>JANZLQ010001160.1:0-42180 GCA_026212715.1 Elanus axillaris | reverse complement strand
GTTTGAGAGGAGGAGGCTGAGGGGTGACCTCACAGCTCTCTACAGCTTCCTGAGGAGGGGAAGGGGAGAGGGAGGTGGTGAGTTCTGCTCCTTCCTGGTATCCCATTGTAGGTTGCATGGAAATGGTTCAAAGCTGTATCAGGAGAAGTTTAGACAGGACATTAGGAAGCACTTCTTTACTGAGAGGGTGGTCAAACACAGGAACAGGCTTCCCAGAGAGGTGATTGATGCCCCAGGCCTGTCAGTGTTTAAGAGGCATTTGGACAATGGCCTTAACATGCTTTAACTTGGTCAGCCCTGAGTTTGTCAGGCAGTTGGACCAGATTATAGAATCATAGAATCACAGAATGGTTTGGGTTGGAAGGGACCTTAAAGACCATCTAATTCCAACCCCCCTGCCATGGGCAGGGACACCTTCCAGTAGATCAGGTTGCTCAAAGCCCCATCCACCCTTGCCTTGACCATTTCCAGGGAGGAGGCATCCACAACCTCTCTGGACAACCTGCTCCAGTGTCTCATCACCCTCACAGTAAAGAACTTCTTCCTTACATCTAATCTAAATCCACCCTCTTTTAGCTTAAAGCCATTAACCCTTGCCCTATCACTGCATGCACTTGTAAAAAGTTCCTCTCCAGCTTTCTTGTAGGCCCCCATTGAGTACTGGAAGGCTACCATAAGGTCTGCCCAGAACCTTCTTTTCTCCAGGCTGAACAACCCCAACTCTCTCAGCCTGTCTTCATAGGAGAGGTGCTCCAGCCCTCTGATCATCTTCATGGCCCTCCTCTGGACTTGCTCAACAGTTCCATGTGCTTCTTATGCTGGAGGTCCCAGAGCTAAACACAGTACTCCAGGTGGGGACTCACCAGAGAAGAGTAGAGGGGGAGAATCACCTCCATCAACCTACTGGTCACGCTTCTTTTGATGCTGCCCAGGATATGGTTGGCTTTCTAGGCTGCAAGTGCATATTGCCAGGTAATATTGAGATTCTTGTCAACCCACACCCCCAAGTCCTTCTCCTCAGGGCTGCTCTCAACCTACTCATAGCCCAGCCTGTAACTGTGTTTGGGATTGCCCCGACCCACATGCAGGACCTTGCACTTGGCCTTGTTGAACTTCATGAGGTTCATACATGCCCACCTCTCAAGCCTGTCAAGGTCCCTCTGGATGGCATCCCTTCCCTCCAGTGTGTCAACCGCACCACACAGATTGGTGTCATCAGCAAACTTGCTGAGGGTGCGCTCAATCCCACTGCCCATGTCACTGACAAATACTAAACAGTGCTGGTTCCAAAATGAACCCCTGAGGAACACCACTAATCACTGGTCTCCACTTGGACATCGAGCTATTGACTGCAACTCTCTGAGTGTGACCATTCAGCCAATTCCTCATACACCGAGTGGTCCATCCATCAAATCCACATCTCTCCAATTTGGAGACAAGGATGTTGTGAGGGATAGTGTCAAATGTTTCGCACAAGTCCAGATAGATGACATCAGTTGCTCTTTCCTTATCCACCAATGCTGTAACCCTGTTGTAGAAGGCCACCAAATTTGTCAGGCACAATTCACCCTTAGTGAAGCCATGTTGGCTGTCACCAGTCACCTCCTTATTTTCCATGTGCCTTAGCGTAGTTTCCAGGAGGATCTGCTCTGTGATCTTGCCAGGCACAGAGGTGAGATTGACTGACCTGTAGATGATTGTTGTAGATCCCTTGCAATTTAAATACGATATTCTATTCTATTGATTTTAAAAACTATAAATTTTAGTCTTGTATTTGTACCCTATATGGGAACTAACACACACAGATCTCATTGGAGAGACCAGGTACAAATGATGGTGCAACTGAGCAATGCATCCCTCTGTTTCCAGATTGTTTGCTAAGGATTGCTGGATTTTAACTTCTTTTGTCATAAAAATGTGGTGATGGCTTCTACATCCTCAATTAACCACATAGGACTTCTGCATTTCTTCAAAACTTCACATAGCTGTGCTCTCCACACTGCTTCCTGCATGACACTGCAGACTCTAGTCAATGTCCTATCCACCTTGCCTTATCTGTTGTCTTTCACAGCCTCCCAGCAACTTCTTCCTGCATGCTGCTCAGGTGATATTTGGTCTCAGCTCTTCATCTGCAGTCAGTGCAGATTTGGCTACCTGCCTGCATCCTTTGACTGAGGGTTGTTCTGTTTTTCTGTCTGCTGCAGTGCTGGTGCACCTGCAGGGCCCTATCTTCGCATCCTCCTCTTGCTTGCCCTTCACAGCAATGTGCTTTTATGTTGATATGTAGGAAACTAATTGCATGAGGGGACCTGATTGCATCGAGCCACAGGCAGTCTGAGATTTATTTAAACAGGGCCTGTCCAGAACATGAATGGAAGCATAACAGCGATGTAGTCTTGCTCCCATTGCTTTATTTTTTTGCAGTGTAAGACTGAGAGTAGAGCTGTTGAGAACCTATTTGTGGAGACATTAGTTTTCACTAAACTTTTGTTGCAAAGTGTTAACCTGAATAAAACAAAAATAGTTGTATTTTAAAAGTGATGTGATTGATTAGTATGTAAAAAGCCATGGAATTATTCTTTCTTTTTAAAATTTGGAGTGATGTGGGGTGAAACAGATTTCTGAATTATTTAGAGAGGGGACTTCATCATGGTCAAATCCAACTCCCTAACAGCCAGACCACCACATACTTCGTGAGGTCTTAACTATCAACTACTATAGGAAAAAAAAATGATTAAAAACTTTGAAACAATGAACTCTGCATCATCTTCATCGATAGGGGTAATTCTCATTTATCTGGAAAAAATGTCTCATAAATAGTAGCATGTACTAGATACTGAAAAAATGAAGAGTGTTCACTTTGCATAAGCTCAGGTGTTCCACATCTTTTACTTCTCTCTCTTAAATGTATTCAACTATCAATGAAGCTTCTAATTAAAAAAAAAAAAATAGTGTTTGCTTCAGCAGCTTAACAGGCTCTCTGCAAATACTTTGACAAAGCACATGCATGAAGCTGCATTACTGATGATCTATGAATCAGGTCTGTTTACCTCACAAGCTGTCTGATATCTTATCCAGGATGAGACAACTGTGACTGATGCTGTTCATGCAATTAATCTCATTTCAGTCAAGTCAGTGATAGCCATTTCATTGATTTTAATTGGATCTTGGCATTTCATTCTGGCCAGTATACTTTGATTTTTGTGCTGTTAATCGGAGGCTTTTCTATTTGCATGTAGAAAGTGAGTATAGTCAGAAGTCTGCTTTTCTACCTATTCTGTAGCTGCCAAAACTGTGAATGCCCTGGAATTCACGCCTTGTAGGTTCAGACAGTGACACAGTGGCTACATCTGTGCTGACTAGTTCAACTGTGCAAGGTTCTGTCTGTGCTTTGAGATCCTTAAAACAGTCCCAGAATGATTTTTTTTCCTGTTAAACTAGCTCTCTCACAAGCTGTTCCCAGGTTTGGCGGTTTGCATGTGATGAAGACTATTTCCAGTAGGCAATCTGAATGCAACTGCCTGGTTTGGAAGCAAAGAGTTGAGAAGAATGAAGCTGGTCAGTCTGTGCCAGTTTTTCTTGGTGACAGCTAACATTCCCTTGGGCTGTTTAATTTACCTATCAAGACCTAGCCACTATCATTGTCATGCAGATGTAATAGGAAAATCTGTGTATTCTGGTTGAAGTAAATAACGGTCTTAGCTGACCCTGCTTTGAGCAGAATGTTGGACTAGTGATTTCCTGATGTCCCCTCCAAACGGAACTGTCCTATGATCCTAAGGTTCAATTACTTAGAGAACTTTTTGGTTCAACAGATTTGTGGAATTTTCCTAAATGAACTCAAATGCTTTTTGGTGCTGACATGAGAGGGTAGTAGGTGAACTGACGTAAGTGCTCTTTTTGGTGTGACTCTGGGAACTATGTCATGTTTGCAAAGGAGATGTCCATTATTCTTAAAAACCTAAGTAACAGGGTGCACTAAACTACTGAACGGTTTGAAGAATACAGTTCAGGTACTATGACTCACAGGATGTAACACTTTGTAGATGGACTTTACACAGCATTGAATTTACAATTTAAGGTAGATATTATCCCAAGAAGCCAGTTTAATATAGATCCAGGGTGAGTTTACCTTGAAATTTGAGCTGAATTCCAATGTCAGCAGAAACTATTATCCGGAGAAGTTTCATATCATCAGACTTATCATTAATATAATTGACTTGCTCTGAGTTCAGGCGGATACTATAGCAACATGGACAGAGTTAAACAGCTGTTGTATTCCTGATTTGTATGTCTATCTGTTCTGAGAAGCAGGAAACTAATATAGCACAAGGGACTATAAACAATATTATCACAAGTCTGCTTTTTCATTTGAAAACTATGTTATAAAAAGCTATATAAACATTCCTATGCCATCTTGCCAATATAGCTTTGATTGTATTCGGTGGCACATTGAAAGAAAAGAAGTCTCAGAGGTACACGAACCTATTAATCTCTACCCAGTTCAATTCATATAGTCACCCAACAGCAAAAACAGGGAAAGATATAGTGTCCTGACACTCTGTTCATTCACAGTCAGTGGCTGAAATGGACACATGGAGGTGGTGATGTGATCAAGTCCCAGTGTGAAACCTGTTCACTCTGTGGCCTGTCTGAAAAGCGCTGGCTGAACTTGTGACTATCTTGCAATGCCCCTTTCCACCACCACACAGAAATGAAGGTAAGCAATAGTTTTTGGTTTTGTGGGGCATTACTCTGTCATCTGTGAATCAGGGCTCATTCCATTGTAGGTTGAGCCTTGTACATTATAAAAAAAATAATCTGTGGAAGGAATCCAGAACTGGATCAATTATATTATTACATAATTATATAATTAAATAATGATTTATTAATCATGGAATATGAAAGTAATTCCTAGCTGTTTCATTGCCTGAGTAAATTTTTAACAAGCATTGATCACTTAAAAATTTTTTTTTAATACCCAACAGATGAAGTTAAAATCAGTTTTTCGTGCTAAAGGCAGGAAACCTGCCAGGTCAGTCAGTGAGATCACTTGAAATTGTTGTGGTATTTTGGGTTTCTTTTTTGCATGTATGTGTGGTTTTTTGGTTTAGTTTCCTTTTTTCTTCCTCCCTCATAAGTTGATGTTAATATTAGTAGTTAATTACAGACTTTTAATGAGGACAAGCTGTTATCTAATTTCTGGAGTTTAGCTTACATTGTATGCTGGGACTATTTTTTCTGTCATAATAATTACTCTTTCAGCTGGTATTTTAGTAGGAAATAATTCAAGAGATGAAAACACTCAGAACTCCTTGATTTACCAAACAAATACACCAGCATAAAGATTTGTTTTAATTTCCACTGTTACGTGGATTGTTGTGGGATTTCCATCACTCACGTGAGTCCTTGAGGGGCTGGGCCTCACACAGTTTCCCTCCCCCCTCTCTTCCCAGTCAAAGAAATTTTTGGAATAAGGACATTTGAGAAGGTGGTGGTGAAAGCAGCAGCCTTCAACCCCTGGAGGCAGCTCCCCTCAAAGGGACAGTTACATTGTCCACCTTGATAATCTGTGCCACACAAGCTGGTACATTTTACCCACTGGGGCTTGTTTTTATTCCAGTAACTTGTGCCTGATGGAAATGTTTACTCTAGGAAGAAACCCAGTTTTGATCTGAAAACACTGAGGAACAGAAAAGCCATCACTTCTTTTAGTAATACCATCACCCATTTTTAAATAGTATTTTCTGCACATAAAATTTTTTATGTGCTGCTACCAGATAATGTCTCAATCCTTTTTTTTCTCAGCTAAACAGATCAAGCTTTATAATTCTCTTACTTTAAAAACACTTCTGCTTCACAAATTATTTTTGTGACTTTTCCCTGCACTCTTATAAAAATGTTTAACAAGCTTTTCAAAATGAGGCCACCATTCCAAGATTCATTATTCTCATCTTGGTCTTGACATTGACAGACTATGCTCTCTAATTTGCACTTTGGAAGTAACTCTCTCCTATTCTTTAAGATTATTTCCTTCTCCTCTCTTCACAGTCCTTTCTCTACTTCCACTTTCTTTCATGCTTCCTCTTCTTTCTCCTTTACCACACTTTCCCCACCATGCTTTATGTAGCTATTCCTCTCCTCATAGCCCTACCCAAAGAATGGAAAGCCCCAATGAACAAGCATACTAATCTCTTTCTGGAGCATAATGTGATATTTAGAAATTACGTCAGTTCAGAATTACTTTTATGTACTGTATCTTTTTCTTATCTCTTTTACATCCATTTTAATATATTTGAGGGAATGATTGTCTCACTGGATATAACCTCATTTTATTGTTAGGTCTTAAGCTCATGTTCTGTATTTGACTGTCAGCAAATGGATATACTCATCTTGAATTTTATCACATATCCCATGCATCTGGCACTCCAGCATGGCTTTGGAATTTCACTAACATGCAACGAAAATGCTGAACAATGCTTTCTTCTTACAAATCTTTCCCTCCCCATATAGACATAAAGATAAGTTGGCTGCTCTTTCTTATAGGTAAGAGCAATTGTGGAGTTAGTTTCTCTGAGTGTTATCTCTGACACCCATTTAGCTTGGGTGACAACTGTTAAAATGAAACTTTACCATCTGATAACTAAACATTCCATAGTATCTAATTTCTCTCAACTGTCAGTACAGAAAGTCATTAATACAAACAAATTAAATACAGGAAGAGTTATGCTGCATGTGAAAAGATATGACAGCCAGCTGAATAAATGAAAAGCTTATTCTTTTTATTTTAATTTGCATTTCCAACTGCAGCTAAAGAGAGTTTACAGGAAGTTGGGTTTTGCAAGACAGCTGGAGTTAGGATCCTTGCTTATGCACAAATGTCATGGAGGAAAGCTTCCTTACTTTAGAGTAAATATCAGATTTTATGGAATCTTCCCATGGCTGAAAGTTGTAGTTCAATTGTACTCAGTGGTTAAGGGAGCAGAGTACAAGAATATAATGTGGAATAACAATAATATTTTTTTTCTAAGATTTGTAAAAAGGCACAGTGATGCAAAAGATCATTACAGAGAAAATAATGATCTTGGAGTGTTTTGCTGAGTTCAGAACAGTTCCTTACATCTGCAAAGAAAGAAGCGGAGCAGCAAGACTCAAGTCTAGATCCTTGGTATGTGACCTTAAGGTCAAGTTGTAGAGTCTCAATTAACATTGCATTAATACTTTAGCTGTATGGATACAAGCTGCATGAAAACACTAAGTCCCTTGTGAGTTAATCTGTCTATGCAGATTTATTTTACGTGTTATGTAATGAATAGATTTGACATTCTTGTTCAATTCCCACTGACCATGCAGTCATCAGAAAGACTAGAAGGAAAATTCAGTAATGGTACCATGAGATGGTATATTTTTGGGGCACCACCTCACCAGAAGTGTTGGTACTGATCCTTGCAATGTTACCAACTACCTGTTATCAATGGAGAGAACAGGAATCTTGGAGGACCTGCAGGGGAAAATCTGGTTTGCCTAATTTAAAAACTTCTTTTTACATTAATTGCATAAACAACTGAAGCTGGTACAAAAATCAGGAGCTATAAAAGTACCTGGATTGTTCTCCACAATTTAGGTGCCTAAATCCCAATTATAGGTGGGATCCTGTAAAATAAATCCTGGTTTTCATTTTAATGTCTAATTCTTAAGCTAGGCTAAGTGCTTGAGCTAAAATATAGCCAAGATTTAAAAGCTAAGACGTAACTCTGCAAGAGGGAGAAGAAACAACTGTTCATGTAGGCTTTATGAGTAGTGAAATATTTGGAAGTTTCCTGTAAACACCCTGCCTGATTTTAGCTGGGATGGAGTTGTCTTCCTAGTAGCTGCTATATTGTTATGTTTTGGATTTAGTATGAGAATGATGTTGATAACACTGATGTTTTCAGTTGTTGCTAAGTAGTGTTTAGACTAAAGTCAAGGATTTTTCAGCTTCTCATGCCCAGCCAGCGAGAAAGCTGGAGGGGCACAAGAAGTTGGGAGGGGACACAGCCAGGGTAGCTGACCCCAACTGGCCAAGGGGGTATTCCATAGCATGGGATGTCATGCCCAGTATCTAAACTGGAGGGAGTTGGCCAGGGGGGCAGATTGCTGCTGAGGAACTAACTGGGCATTGGTCAGCAAGTAGTGAGCAATTGCATCATGCATCACTTGCTTTTATATTCTAATGCTTTTATTATTATTGTCATTTATTATTATTTTTATTATTACCATTACCATTATTATTACTTTCTTCCTTCCTATTAAACTGCCTTTAGCTCAACCCATGAGTTTTACTTTTTTTTCCAATTCTCCCCCCCTATCCCACTGGGTGGGGGGGGAGTGAGTGAGTGGCTGTGTGGTGCTTAGTTGCTGGCTGTTGTTAAACCACGACATGTCCTCTGGTTTGCAAGAAGGCTTTGAGTTCATCTATACAACTTCAGTGTAACTGTGAAGTCTGAATGATGGCTTCTCATATCTTGGATCATCTCACTATTATTTTTGACATACAAATATTTATTTTGTGAAATCCTCAGATGAAGATTAAAAAATTTATAATCATCAAAATGTCATTTCTAGCAGGTTTCAGATACGATCAAATTCTGCATTGACCAATATAGTAGAAACTGAGTTTTCTGAAGAAGGTGGTTTTTTTTCATTTTTAACTGTGAGAGTTATCTATTAATTTATGTTCTAATTAATAGACTAGAGATAACTCCAAATTCTCTCAGAAATGTGGACCGAAGTATTTGTAATATTCCATTGAAAGATTGGTCTTCCCTATGAACTATACGAGCAGATGTTAAAATAAGTAACATAAGGCTCCTACACTCTGAACAGAAAAGCCTGGGGACAAAATCATGCTCGTTGAATGGCCAGAAATTCAGATACTGGGATTATCAAATAAATTGGAGGCAATCTCAACTGAATTAGCCTGGGATGACCCAAGTCCTAATGGAATTTTTTTCCCAGCTCCCACTGAATATAAGAATTTGAGATACTAAAAATACAGTACCATTTCTGCTGGATTACTGCCTTTGAGACTCAGTTCATAAAAGGGCACCGGGGTGTTAGAGACTTCCACAGATGTAAGGAGATTCAGAGAAATTTACTTACAATGGGTTTGCTGCAGGTGGTATTACCAAGCAAATGCAAATAATTTGATGTGTGTTTCCAAGAATTTTTAACAATGCTGGTAAATTTTTTTCATCTCTGTTCTCTAATTTATGTTTCATTTCTACTGTGGGGATTCCAGAGGCAAAATATTGATTACTTTGTGCAACATTTAGTCTGTGACAATTGAATTCAACCTTCTTAGAGATCATTGTTACATAATCATTATTTAGTTACATTTTCTATGAATTATTTTTTGTCAAATTCTTTCTCTGTTAAGATCTCAGTAATGTAGCTGCAGTATGCATTAACTGTCTGATGTATGTAATGAGATACAGTCAGATTAAAGGGACAAAGTAGTCTGGAAAACAAGCAGACAAAGAGACTGGGCAGCAAAACATCCATGGAAAGAGGAGAGTGCTTGGGTTAGGCAACACTGTTTTAAGGAAGACAGCAACAGAAGAAGGATTTCGAGAAGAGGATCTCAGCAACATTGATATAGAGGATAAAAAAGAAGGAGAAAACCTCTCTTGGAGCATAGATGTCAGCCACTGTCATGGTAAATCATTGGACTAGCTCTATAATGGACTGCTGAAACATTGTTATTATTATTAATCCTAATTGCATCAAAATACAATAACTATCAGCAACACAACTATATGTACATGATGGGACACATCCCTTAAGTAAAAATCCCAGTATTGTGGATTTAAGCGCCAATCTAAGTTGAGAAGTAAAATTTGCTCATCTGGCATAACTTAGTGCTTATGATTTGTCTGTGAGATACTTTCCAAGCTATAGTATTACCATAGCTGTCTATTTAGCGTTTATATTGTTGTTTTATTTCATTGAAGGGTTTATAGGAAGCAATTCAGTCTCATCCTCCTCAACCTGCTCTTAAAAGTGACAATAGTGAGAACTGTTAAGAGCTGTGAAACCTATCACTCGCAATGTACACAGAGCTATTGTGTTACATGTTCTGAAGCAGCATGGGTTAATAAAATGCATTTAGTGTCCATTCCCATGCATTACATGGATCAAAAAAATCCTGCCCTTTTCACAGTGATAATCCTGAGGTCTCTGAACCACCATAGGAATTACTCGTCTAGTAATAACATCCTCGGATAAGAAGTTCAGGACACTGTCAGGAACAATGAAACGAGAAGAAGGAAAAAAAAAGCATTACCTGATAGTTTTGATCATGCTGAGTCCCATTTCAACACAGCAGTGTGCATGGTCCTGGCGAGGTTCTGGGAGCCCTGACACACAGTAGTAACAGTCCCCCAGGATCTTTATTCTGAGGCAATGATGTTCCTATATGTAAATGTATCAAAGAGAAAGAAAAGATTTGCAGTTATTTTTTCACAATTTTAATGTGAATGTTAAAGCGATTGAAAAATGTACTGAAAAAAAATATCAAAAACTTGTTGCTGGATGTTTCCTGCTCATGATTAGTACAATCTTGGTTTATTTAACTTCTGAAATAAATTACCTTTACATTTTCAGTAAAAAAGGGTATAGTGATTTTTGTGTCATGCTAGTCAGAGATGTCCTTGCTGATGGTGAGAAGGGTTTCATCAGAGTTAAGCTGGAAGCTAAGCCAAGGATTCCAAAATGCCAGCTGAGATAATGAATAACCTATTTTAAACTATATTTCTCCAGGACATCCTTTCTGCCCCCCTTTTATACCAGAAATAAAAGAAAAACCTCTTTCCTCCAACTGATAATCCTTTCCCACTTAAAGTTTTCACTGTCATACTCAAGCATTCCCAACAGCTATGGGATCTGATCAACTATCTGCATGCCAAGGATATCAAAGAAGTTGTCTTGCATTAGAGTTGTACTGTGAAGAAATAACGTTTATTTGGCATCCAGCTAGAGACATCCTTTACCATAGGAGCAAATACTATGTTTCATTTCTTAAATAAAGGTAACAGTATCCTTATATATTGAAACAGCATGTTACTGTGTGATTGGATCATTAGTTTCACAGATGCTTCTCTAGTGTGCAGAAATACCTGGGTTGCTGAAACTTTTGCATTTCCCAGACATGCAAAACAAGTAAGCCCAAGGTTAGTTGTAAACTTGCCCAATGTATTCTGCTGGCTTGGCACTCACGGGAGACAATCAGTGCACAAGAACAGAGACCATAATAATTTGAGGACAAAGTTGCAAGTGTCTAGCGGCAGGCAGTAAGTTGAGTCAGGGAAGTGTTTGAAATACTTAGTATTAGCACTCAATCAGTAAAGGCTCCAATGACGGAACATTAAAATGAAGACCAGTCATTACTGGGGAATAGCATAATGATTTGTAAAACTGGTTCATTAGATGATAACAAAATTTGCCCTGTGGTATTTATTTCAGCTTTTCTCTATCTCTCTGGCAACCTGTGGTGGAGGCTGCACTAATCAAAGGAATAGGGATACACTAAAGCCACTGGGGAAGAGACAACTTTAGGTAGGATATAAGTACAAAAGTGAATGCTGACTGTGCCTCAGGAATTGAGTACTGGCCAAATGAATGGGACTTCAGGTTATTATTCAAGATTTTGCCCAGGAAGAATGAAGCTTTGTAGTCAACCTCAGATAAGTCTTTACAAATCATAGAGCGGCACAGGGAACCTACACACTTGTACCCAAAGCTTTTGCAGAAGTCAGCTGAAGCTGTAAGCATGCCAGTGAGGGTAAAATCTGCTCTGGGCACAGGGCCAAAGTAAGCTGATTCACCCTGAAATCTCCTTAAACCATCAGTAGGAGCTGACTGTGTTTGAAGCTTTGGCTAAGTCTCCGGCTAATACCATTGCTGGTTCTCAGAGTGCAATGCCTAGCTGCCCAAGTTTCACATGAAAATTCAAGACGCAAGTCAGGCTTCTAAAATGTCAAAATACATATGTAATGATCCTCTTTCCTTGTCCCCTTCTCTTCAATCCATCTGCAGACCCACAGAAGGTATTTTTCATATGATTAGAACTGAAATTATGTATCCTAAAATCCACCAAAACATTAAATTTTTACGTTTCCTCCTCAATGGAAATAATTGGAGATTCGATTTTACAGCACTCTCCACCTAATCTTTTTTCTATAGAGTGAAACTATGAAACATTGAAGTTAATCAACAAGTAGCGAGGACTCAGTGGCATGAACCATGTCAAACTATTAGTCGGCTTCCTTAAGCTTCTCTCTGTGTTGCCTGGTTAGAAAAAATGCAGAGGTAAAGATATTGTAAAACACAGATTCTAAAGTTTTTTGTCTTTTCTAATAGTGCTATTCAAATGATTCATATTCTAACTGACATTTGCTTTTACATCTACAAAGTAGAAGGAGCATTTATAACAGCATATCAGTTTGACTGAGGTGGAGTAAAGGAAAAGGCAGCACTTTTAACTCCATTCAGACCCACTACAAATACATTATAACTGATAAACTCATAGTATAATAGAGAAAAAGAAAACTAATCGATTTCCAGGAAAGACAGACAGACATATCTCAAGTAGTATTGTATTTTAGTATTATAATCACATTTTGTCATAGATTCTTGCACCTGTAGTACCTGTCTATCTGATGATGCGGGAATTCCTTATTAAGTGAGCATCTAGTTCAGCACAGATAAAGTAGCTGCAACAGAAAAAACCCTCAGCTGTTTGGTTCTTAATGACTCATTATAACTGGCTGATGTACTTATTCCATTAAAAACAGATAAGACCTCTGTTACCTGGCTGCATGTCTCCTCATTTGCCGAAAATCAGAACAAGGCAGACCACTCCAAAAAGATGTGAGTTTTATAAGAATAAGAAAGAAGAAACTTAATGCATAACAAGACCTGCTAATGGGGGTTTGGTGTATGCAAATATGAGTGCATGTGTGTGACACAGAAAATCCATTCAGCTGCACACAAGTGTATGCTTTTTCTTGTCATGATACATCACCTCTACAGTCATTTGCCAAAGCTCAGGAAGTCATCTACAGAGTGAGATAGCCAAACAGAAACTACATATAGGTGTCCATATGTCAGCCAGCAGTCAAGGCTGCTGTTACCATCAAAGGAGAGCCAGGCAATGCAGTCAGTGAAGCCTAGGGACCGATTCAGTTCACAGCTAAAGCAGCTGGCTGAGCTTCAGCTCAGTTGTCTGCTCATAAGCTTGTGGTGCATTGGTAAGACCCCTGGCTATGTGAGGCACCCACACAGGACTAACAGACATGACATAAGACATACGTCCCTCTGGAGTGATGCAAGGACCAGGCAGGGTGTCTCTATTGGCACAAGAAGCCACAAGGAGCACTTAAATAACTCTTTGTCTTCCTTATTTTTCCTGTTAGTCAGATCATTATGACTGTTAAGCAGGAACTGTGTTACAGACTGACTATATTGTCCTCACCCTTTTTATTCTTCCCTTATTATCCCCATCATACCTATTTCAAAAATAAACTGTGGATTTTTTATCACTGGAAATGTTTCACCCAGAAGAAGATAATTCAACAACTGCCAGGAAGGACAGAGGGCTAATGGTATCTGCCTTTGGCAGAGGAGGACCCTGTGGTCTCCTGAGATTCCCTTTGATAACTCTGTAGTTTAATCACATCTACAGTTTAGACTTGATGCTTTGCCAGGCTGGTTGTATAATGTCATATCATTATGTAAGTACATTAAGGTTAGATTCATGGCTAATGTGGGTAGCCATGCTGTAGCTGTAAATAGGAGACTGAGTTTTGTAAGGGCCTACCTACTTTTCAGTGATACAAAATGTTGATAATAGCATTCAAGATTTTGCTGACACTCTGGAGCTCAAGCCCACTTCCTAAAACCATCTCACTGCAATGGTATCTAAGAGTTGCAAGTTGATATTAAATGAAAATGAATGAAAAATATAAACATCTACAAAGAAACTGTAAAATTAGTAAATTATTTAAAGAGAAAATGGCCATACAGGAACCTCTATGCAGCAAATATTACACTACAGTGTTAAATCCTTACACTGTTGTGAGGCTATGATGATCTCTTTTTTTTAATCTGTTCCTTTTCCCCTTCCCATAAGCAATTCCAGAAGTTGTCCTTGGGCATGTAAATGACAGCTGATATTATACAGACATACACATTGCTATCCATCAGTCTCACACCCTTCCCCATACTCACTCATTAATGGCATTTACTGAAGGTATCAATTACTTTCTGTCATGTCACAGGTACGGGCTTTTTACCCCCTTATTTGCAGCTTCTCATTTGCTACAAGTAAAAGATTAAGGGGCCTGATTCTGCCAAGAACAATTGAAATCAGTAGAAATTTTGCCTGGGGATATTGAACAGATTCAAAGGCTCAACTATTAATAATAATTCTAGATGAATCCAGTGGCAATTTATAAGAAATCTTTTTCCAAATCACCTTGCTCTCATCCAGAGCAAAAGAAAATATGCAGATTTTTCACAAGTAATTACCTCACAAGTGTGAATGATTTATGTTTAAGTTTATTAAATACACCCTTAGTGACTGGAAAGGAAGCAAAGCAAATTGGCATAAAGTGGAGCTGAAGAAACGAGTTGCTCAAATATCAAGTTATAGAAAGACACAGTCAGAAACTCCATTAATATTTCTTGTTTCCTTGGGCTAAATTTCTGATGAGGGTAAAAAAGTGATTGTGTTTTATAAGTTACGCCACTTTTTCAATTCTGCCTGTAGTGAATTAATCACTTCACCTACTTTTGAAGGGAATCCCGTAGGCTAGCGAACAGCCCACAGAAAAGTCCACATTCACAATTTTTATAATTTCAAGCTAAAAATTTATAACATTGTAGATGAGAAATTACTGAGGCTGAACTGCAGAACAAAGAAATCACTCACATAAATCTTGTAAAAGGAGGCCAGAGTGGGAGGAGGCAGGGACTTGGCTTTCGTGTACAATAGCTCAGTTCCCGAAACATTTGCCAAAGGTATAGGAAACCTAGATAAAAGGCCTTTCTCAGCACGAATGGGGTCTAGGCCAAAGCTCTTAATCAGCAAGCTGTTTTGGGGTGGGCTGGAGAGAGAAGTCCATCCAATTTCCTCCTATTGCAGCTCTGTCACTTTGGAAAACAGAGCTGAGACCTTGGCAGAGCCAGATGGAGGGAAGTTCTTGAATTCGGTGATACAGGCAAAAAGGAGGACCAGGTTTGGGCCACACTGGCAAGGACTGTTTCTATTTTTTATATATATAAAGGAAAAAAATGTGGCAATCTTTCATCCTCTGCCTGGACCAGCTAATACTTAAACATAGCCTTATGTTAAATTCTTTTCACAGAGTTTAACAGAGCATGAAGGTATGCTTTCTGGTTTTAGAACAGCCTATAGCAGGGTGGTTAGGACTTCTCCAAGCTGATGGAAAATATAGGTTTGGGGTCTTTCATGCTGCAGAAGGAACTGAGGCACATTCCTGCTTGAGTTTTTTAATATATTATATGGACACTTCTGCCTCTTGCCACACTGTGGAAGAAAAACTGCTGTGGCTGTTGTGTCTGATGAACAACCATCCTTGCCAGCTAGTGTTAATTAGTAGATTATGCCATTAGTGTTTTTAGGCACAGAAATTCCTGTTAGAAAGATTCAAGGTGTGTTTCTTTCCTGTTAAGGCAGGAACAGTTCTGCATGGAAATTCTGTCCCTTAGGAATTTCTAAGACTGCAGATATGTAGAGGGTGAGGTGGACAATTCTCAAGAATATACTTGTGAAGCTTAAATTTCATTCAAATCCCAATTTAGTCAACAAAGTGGGTGGAGTTTCTTTAGGTTTGGATTTACCTAACTCTTAGTTCTTAAATCACCAAGAAATTTTGAAACTGAAATTTTATTTAATCTGTCATTTTCAGCTGATTTTTTTATAAAATGCCTCTAGACTATCACCTCTAGAAGTGTTTTGTGGACTGGGGTTTTATTTGACTGTTCAGGTCTTTTGATGATTTACTGGGCTCTAGCATCTGAAATACTATAACTTTAGTAAGAACATTGTTTAATAATGTTGTTTATTCACTAGTATTAGACAATTAGTTATTGACATTGGTGAGGAGGGAAAACATCCTTGAACTAAGCACTGCAAAAAAAGCATTCACTCCTTCCCATTACTATAAATTCATACAATGTCATAATTAACTAAATATCACATATGTACACTCATAATCCAGTTAACTCTGCTTCTTAATACAGGAGCCCAAACACATACGCATGAAGAAATTCAGTCCTTTATTTACAGTAAAGCACTGCAACAGGAGTGTCTTTATTGAGGAGACAAAAGAGCCTTTAATGTCCTCCACTCTTCCCTCTGATACCAGGTGGTGCAGGGATTGTACTGGGGCTATATGATGATGCGTTCTTGTGGAGCCTGCTAGTTAGGCTGGTTTCCACCCCTGGAAATGCTCGTCACAAGACTGGTAATACACTGTTGAAGGAATTTTTGACAGATTGTCTGTAGTCTCCCAAAAGAGAATTTAACCAAGGTTAAAAGACCACCTCTCTTAGGAAAAAAAAAAAAAAAATCATCAGTTCTTTAATAAGCAAAAGCAACCTGTGATTCACATTACATAAATAATTCTCTTACTAACACCACGCTAGTGACATAAAGAGAAAAAAGGCTCATACTAAAGAGTGATTTTTCCATTCAGGATCCAGAGTTCCTCTGAGTAAGAAGCACTGTTATTCTGGTTTATTGTATGAAAGCTGATGAGATTGTAAAGAGATGAAGTGTCTTACAGGCCAGTCATTTTATTCTTATATGAAACCCACAGATTTTAATCTTTCAGGGGAAGATTTCTGTTTCAGCATCAATGCTTCATACTAAGGATGGGTCCAAACTCAAATCTAAGAGTTTCTGTGTGTTCATCTGTGTTATATGTCTAAACCAAAATATCATGGCTTGATTTTACCTTTAGGTGTCAGTGACGTTGGACTACATCTCAGGTGCTGTTGCGACAAAGCTTACAGATGTCTAGAGTTTTACTCTTTTTCATATCTGAATCTGAATCTACACTCAGTGTAGATACGTTTAGAAATATGACAATTTAAATCATAGTATTGGCTGACATATAGCACAGCAGAGATGGCAGAGGAAAAACAAACATCAAAAATAACTATCATTTAATCAAAGCAGCACGTTTTTTAGGCTTAAGTATCTTACCAAATGTCATCTTATTTTCCTGCCCTGCTCAAAATTTCTGCCTGAGGAAAACATTAATATTAATTAAGTCTCTATTTAAGCCTCTCAGTAGATGAATATATAAGGAAAATCTTTTCTTCAGTTCTGTTTTATGCCAGCTTGTATTTCTTCCTTTCTAACTGTTGCTTTTCTCTTTAATAACTATAAATCTTTTACAAATATCATAGAGTGATTAGAAAGGGGAAAGAAGCTATATATAACTATTATGTTTCTTTTTTACAGGAAATATTGAACTGAGTTCTAATTTTTATTCAAATTGTTCTGTGGTAATGACACAGATATTATGGAATTTGTTGTTATTAATTATATGCACCAACATATGCCATAATACTTCATGTAACTGACTGAAGATTTAAAAAATCTCAAAGCTCTCATTGCTTCTGCACTGCACGAGAAAAAGGAAGGCTGAATAAGAGAAACAAGAAACTAAGCTAAATTACATTCTTCAGTAAGCTGTGAAATAGTGTCATCTTTAATATTATATGCTTTATGTAGAAAGATAGACCAGATCAAACAATCCTTTGTATGAGATTATAAGATACTACTTTTCTTTAGAAGAAAATAAGGATTTATAAGGATTTCCTTAAAATCTAAAGAAACTGCCTCAAGCTTTCTGCATTTGACCTCTTTGCTTCGATGACAGTTCTTAGCAAAACTGAGTTTCAGTAACAATGTATATTTTAAAGAGTTATGATAAGTCTAGTTAAGCTAAGAACCAGTTAAGTGATAGATCTGAAATCTAGATGTGAATATGTAATCCTCCCTAGTGGAAGATAATTCTAGGTGGGTCTTGAAAGGACCACTTTCCAAAAGGTTTGTCAAGGATTTACAGGCAAGTATGAAACCATTGCTAATAACATTTGCAGAAGGAATAAGCATGGTAGAATGATCAATTGCCATGCAGGCATGATGGTCATAACAAGACAGCAAGACCATAAAAAACCAAAATAATATGTTTCAGTACAATAGTGTCATCACTGTATGTTCAGAAATACACAAACTTTGGACAGTGATCAGGGAAAGTGAGAATAGGAGGAATAGTGATGATCTGCCTCCACCACACTAGTGGAGGTTAGTCCAGGAACACTTTCAGTGCTGGCATCTATGCCTCAAAAGAGATTCTGAAACGTTGGAGGCAGTGCAGAAAACTAGTCTCCAAAATTATTTGAAGGAATAAGTTTTACAGAGGAAAAGCCTCACAATGAGCTTTGTCTGTTTCTTTTATCAAAAGGAAACCTGAACAGTGGCTTGATCAAAGCACACAAATGTATTCCCAGAGAAAATCAGTGGCTACAAGATGGTTCTTTTGTCTAGGAAAAATAGGTCATAGCAAGAATCAATGGATGTAATTCCAAGTCAGAAAAAATCAGGTAAGAAAGAAGCCATACTGAATTAACAGTGAGAGTGTTAAGGCACTGGAATAGACTCCCAAGATACACAAGTATTTCTCCATCTCCTGGGACCTTCAGTTGAAGACCAGTCACGTTTCCAAAAGATACACCTTTGCCCTGTGTGAAAGCTTTGTACAATATCAGTTGGGCAGATTGATGGGTCCATGCAAATCGAAAGTCCTTAAAATTTCGGTCATGGACCAGCCAGTATCCTCTTCCAAAATTTTCCAAAGGCAAATGTTAAGTTCAATACAAGAATTAAGCCCTTATATTTTAGGCGGCTCAACCCTCCATGAGTCCAGAAACCTGAGTGAGGAGTCTTGGTTTTCTATAAAGTGCAGAGGGAGAGTTCATCTTCTTGGTTTGGACAGAAACACCAAAAGCCACACAGAGTTCTGTTCCTCTCTAGGGCTGTTGGGCATCTCTATTGTCAGGACATCAGGCAGGTGTCATGACATTCAAGTCTCAGAATTCGCAAAAAAAGGCACACAATAAAAAATACTTTCTTTTTAATAGATTTTAATTAGTTATGGTTAGATCACTTTACTCTTTGTAGACAAATCTCTTCATTTTCTGCAATGATTCTTCCCTGTGTCTTCTGCCTTTCAGAGGACTGATCTAGACAACTGGATTAGTCTAGTCAATGATGTGTAGAAGAGGAAAGCAAATTCACAGACTAGGAAAGAAAATGCATGAAGGAGCCTGAAGTCTTGAATTTAGTGGCTGGGACATTCACTTGAGAGGTGACTGTCCTGATGATGAAGTTTTGCAGACAGAGAAGTTCTTTCATCTCAAACACTGCACATTTCAGGGTAAGAGATTCTTGGCTATGTTAGACAAACTGGTATATTTATTACTGTTTCTTTAAAATAGTCACCTACATTTTTGGTATTCCCACTTGTATGTGAGCACATTCATTGTTATCCATAAAGATTTATGAGTTTAGGACTGTGACAGAAAGATTTCTAGAAAGTTTAAGTAGGACATGTATGACAAACCACAGAGAAGAGGGAAACCTCTGGGCATTTAAAGAAGCAAAATCTTCAGTTCCTACAAAATAGTAATACCAAGCAGGAAGTGCCTTCAGGTTAAGTGACAAGTAAGGGAGGATTCTCTGGATTACACTTTTAGATGTAAATGCCTTCCTTGTTCTTAACTCCTTTATTGGATCTAGTCCTTCTATACAAAATCTCTGTTGGTTAAATATAGTTCATGGAATGATTAGAAAACATCGTTAATGTTAATGAAACAAGAAAGCAGACATTGCTCCTATAAGCTTTCTAAAAGACAGGACTGAGGTAACTTCTTTCACCCTGCTTGGTTTTTAATGTAGATCAGAGTTGATGAGGGCTTTTTTGTTTGCAAAACAAATACCGTGGATCGCATTTACCAGTGTGCCAGTGTCCAGACAATGGTTTATGACATCACTCTGTACATGAGAAAACACTTTGCTATTTGAGATAAAAGTAGCTGACTCAAAAGAGCTTTGAATAATTACAGAAGTCTTGCATTTCTTGGCTTTAATTTGCAAACTAGGAGACAACACCAAGAGCCTTACTGATGCAACATGTGCACAGATACCCCATACACCTGAACCAGAAATATGTAAAAATCAGTGCGGGATATAGATGTGTACATTAGAGCAAGTCACTCTAGCTCCCTTTATAGTAAATAGAGAGCAAGGCCAATGATATTCAGAATGTAATTCCTGTTTTCCCATAGTAGGTGCCTATATTTGGTTGGACAAGTTTTACGCTAAACTCCATTAAAAGTACTTTACTGTGTATGCTAGCAGCTTTATTATCCAGCTCAGATGTTGACACCTAAAGATAGTAACATGAAACAAAACTTTGACCAAAGAAACATAAAAAAGAAAATAAAATGCAAGCCTAGCAAAATTGAGTGTGTGTTCTGCTTGTATTTGAGTGCTTTGGTTTTTTTCTAATCAGTACTAATGAAGTAGCAACTAATTTACCTAATGTAAAAAATTCCTCTATTGTGTTTAATTTCATTGTTGAGTTAGATAGACTCTAACCCAAAGATTGTAAAACCTGCTAGCAACTAACCATTGCAAAGACTGTGATGCCTAGTGTTACGACCTTTTAAAGAATAGGTCTTTTAACTTTGCTCAGTTCTTAGAAGGAAAGTCAAATTAAAGTATGGTCTTAAAAAAAATATTCATTTTTCCAGCAAGGACCAGAACTATAAAACTTACTTAGAAACTGAGGTATGTGATCTGCTTTCACACCATGTTGGTCTAGCACTACAGAAATATGAAGTTCTGATGACTATCTGAACTTTCATTGGCTATCAGAACTCCTCAGTTGTGATAAGACTTATCAGTATCTTCCAACCCCAATGGCTGTATAAAAATCCCAGTTTGGAAAATCTGGATTAGTATTGTTCAAAGTGATCCCAGGGTATTTCCCAAAGCTCCCAAATACAGAGTTGTCTTCATAACCTTTTGCAAATAAATTGTGTTTAACTCACATGTGCTAGTCGATCAAATCTGGCAAAAAGTTCATTCAGCATTCGGACCAACTCCTGGGCTGATAAAGTTGTGGAGAGGTTGGTGAATCCTTTAACATCTGCAAAAAGAATGCTAAAAAAGAAGAGGTATTAATATTCCAGTCTATTTCCTTTGATAACTGATTACCTTCTAGTAATTTACTAGTGAAGGATCATTTTAAAGTGATGCTACCTTTGCTCTAGACTTTTGGAGATTCTGGAGTACCAAATATAAATACTGAAGGGACTAAAGAAATACTAGCAAGTATGAGAAAGGGTTTTGCTAAAAATATCTTTAATGTAATTTTGGATTTTCAGATCATTCAGGAAGATATAGTTAAACCTTAATTAGCACAGTTGTCCCCATTTATCAGTGGGAACGCTGAGGCATAGTGCACCCATAATATAGAGGGTTGTACAAACAGATAGACTTGGCACCCAGCTGTCTGTTAGTATCTGACAGTGTTCTTGAGGGTGGGTTTATATATAGCTGGTTTTTAGAGTGGGTTTGACTTCATCAATTTCAACTTTGCATGTGATTTTCAGGCTTTACTTATCTATGTTCCATACAAGACTCAAATCCTAAGACAACAGACAGATTCACAACAGTCTTGATATATACCAGGCTCAGGCCAGCTTTATTGCATCTAATTTTAGGGACTTGGCAGAAGTACCTGAGTTAAAGTGTGAATCTTTATTTGGATAATTCCTTGTTCTTTCCACTGACTTCACAGGGACCCTGGTGTGATCATACTTTAAATTTAGGTGCATCAAACTGGGTGCCTGAAGTTATGGTAGGATCTTAGTCAACAAACTAGTTGCAAATGGAGCTATAACCTATATTTCAGCAATCTAAGCTTCCTAGCCATGCAACTTTGGCTCTTCATTATCCCTACAGTGAGCACATGTGAATACAGAGAAACTTACACACACAAAATCTGTGGTGTGCAAGCTATCACCCAAACCAAAGAATGTAATAGCTCAGTACTTAGCAGCTGAAGAAAGGAAAGCATTGTCTATTTTAAAAGTAGTAATGTTCAAAAAGACACATATGCTGGCATAGGCAGGAATTAACCCAAATGAACCTTGTTAGCACTTCAAAGTCAATGAATAACTGGTGTTATAATCTGAGTAGCTGAAGGTCTTTCATTTGTGTTGAACAAGATCACAATCTGAAAGTGTCTGAGAATCACTAACATAACCAATAATAAATATAGTAATAACCAGGTGGACAATAAAATATGACTAATGATAATTCAACTCATCTTCAAATGTATGGACTGGTAAAGGTCTGGGTGAGGATTAAGTAAGAGGCTCACAAACTGGCTAAGATTTTTACCAGTGAGAAAAAAACAAAATTAAAAGGTAAAGTACCAAACTATGCAAAGAGGAATGAATATTGATTATTGACAGCCTAAATTGATAAAAATGTTTTTCAAACAACTAATTTCTAGTTTTCATTACCAAAAGAACAAAACTGTAATGATACTAATTTTAGGGGTTCATACAGCATTGGTTTAGGTAGTGTTCAGTGCTTAACATTTAAGAGAAAATAAGTTGAAACCCAGTTCTGAAAAGTCCCTGGCAGCATGCATGGGAACCAACCAGTATCTGTACTCTAAAACCCAGAGAATCTTAAGTTTAAATCTCTTTCAAGCATGAATTATTTTTCAACTTTTCACCCGACTACAACTCTTTTCCATTCAGATAGAAGGGCCATGTTCTACTTGTTTTGAGTCTTCTATAGCAACACTTACTCTGAGAATGAAAAAAAGGTAATGGAAGATGTTCTAATGTAGTGCAATTCACCCTTTTGTAAAGGTCCTTGATACTTTCAACCAGATTTAATAAAATAATGTCTGAGCTACTGAAAGGCCACAGAAGCAGCAAATAATCAATTTGCTCTTTTGCAGAAGTTCAAATTATATTTATTGAAGTTGTCCAGACAAAGTTATATTTGGGTTTCTTCAAAAGGCAAAGTACATGCTTTCCTAGCAAACCATCTCACATTATATCCAAGGATGCTTATTTTTCACTTCCTTCAGTGACGGTGACTCAATCATTTGCCTTTGTGGATTTGGACAAACTTGTGGAAAACATTATTGGCTTAGCTAAACATTCTGATGGTTGGGAACCAAAATAAATTCAGGGGTTCTATAACATCATGGAGTGGAAGCTGATCATTCTGGTGTAAATGTACAGTTAGGACATGTTACCTTGAGTACCAGCTCATAGGATAACTATCACATTCTCATTAATTTCAGGAGAGACAAAATGTTGAGAGGGGAATTAAAAAGGGAACTGGAATTAGGAAAATGATAATAACAATGATTGAATGAAAGTGGCTACTAAACAGACAAGCTGCATGACAAGTCTACATCTTTGAGAACATCTTACAAGTCTTCATCTCATTTCTCAGCATGTGGGGTCAACCAGAAGGTTGTGGCAGAATATGTGTCCACATGCAGGCAGGGCTCCCCTTTCTGTGCAACCCCAAACACTTTAATTAAAGTAAAAAAATACACAAGTGGTCCAGGCCCAGTGTTCAGTTCAAATGGGTCTTGCCATGGCAAAGGCATCCATGGCATCCTGATGAGTAAAAGGCAGCACCAAAGTGCTTATCTGCTCAGGAATTAAACAAGGGTACACTAATTTTCTAATTTATGAATGAATAAAGCACAGAGGAGAAACTCTCCAGCAAGAGACCCTGAGCAGCATCTGAGACCTTAAACATTAAAAAGAGGGTCCTCCACTCACCTGACGTTTTCATAACGATGAATGTAAATCTTATGAAACTGGTGTTGCAAATGTTCATCTTCTACGTTGGTCATATCATTTATCATTTCCAGGACTACAAACCGTGGTAAGACAGAAAGCACCAGCCGTTCCTAAAACAGAGAGGAAATCAAAGTGTCAGTATCAGTCTAAATTAGTACTTCACGGGAAACTGATTGAACTCTGCCCTATAAAAAGAGCTGGATAACTGGCAATTTAAGATGTGACCCTCCCCTTTAAAAATTCTAGCTCAGACTGTTTGTGATAATTCACATCACAAACCTGACTCCAAAATATGGACACTTCTGTCTCCTTCCCTTCGTTGACATTCTTCCCTCTAATGTTTTAACATTTTTGTTGATTATTTAAAGATCCATCCTACTTATTACCACCATTACAAGCTTCTCACTAAACATCACTTACAAACATATCAAGCACTGCATTTCAGACAGCAGTAGCTTGATTAACAGATACAGGCCAGAGGAATTTAAAAGTCCTCAGCAGCAAGTAGGACCAGCTTTTTTATTGTTGCTTATTTGTCAGAACTTACAGACTGTGCATTTAGCATTCATAAACTGTACAATTAATAATAAAGCTGGAGAATAAATAAAGCAACATATATGCAGAGGGACCTGATTCCTCTTCACTTGGTGAAAAGGACAGCATTTAGACAAAGCTTAACCATATTGTCAGAGTTTAAAGACAGGGATAATATAAACTAATGCAGCCCTAAGAAATGTTTTATGGGAAAGATTTAGCCATAGAATAGTTTGTATATTAATAGGGTTACAGTAGTTAACAGGAGATAAGTTTTAAAGTGACTTGGGAATCTCATAGTCTTCTCAACAGTCTGTGGTATTGAAGTGCTTATATCATTTTGACAAATGGGACTGGGTTTCAAGATTCCTTGAAAACTCTATATGTAATCTCAGAAATAAGCATTTATATGTGTCAGTGAAGCAGGTTTCCGGGAAGACTCATTTGTGTGGCCCACCTGTGGCCCACTTCACCTCTTTTTTGAAGATTCCTCCAGGACAGATTGTAGGCTGAACTGTTCTGCTAACGCAGAGCTGACCGTTCTTTTTCCCAAAGACCTTGTACAACCTCCCTGCCCCATAATGGATTCACATCTGTTCACATCATACAGTAAGGGCTGTAAAGCAGCAGCCACAAAAATGGTTAATGGAATATATAGCCTTCTCCCACACCCAAAGGCATGTGGGAGTAGGGAGAATGGGTTGTTCTGCAGATAGCCTGCTCCTGGACATCTTTGTGGCCTTAAGGGAGCAGACAGGCTTTCACTGATTCACTGTATGGACATTCATGGCAGAGTGCCTGTCAAGAAGAGGAAACCAGTTTATTGGGATGTTTGCATAGGGTGATGCTCGCATAGAGTCTCAAATCTCCTAAAATGGACAGTTGGTTGCTGGTGGTGGCGGGAGTCTCCATTGCAAGGGTCCTCATTGGCAGTGTCTTCAGCTAGGTCAGCAGAGACTCCTCGCATGACTGTTCTGCTCAGTTCTTATAACCTGGCTGGCCTGTGATCCCGTGTGACAACCCCAGACCTACATAATTCATCATTATCTATATATTTTAACCACATATGAAACATGTCTTAAATATCTAAACTACCTACAAAAGACTAGTTTGATAGACCATTTCTGCAAGCACAATTTCTACTGGTTATTTACAAATGTCTTATCTATGCACAGTTAAATTATTTCAGCAGCGGGAATCACCTAGGAAAGGTCCTGGATGAGACACTCCACCAGAATATTAATTAACACACTTAAACATATAAATGGGACTAGAAGAAGAAGGAGTTGTGATTGGGAATTTCTAGAACTGCCCCAGATTCCCAGTTCCTGTAAGAGTCCATCTATGTTTAATTGTGAAGGTTCAGTCAATATCCTGCTTTCAGGGTGGTTCCAAGTTAGTCCATTGTGTCCAACCCGTCTGTTACCTCATCTATACAGATGACTAGCCAAAAAGCTGCCGGATCACACAGAGAACTGGCAATGTAAGTCTACTGTGTAAGCACACATCCCCCCCACTAGACCACAATTATGAAAATCAATTCTTTAGTTCTACTTAATTTGAATCCCTTAGCTCTTTTCACACATGTAGATGTGCTATACAGTTCTTCTGAGAAGGGCTGACTCTTCTGCTCACATGCAATAGGTCCAGTTATGTGCTCTGCTTCTGGAGGAAGGTGCCTGACCTCCCTGAGCTGGTATTTGTAAATTGTGCATCCAGGACTCAGGGCTAGCATGTCTCTTGACTGACTGATTTAGGTAAGGAAGAATGCAAATGAATTTAAATAAAGCCATTCAAACAGGCCCTCTCTATGAGGAAGACTGGAGAACATATTCAGCATTTCCAATGAGTTTTGTTTGTGTCTCAGGAGCACTCAGGAATAGGAAACATTTGAAACTAGTTGAAGTGACCAATAGTTATATACATGCACATAATCATTAAGAATTTATTTTATTAACATATATTAGTAGAGTATCAGTGTATATTAGTTTATTATTAGTATGTATATACAGTAGATCACTGCATATTAGTGTACAGATATGTGTGGTATTAGTGTATAAGTATATATATATACACATATACACAAAAGTGCTGTTTTCCAGATCCTGTCATAATATAACGACTAACAACATTTAAGGAGGGCCAGGCAAGCCCTTGAAAGATTATTGACTTCTTTCACAAAAGCTCTAGATCATGCCCTGCGAGATTTTGCAATGTCCCTGTTTCAGTGGCTCATCAGTTTGACAGCTTTGGCAGATTTTGCAAGTATCCCACCCAAATTTGTTTCTCTGCAAGTTATGCTTTCTTTTTATCCTTTCAAAGTGGGTATGGATAATCACTGATTGCCACCTTCTCTGTAACAATCTTTCTCTACTGAAATACTGTTATTGTGTCCTCTTGCCCTCAGTCTTTCTTTTCCAGATTAAACAGATTTGTCCAGTATTGGAATATATCACTCCAAATCACTCTGGGCAAAGTTAGCAGGTTTTCACTGAACTGGCTCCAAATTATTAACCATCTTTTGATTTACAGGATTGCAAAGAGTGAAATCTTATAGAACTAAAGAAGAGAATGTCAGTTCTGTAAGCTACTTATCGCCAGATTTCAGATAACATTTTAGGGAATAGGATGGGTCTAGGGAAAGCCAGATGTGAACTTCCAAATCAGGCATATATGGAGATTGCAAAGAGGTGGAAGACACCAATGAAGAAAGTCCTCCCAGGTGATGTCCACAGAGGAAATACAATGTAGTAAGCATTTATTCCTGTCTTTGCAAAGCAGTTTAGTGACACTACTGTGGAGAAAGCATTTACATACTACAAAGCCATATAGGGGGTGGAAATTGTTTCCAGACCAACTCTTCCCTTTCATGCTTGGGAAAGGCAGATATTTCCACAAACCCTTTCTTCACCCCACCCATCACAGAATAAGAATAGCCCTTTGCAAGTTTGGGAATTGAGATCAGTGTTGAACCCAGACATGAAGTGGGAGCAAAAAAATATCAGGAAATTAATTCAGAAAAGAAAACGTCCAAGGGTTTCAAAATCTACTGAAAATATGAATATGGAATAAAATTAGTAATTTAAAATAATGTCATATAAATATTTGATGAGAAAAAGCATGAGTCCTGGAAATAGCCTTATAAATTTTAAGATGTTCAGAAATTCTAATAGATTGCAGCTCTTTAGGACTAAGTCTTAGTCAAGCTTTTAAACTGTAAGGAAACAACTGCTTCATCACCAGTGTTGTCAAGAAATTCTTAACTGAGTAGGACCTGCAAAGTAGGATACAAGATTAATTCCAGAGGAGTCCTGGTGCATGTCAAAGCCCATCTTATGAAATCTAATTACTAGTATGAAGTTAAGTTATCACAAACATGGTAAAATTATTGTGTTTTGTTTATGACCATTTGTAGGCAGGCTTAATCCAAATCTTAACATTACTTTCTGATTTACTTTTTTTTTTTTTTTTATTGGCTAAGCCAGCCTGGTCCTGCTTTGTGTCCTGTTCTAGCTAGTCAGGTGAAAAATTCATTCTTAACCATCACTTCTTGGCAATGGCCATTTCCTTGATTCCTATTGCCTTAACTTGGGCTGAAGACCCTAACTTATAGAGCATTTGCATTTTCTATGCATATTTCTTACTTATTCCTTACATTAGGAGGAGTCTTTTCTTCTATTTGTACCTCACCTCTCAGACCTCTGAAGAGTTTTGGTCTCCTAAAGGTCTATATTGGTCACATTCAGGATAAATATGAGCATGAAAGGCAATTTTAGGTTGGTTTAGAAGAATACGGTTAACTCTGGAACCAGCTGTAAGGAGAGCACCATCCCTACTGAGTACCATAGAGTGTATACAAACAAAAATGCACTCCACAGAAAATACAATGTTTCTTGGCACTGAAATTTTAAATCTTACAGAAGGGGAGTGTTTTGATTCTGAGCTTTCAGGTTCTCCTATCGCCATAACGGTGTCTTGGCATTTAGCTCAGCAGTGCTTAGTTTTCTTTCTGGCTGCAGTTGCTTACCCGCATGGTTGTTTTAGGATGCTCCAGTGAGAGGATATTTAAAAATGAAGACTGGGCCACTTTTCACAAGTGCCAGAGTATGTACCATCCAGGGGGCCTGGCTTCAGTTCCTCCCTGTACTATCAGTGTTCTTGTGGAAGGTTAAACGTTACATACACTTTCTGTTTTCTGCCAGAGAAACTGATGTTGAGGTTGTGGTGAGGCAACTTGATGTTAGGAGGATATAACATAAACTAATATTATCCAGGCTGTAGAGTATGTCCCTTCTTGAGGGGAAAACATTGTTCAGAGAGAACAAGACAGAGCAAAGAGGGATAACAGGTCAAATGAGAGAGAAAGGCAAAACAATCATGAAAATTCTGGTTTTGCTGCCAGCCAGATTAGATGCTGTGGATGAAAAGTAGCTATACATGAAACACCTGAAAAAATGAAGGAACCCCTGCCCAGCATTCACAGGAGGCAACATCTTTTCTAACTTACAAATTTCACAGTGAAGATCATGAAGAATTCCCACTCTGAGCAGTCTTAGTCAGTAGTTAGTAAACATTCCTCAGCTACGATGAAAACACATTGAGGATAAACACCTTCATTTGTCTAGATGGCAGCCCCAGCTGAGGTGAACTGTACATTTACTTAAGAAGGCAAAATACATGCTGCTCATAGGTTCTGCTGGAGTGGAGGTGTGTAACGCTCCACTGAGATGGCATCTTTCTCGTGGGCTCCTGCCTGCATAACATACTAACATGGAAGATGAGAGAACAGAGACTCTACTAATCTTTAATCCACCTGTTCTACAAACCTTTACTAAATCAAAGGCTGCCTTCAGGAGGGAGAGAAAAAAAAATATGCAAGGCAGTGATAGCTGATATAAAACAGGCAGTGAGCTATCATCCAGTGAGCTCATCCTTTATTCTGTTAAAAAGCTCTGCTCAGACCTTCTGTTTCCCCATACAAGGGTGGTACTAATTTTAGCACATCTGCATTGTCTTGACTTTCTTCCACCCTTCCCACCTGGGAATTCTGCTATCTTCCACTCTTCTTTTGATGTGTTAACACTGGATGTGGTGCTTGTGATAGCAAGAAGAAAACCAGTTTCTCAGGAGGTCCTTTACACTTAGGTTTTCACAGGAATGTCTAGCCCTAAGGTAGCTCCACTCTTAAACAAATGTCCCATGGCATCTTAAGATGGCATGTTTGGGAGGAGCTGCTGATTGATATTCCAGGAACCAGAAATATTTTTGATATTTTGTGTCCCTCAGCCTCCTATAACATAAGGCACTTAGGCTATATATTGTTTTATTCCTTCACTATTAAGATACATTGTTCAATATGACCATATAATAAATTGACACTTTGAATAAATCAGATCAGTCTTTCAGGGAGCCATATGATTAAAGTGTTCGATGAGTTCCTGTGAAGATATTTTCACAATAGCACAAAATCTTTTCACTGTAAAAAGAAATATGTTGTTTCCTAACTTATCCTTGTAGGAAGATGAATAGGAAAACAAATTAAAAAATAAAAGAAGATAAAAGAAAGCAAGCAAACAGAAATCTTGTTTATTATTGAACTGCTTATGAAGTCTGTGATAAGAGAATATAATAAAAGGCCACTTCTTCACAGACATATGGCTAAAATGGAGAATATACTTTTTTCACAACAGGAAAAGCTTACATTCCTTGTTTGCATTCACTTAAGAAGGCATCAAGCTCTAGAATGTTTATTTAAAATAAAGTGTAGTTCACCTGGAACATGTTCACTAAGCCAAGAAAAATGTGTCCAGCATATTTGATATCTTAACCTTCATGCTACTCATTAAGGTAAGTTAAAAGTTCTTGGCTGCACATAAGATCTGGCAATGATCCATAAAACAGAGGTTAATTAGTATGCCTCTGTGGCAGTCCTCTATTAATGTTGTAGCATGTGAAGAACTCTTGTCAGGATCACAACTGAAAGTGCATATACAGCTCACTTCAGTATTCTGTATTATGTATGTCTTTTTATGGAGGAACAATACAAGAAAAATAACACAGAAGTGTGTGTGTGTGTGTGTGTGTGTGTGTGTGTATTTTTCAAGGCACTCCAGCCACTAGTCAATTCTCTGCTACTGAAACATTCAAAGGACAGGGAATTCTTCTGTCTACAGGCATCAGCTGTCCTTTGCTACTCCACGTTGCTCTTACACCCCACCAGACTGATGGGGTGGTGGGGATACTGAACCAGGCCCCTTCCACAAATTGAGCACTGAGAGATGGACTCTAGTGTGGATCATGTCCAGCCTTTCTTTTCCTACAGCTGATGCTAACATTCTATGGACCAAGATGTGTCCCTTTTCACAGGCCTTTTACATCACTTTGCTTCAGTCCACCAGTTAAAAAGTATTTTCAGTTATCCTAGAATGAGTATCAAGTCACTGTCCACTTCATATAAAGATCTTTGCCACATAACTCCCCTTTAAACTAGGTAAATATTATTATTCACATTTCACATATTTAGATACTGTGGTACAAAAGAACAGCACAAATGTGTGGAGTTCATGTGCAAAAGAGCAGTAGCAAATCACAGAGAAGAAAATTGCAAATTTTTTATAGTCTTCTGTACCTTACTATTTGCATGATTAAAGAGCCCCCACATTTCTAGTCGGTCTCTCCTGGAAGGCATTTTCAGGGAGGGAGGGAAAGACATGGGAAAAAAATATCTTTTCTTTTTCAGAGAAAGGCCTAATAAAGAAGTGTCATGAACTCTAGGGTGAAGGAAGCTAGATTATCCAGCTTTGCTGAAAGCTTGCTAGTTGAGCAATTGGCTAAATAGAGACAATTCAAAGGTGAGCAGCAGTGGTGGTAGGTGGTTTGAAAAGGAACAGAGATATATTTGTTAGAGAGAAAAGACATAGGAGAAAGAAGACAGCAACAAAGGGATGTTACAAAATAGCTGGTGATCTATTCTTCTATTTACCATTTATAACATGAATCAGCCCTAGTCTTTAAGATGGAACAGTTAGGCTTTAGAGTAAATAAATGAAAAAAAAAACTTCAACCCAAAGAATAACCAAGTAAAAGATAAAAGACCAGTAGAAATCCCTAAATGTAACAGAGTGATGATAGAATTCAGGTCTGGATTCAGACACCAGAATTTTGGTGACTACAATGTAGGTATGCCAAAGCTTCCATTTTATGCAGTGAATCTGGAGAGATAATGAACAGATCAGATGTAAATGACTACTTTGGTGTCACTACAGGTCTCTCTGGGCTCCATTGTCTGTATTGACTAGATCTGAGCTGTAGCAGAAGCTCAGGGGTGTAAAGAGCATGTAGTCACCTAATTTAGGAGGAGTCTAAATATGGAGCTGACTCCTGCCTATCTATTCCTTCAGAAAAATTTAGGAACAGTGAAATAAATCCTGCAGTGATAAAGCAAATTAACTTCATGAGTCAAACATGTCTGTTTAAAGTCCCAAGACTATAACATTGATACCTTGTCCAGTGCCCACTTCTTCTTTTATGCATCTGCAGTACTCATTCTTTGTTGAACAACTTTTCTGTGGTCTGTGTGCACCAATCCCTGTACTGAAATCGGGGGTATCAACAGTGCTTACAACTGCACAAATGTAGCTAGGCACATTCATGAAAAAGTGGGACATGTCCCTGATGAGTAAATAACAACCTTTGGAACAATTTTTGAGAAGGGTCATTGAACCAGTGCACAAGGTCTCAATCTTGTGAATAAAAACTCAGCTGAAGACCTTTCCACTGGTGCTGATCAAAGAAAACAAAATATCAACAAGCACAAAACTTCAACAAGCAATATGGGCCCTGCAGGAGGTTGCCAGGAGGAAGGTCAGACTCCCCAAGGTTTCCCTTAAGATCATGGGAGGGCATCACCCCTGCAGGGTCTGCTGTCTGCATAAGCTCACTGCACTGACTCCCCTTAGATGGTACATGGCAAATGATGAAATACTGCCTATACTACCTGGGATTTTCCTTTGTTTCTCACCATCTTTATCAGGGTTGGCTTTGCCAAGGGATGAAGAACCCCTCTTGAATGACCATTCAACTCAGGTTTTGTTCTTCCTCCTCTACACATACTTTCAGGTGGATGAACCTACGTATATCTTGTGGTAGGAAGTCTTTGGACTGGGGAATAAGTTGCTTATGGCCTCAAAATACATCTGTAAAACTGGAGTGGACGTACCCCAGAAATGTTTAACTCGTCAGTGACTCTAGAGAAACTTCTCTACACTTTTTGTTCTGATTTTTAAGAATTATTTTACCAGAACCATCAAGCTTGGCTTTAACAACATTTACAATTAATATCATAGAGGCTTTATTGTCTTAAGCACTGAACTTAATAGCATGAGAAAAGGGCTGCTGAGAGCAGTGGTTTTAGACTTTCAGAAGCACATGAGCTTTTGTTACGTTTAAGGGAAGTAGATAAAAATAGTATTGTTTTCTACTGAAAAACTGACAATGTTCAGAATAGATGTAATTGTTGTAGATGCCACTCTAGAAAATGGGAATTAGCACCCCTCGTTATGATGAACAGCTCTAGAGAAATTCCTTCATTCTTACTTAGTGAACAATTGACAGTCTATTTGCAGCTGTTTTTTCTTGTGCATTATTGACACAATAGCAAGTAATTTAAAAATATGGAAGGACATGCAATATCTAACACATTCAGACTTGTGGGGTTATAAGGTTGCCTGCTAGCTTTTACTACTTACTACTGCAATATGCAATATGAGCTGTATCAACTTTCTTTTATTTAAATTCAGGCAGTTACCATTCCCACTCATGTTCCATTTAGGCATCTGCTGTTCTCAAAGAGAAACAAGACCAGATCATACAGGAGGCTTTGGAGTCTCTTTTTGTTTAGCTATAGGCTATGAAACATAGCTAAAGTCTCATCCAAACTGATAACCCAGTGTTTAGGAGGGTTATGACTTTTTATAATGGTGACTGATTAGTTGTTAACCAAGAAGTCTTATGAAGTTTGCAGTAATGCAAGAAGGAAAAAGCTTTTTTCCACACATTTCTTGTAGGAAGGACATTTTATCCAATTGTTTCCTCAATATTATTGTCCAGAACAGCACGAGATGATACATGTAGCACATGCTGAAGGGAAGTACTGCAAGATACTGCTGGTCCTCTGCTTTGGCTGGATGGTGAATGGGCTGAAGATTCAAGTGTCTGAATCCACATTACAAAATCTTGTCAGGGCTTGATGATTAACAATCTATTGCCAGGTGTCAAGGGAGGTGCCCTTCTCATCAGCCACTTGCCTATGTAAGAATATTGCAACCTTAATACCTGCTTGCCCTGTGCTCCCTGAGCTGTAGAAGGCTGATTCCAGGGCTGACAGGTTGTATTTTCATGCCTTCCCAGTATCATTTTGGCTTCATAAACAGCTAGCTGATCCTACAGCATGCTGGGAATTGGTGGAACAACCCTCCCTGTTGTTTTTTTTTTTGGCATGGTACCTGTTACTGTTTCTGTGTGTATCTTTCAAGTGAAAAATTGTATTCCTCCATAAAATACTTACAAAAATATTCATAAAATTATTTTTAAAATCAACATGATTAATCATGAAACTAAGTGTAGCCAATGCTTATGCTGTATGGCATGGGTGCAATGAATCAGGTCACCATAACTCCACATGAGCACCACCACTAACTTGCATGGGAGTGGGTGGGAGCACGTGTCTGGGGCAAAGAGATGCAGGGAGGAAGTCTGTCTATAATGAGTATGAGCAATGGTTAATAATTCCAGATCCTCTGGATCTTAACCCATGATTTCTTACCTCCTGAATGAAGAGCACATTAGACTTAACATTCCATTGTGAAACCCGACTGTGTAACAAAGATGGGGTGGAAAGCAGTTTTACAAAACAGTTTGTATTACCACCCTGTCGTGTTGACATGAACATTTATGCTTACAGCTGATACTGTACAGCCCCACAGTAATCCATTAGACATATCTAATACATGGAAAGGCAAATTTTATAGTTTTGTAATTTTGTTTCTTCCGAATCTCATGGTGATTTATTTATTTATTTATTCTTTATTAAACAATTGTAGAGAAGAACAATATTCTGAAGAAAAAAAATTGTATGGAAATAAGACATATATCTCAATAAAAAGCATTGTACTATCTTCTAGTGTATTGGCTTCCATAAGTTTCAGTTAGTTTGGACAGGAAGGATGGAGTCATACCTTAACAACAGGAGAAAGACAGACATACCTACTGGAGATTGATTCCATAATGGCATAATCCTAAAATATTCCTTGTTTTACTGGAATAGAAAATGAGAGCAAAACTGCTCTTACAACTCAATTTTTCTCTAAAATATCAAAATGGTTCCATCTGACTTTACTGTCTGTGGTGCCATGCCCTGGTACACTTTCACTTCTCTAGGGCTGTTTTGACTCCTCTGCTGTTGAATCTTCATGTAATTGTTCCACACTGTTTCTACTTGCTATTCATTTAGCTGTTTCTTTTTCTTTTTTTTTTTTTTACTTTTTTGCTGTTTCAGAAATTACTAAGCAACTTCAGCAAAATATACATCTCTCAACGATTAGTTATTGTAGCTAATGACATGGAAAATTTCAGAAAGCAAGCTCACATGCCATTTATTTTTCAGCTTTATGTGACTAAATTACTGCAGAAAAAGATAGAAAATAGCTAGGAGGTCATCTATTTTGGTCAAAACAAGGAATACACCTTGTCAGAGACTTACAAGACTCCAATATTAAACAGCACAAGATGGATAAAACTCCCCCTGGGAAGTTTCTATAGGAGGGAGTAACAGTCACTTTCTGAAAATCAAATCCCTTTTAATAGGCTTGTAGGTGGGTACTTAAAAACTGATGGTTTGAAAGACCCTCAGCCTATTCATAAATGTTAATCCAAAAATTTCATCTTACCTTAAATTATCTTAGCAATGGCATCAATGACTTGACTCTGGCTAGCTTAGAATTGGTGCTGCTCATGGCCAGATAATTTAAAACCATTATCTGGACCACAGAGCCTCTCTATTAATTGTGAAGCTTGTAAGGACATTTTTAGAGTCCTCCTACAGTCATTTCAGGGTGCTAAGGAAAGTTAGTACAAACTTTCTTAGTACCCTGAAAGTTCTGATCCTGAATGAGAAGGCAAAATGACCTTAAAATGAGTAAGTATATTCAGAGCTCAGGAAAGGTAGTACCCTGATTAATTTGGAGCGTGTAGTTCTTTATTTAAGCAGAGGTGACTGTACTGCAGACCAGCTGGCAGAAGTGTCTCATCGTTGTAGGGGGCTGAAACTATTTCATTCCCCTTACTCATTTCACCTTTGTCCACTTTCCCGAGACAATCAGCAAGGGTCGCTAGTCAGTGGCAGCTGTGATAATGGCTTTTTTTTTTTTTATTAGACGCCTCTCTCTTTAGCAAGGAGCTGAGAACACAGGAGGCACAGGCCACCAAAACCTGATCAACGAGCTATCAGTCCCATTCACTATCGACCAGAACAGCATTTGAACAGTCTCAGAGATGAAAAAAAAAACCAACACCCCCCCCCACATTTTCAGAAAGTAGTTTTGTCACTAGTGAATCCCAAAGCCATCTACTAGTGAGAGGAAGCAGAGATTTCCTTCTCACCAATTTCTTCTAGGGAAAGCTCACATGCCTGAAGTCCTGACACTCTTTGTGATTATTTTTCTTCTGTATAAATTGCAGTTCAGGGTCTGATTCCCACCTTTCTAGCATTGGCTGTAAATCTCATTATTCTGTTTGAGTCCATGTGACAACTCTAGATTTTCAAGGAATGGGAGAGAAGGCAGACGATGATTTTTATGTTGATTTTACCTTAGATTTCTACTTGAAATCAAAATGCAGGGTTTATGCTCTGATGATAAGAAACAAACATCAGCAGTAAATGTGAAGGAACAACACGTCAAATCTGACATGTAAAATGTTGTGTTTTCTACTGCAAATGGCCTAAGCAGATAGGGTGTTCTGAGACAAGAAGCTGTAGAAAATGTAAATGCTGGTCCTGTGATGTGTTCCCTGGCACCTACAAAGGCATAAGTGCATGTAAATATTGCTTCCTCCCACCCCAGTAAGGAGACGTCTGTCAATGGACGTAGGAAACAGGTCACATACTGGATCACAATATGGATATGGATTGTAAAGAACAAGATAAAGTTTGCATATTCCTTTGCTTGTTGGATTAACCAGTATGTTATGCTTTGAGTTTGATCCTCTAAGTAGCAAAGGAGCAATGCCAAGAACAAATTTCTATTGGGATTGTGGTTCTTTAGAGAAAAGCACCAAGATGAAAGAAAGCCTGGATAACTGTGAAACTTTTCTGAGCATCTCACATTTAACAGATTGTTTCCTATAAAGAAAAATAGGTGACTAAAATGCAATATCTAAGCAGAAGTTTGCACAGAATTTTGAATTGTGAGGTTATTGTTTGCCCTTTAAAATTAAAGCCTCAATTATTGTGATTACGATTTTTTTATTTATGAACTGTTTTAAACTACTTTTACAATGAAAAAAGAAGGTCACATGATCTCTAAAATTCAGATTACTCTTTTTTCAAACCAAAGTTGAACTTTATCCTCATACCAATTTAGAGGGATTTTCATATTCTTAGCACCAATAAAAAAAAAAAAAAGATGACTTTATACTGTTTAACCCTCTTAAACTGTCCTTTCCAATCCCAGTCCAATCTGCTCTTACTTTAGAGGTTGCAAAGTACTGATGGGTGATTAAAATCTAGATCTGTAAGAGCTTGATAAAACATCATGTAAGCTTCTTTTTAAAAAAAACCCACAAACAACAGACAAAAACCAAAACCAACAGAGTTCATCAATCTGCAGAGAGCCTCTTAAAGCTGTGGGAAATAGAGATTGTTGCAGAGGAAAGTGTGAAAAAAAATCCTTTGAAAGTAGAGGTAGAAGGGGAACAAATTGTCAAACAGAACAGTTTTCTAATGGAAAAAGAGATTAGGACAGGATTACAGTTTTTCCACAGATAACAGGCAGGAGAGACTAAATATGCCAACAGCAGACTGTTCTGAAGACTAAGGGGTGTTTTATCCTTCTACAGCCCTCATACCCACACTGGAAAAATAGAATGTGTGTTCATACCCAGAAAACAAAGCAACCTTCTTCTCACCTGCACAAATGGTTCCTTAGGGTGCTTTAGCTCAAATCCTTCATGGAAATTGAAAGAAATAATATCCAAACTGTTTTAACTTTCAAAATGAGCTTTAATTGAATTTGTGGAATCCCCTGTGAGAGACAGATTAGCTGGAAAGTAGGTGTCCAGTAAACCACTGGCAGGACTTGCAGGGAGGAAATGTCTGCTAGGGTGTTCTCATAGAGGACTCTTCTCATTAGACCATTTAATGAAGAACAGGTTTTTCTTCTTGTTCCCCACTAACCTGACCAAACCCATAATTATGTCTGCAGATGCCTCTCTTCATCTCACCTCGATGCAAAGCATCCCCAGAAGCCCAGTGGATCAGGTATGATGCCAGCCTGGACCTTCTCACCTGAGCACTCCTTGCTAAAGCCAGACAGTGATTGTTCCCCACCAACTCCCTTAGTTGCTCCTTCTTCTAGCCTTCACCTCCACTTCCTCTGCCAGTGTGCTAAACACCCAAGAAAATATTCATAAGGCTTGGGGAAGACATTGAGAAAGAGTTTTATTTCCACACAAAAGGACCTTCGCTTGGTGGAATTTGAGATGGTGCCTGCAGAGAAAGGGGCCTGCTTGCTAAAAATTGTGTTGGAGTGGGATGTAAACAGTACAGCTAAAAAGACTAATGCGTTGTGGCTTTAGTACCTTCTAGCACTAGGTAACTCCACTGGAACTGTGCAAATGCAGTACTAAAGTAGAATAATTTCCTGTATTTGGCTTCTCAGGGTTTAAAAACTGGAGGATTTCTTTCTGATTTGAGTTTAGTCCCTCCCAACAGCTTAGCACAGCAGTGGCAATGCGGCTTTGCTGGTGAGCTCTGCACACCAGGTAGGGAGTTTTCTTTTCATGAATGATGCAGAACCTGCTACAGTGAGAACAAGAGCAAACACCTCACCAGAGAATGAATATAAGCATCACACAGATCTGGACTGATTTCCCCTGTCATCTCGAACAACTGCAGAGAAGTTCCTTCTTTCATAAGATACCATCAGGAGCTCTAAATCTACCAGAAATAATGCAAATAAAAAGTTTCAGAGAGGCTTTATGTTATTGTTTTTGAACACTAGCCCAATCCACAGCTTATTCATGTTAGTAGGATACAGTCAAACAACTTTGCTTAGATGGAAAGCTGCTTCACACCCATATTTCTCTATTGCTTTAGTCTCATTGGTCTACAGAGGTCTTGGATGGAGAGTAGAAGTGTGCTCATGACATAGAAATTTCATAATTATGAGTAAAATGACTTTTCTCTGAATAGCAGTCCTGTAATGCTTTGATCTTATTACAAGATAAGAGATAAGTGCTGGACTGATTTTTAAAGCCATTTAGCTACTTAATTTCTGTGATATAACCTTCCTGGTCATTTTATGCCTCCATTTCCAGCTTCAGTCGTAAGAAATTTCATAACTCAAATATTAACCTCCTTGCACAATAATTGTTTTCAGATACATATAACTTGGTATATGTATGTGTGGTAGAGGAAAAGGAAGGGTGACAGAGTCATCTGAGAGACTATTTATAATTAAATGGTAGCATTTGAGGGTTTAAAATGTTAGACAAATTTCAAGTAAAGATGAATTGCTGGAGAAAGCACAGGTAAGGACACCAGAGATACATTATAAATTCATTTCTTCATAAAGTCATCATTTCAATATGTGTCTGGATTTATTACATCATTCATTTAAAACTGAGGGATTTTGTATGATGAGAAACAGAAAGGAAAATGAAATTTAATGCAGGTCCCTGCTCTTCATTAAGGCAATTTCACAGCATTTTCACAATAAGGGAAATTACATAGTCATTGTTTTTGAAAGTTTTGCAGTAGCTAATTAAGAAAGTGAGTTGTATTTTCTATTTTCATTGCCCAGATATGATAAAAGGAGAATTACCCTGCTGTGTCCTTACAATAAAATCAAGGTAAGAAGGAAGACAGTGTTTCTGAAGTGGTTATTAACAAAGTACAGCACTGGGTGTCAACCTTTATGAAACACATAGATATCAAATAAAAATATTGACTCAAAATTTCAAACAGGTGCCAGAAGTTGATGATATTGCTGGAATTAAATGGACTTAAGAAAACTGAGAACCTCATGTATGTTGTTTATTCATAATTATAAGGTGTTGAAAACAAAACTGGAGGACATTTTATGGCTGCCATTTTTGGTTGTTTGATATAGCTACATATCTTAAGCACACGCAACTAACTGTATTTCATTAGAAAATATTTAAATTAATGATTTGATCAATAACTGATAAGCTGAGACTGTTTTTACAACACATTATTTTGTTTGCGCTACCTTCTCTAGTTTACTTCTCTGGTATTTCGATCTTTCTATGATCCAGTTTTTCTGGTACTCATGAACAGTGGAGTCTCACTTAACTAAGCCAAGCTCTGAAATGTTTTAGGGCTTCACCAAAATTCTAATTTTGTAATGAAAATTGGGAAAGAAGTAGACACAGATGTTCCCTCAGTTTCATAGAGGGCTGGAATTTCCAAATGGTGTCACACGGATAATGCCGTACGGTTAAGTGCATAAACATCATTAGCAATGACTGCTGGAGAAATTTACCTTTGTATCCACAGCACTGTTCACTTTATTAATGGAGTAATTAGAGTTAGAAATTACATTCTAATTGAAAATGCTAATATGTACTTGTTAACAACCCCAGGTGTTTAAAAATTAAAAAAAAAATAATAAAAAAAAAATCAGGTCCTTGATGAATTAGTCATTTCTGAGAATACAACTAAACCTCCTAACTTTCTGAAATACTTCTGAAAGTTTTACTCAAAAGTCCTGTTGAGAGTAAATGGTGATGGGACAGGAAGGATGAGAAAAGACGTAGGAGCTTAACTGGAAACATGGAATCTGGAAATTAAGACACTTAAAAACTTTGAAAAACTTTGGCCAGGCTCCTTAATGTTTTTTTGATCATACAGACCTGCACTTTGCCCTCTTCCTTCCTGTGCAGTAAAAGAATGAATTCTAATTAGCGTAAAAGCTGAACTTGCACCTGAGGATATTTTCTGTGGGCAATGAACCAATGGAGCTAATTCACATTTACAGGGACTATACATGGCAAACAGACATTTCTACAGAGCAAAATGGCTTTGACTGTCAAAATGGAAAATCTCACAGCAATACTGAAATAGAGCATGGAGTCCTTAAACCCTGAAAAAACCCAGAAAAGGAAGAGACTCCTGGAAAATAACGACATCTGGAAAACAAACTCTCACATCTAACTGTGCAAATTTCACCTCAGAGTAGCACAAACAACAATAAAAAAGAGGGGGTTTGCCCCTAGTGGGATTTTAGAGGTTTCACCTTCTATTTTCAACACACTTTCCAGAAGAGTATGATGGCAAACAAATGAATCTTCGTTCACTGAAAAAAAATCAGCTCGTCTATATGAAATTTATCAGGAAATACAGAACCATCTCTTGCTTTTCACCAAAAGACAGAAGCTGATACTTAGAAACTTTATATTTGCATTCCATAAAACCTGCAAATACTCATTAAGGGATTCTTAAAAATCTCTGAAACCCAAACAGATCCTTACTTATCAGTATTATTGTTTCCTTACACAGCTCCACATATCTTATGGTACCTCTCACTTATCTCTAAAACAGATTATAAAATGTTTGGCTCACAGTTGGGTGACTTTCCATGACTGGCTCTTTTAGGCATTACACAATACTGAATAATGATAGCAATAGCATTTATAGTTATTAGAGTGATGGATGATTAGAGATGACAAATCTAAGGAATACTGAGAAATTGGAAGGGTCATTTTGAGAGTGCAGAAACTTGATTTCTTAGTTTTACCAATGCACAGTAATGAACCGAAGTATATCTGAAGCATTTATATAACCTTTATAATTATAAAAAATTGAAGTCTTGTTCTGCAATTACTTATGGAAGAGCATACTATTCCTTGTTGCATTTTTTAACTCATGTTGTTTTTTCTTACTTTAATTTTACTGGTTTTCTGATTTAAACAAAGTAAGGACAAAAACCAGACCCTGTAGGACCTATCTGTCAATCTGTCACACTTCATATGACATGTCATATGTATGACATCCATACAATTACCCATTGTAATTATCTATTATTTTCAGTTTAAGAAGGGGAAGCTGTGTGGGGTGGAAGCAAACCTTGAGAGATTTTAATTTTGTCACCCATTACTATAAAAGGTAGCAGTACCACCACTGAAAGCCACAAAAAGCTTGAACCTGCAGTAAGAAACCTTAAGTTTAAACAGTTTATGAGAAGTGGAGAAGAAATAAATCAAAGTGGAATAGAATTTGGAATTTGTGGAATTATTATCTGGAAGAATTACACAAATAATTATTCCTCTATTTTCTCTGCACATTTTTTAGCTCCTCAGACATATTTTTAGAAATTTTCAGTAGCCACAACACAACTATTGGCCTGCTCATGCTTCCCCCCC
>JANZLQ010000960.1:0-43000 GCA_026212715.1 Elanus axillaris | reverse complement strand
CTCGGCCCATCGATCCAGCCTGTCCAGATCCCTCTGTAGAGCCTTCCTGCCCTCCAGCAGATCAACACTCCTGCCCATCTTGGTGTCATCTGCTGGTACCACCGCTGTCCTGCGCATACACACTTCCACAATAAACCCTTTCAAGGGAGCTCCGACTGACAACAGTTTATTTGTTGAATTCCGTCCTCATTTTGACGGCACACGGTGATGGTGAAGGCTAGGGAAAGGCAGCTTGCTCTCCCACAGATGACCTGCCTCCCACGAGCCCTGGGGGAGGCACCCCTCCCCGCTTCACCCTGATTTAGAGAAAGACAAGCTGTTCTGCCCAGGCCCGAGACCTGCGCTGTCCCTGATCCGGCTGCTGCCCACGGAAAGGCTCGGCTCTGCTCCGCCGTCGGCCGAGCACAGTGCTGACCTCCTGCAGAGACACCTCGTGCCAAAGGCCTTCCCAGCAGCGTCACTGACACCAGCCACCGCTCAGGGAAACTTGATCTTTTTGCCATTTAAACTGCATGTGAATCAGTAACGCTGCCCACATTCATTTCTAAATATAAGGGAAACCTGAAGTCGTAAGGACAATTTGGCTCCTGGGTTCACGCAGGTTGGATCTGAACACGAGTGTTTGAGCGGAGCGGTTCTGCTACCAGCAGGACGTCAGAGCCTCGAGGGCAGCTGAGAACAGAAGGGGATTTGACAACGGACACGTTGTCTGACTTCACAGACAGCCTGAACGCTGGGATTGTCAAAGATGATTTAATTGCCTGCGATTCGGCGAAAGATACGGAGTCAGGGGTTTGCAAAGCGTCCCGGTGACCGACGGCACGGGAGATCCCCAAAGGGGGTCCTGCTTCCAGCAGGCACTGGGCTGCCCGAGCAGCAGCCCCCGGCACGCACTCACCTCTGATGGGGCTTCCAGCACCAACAACTAACGAAGACGTGCCGGGACAAAGAAAAACCACCGACAATATATCAATGCATTATGAGACACAATGTCGACAGCTGAGTGGCTTCAGTCGCTGAGGAGATAATGGATGCTGGCTGGTGTCCAAAACTTTGAATCCCTCCCAGCTCCAGAGAGCTCTTAAACCAAGCAAGTTTTGCCATCTGTCACAGCCCCGCCACCTCAACCCAGAACTGACACAGCCCGAGACTGCCCTTGTAAGAAGAAAACAGGATCGGTTGCTCTGCTAGCTCGCAAGATGATGCACACGGGCATGAAAAGCGTAAGCAGAGGAGCTGGCATGTCAGGCCTGCTGCGCCATGGGGCACCCAATCCCCAGCCTATTTTTATCGGTGGGCAGCAATGCTCTTTAACCGGTGCTCTAACACAATAGTGCCAAATGTGTGCGCCATGAGACAGCTCTGGGTTATCTGCTGTACTTGGGTGGCTAGCAGGACATATTCACATGCCCCAGAACCTGTGCCAAACTTCTGCTAATAAAAGAGTCAGTCACCAGCTCTTGTGACTGCAGCGAACTTTCCAAATGCCACAGCAAAACTGGTGCAGAGAGGTCCCCTTGCGACAGCCTCTGATTTAGAGCCTTACCCTTCTGTTTCCTAATTACCCCTAGATTATCAATTTTGCATAGGTTAATGCTGACAGCTGTAACAGCCACCACGGGCTTTGCTCAGTGAACATCTTAACAGTGGGAAAAGACGGGGGAATTGGAAGAGGAGAAGGAAAGATGTCGAAAGTGAAACACAACTGATTAAAACTTTTTGCAAGGAGAAACACACACAGAAAGGAGCACTGGCATTTTGTGAAGGCAAGGGAAAGGAAGTCACGTTGCAAAAGAATGATAATAAGCAAATGTAAAGAGGAAGAAAGACCACAAATGTCACTCATTTCCCCCACAGAGTAGCAAACACATTTGTAAGGGCACTAACAAATTATTAAGCATTTGTTTCTTCATTATTACACCTATTTCATACGTTGTTTTGCCAAGTCTGAGAAGCATGAGCTGGGACTGGCAGAGTGCAGCTGCCACTGCTCCAACTTAAGTGTGGGTTTTCTCAACATGGTTCTTCAAATGTGTCTCTCATGCGTGTCCGGACAGAGAGACTCCCACAGGGCTGCAGCTGGGGCATGGAAATGCCACCTGCTAGTAGTCCAGGGGACGAAATGGTCCATTTGGTCACACACAGCCAGGGCCAACCTCAGCACCAGCCTGGACCACTGACAAGGGCACAGGGAGGGAGCAGGGCAGATTCTGCGGAGGGGCCAAGACCTGGGAAGGCAGCAAGAGGACCAAAGAGGGGAATGCCTCACATTTCTCTTTTGGTCAAGTATAACCGCTGGGCTATTGTTGACACAGAAGCTGGGCTGGGAGTCAGGCTACAGATTCTCCAATGCAGACCAACAAGCATGACCCAAAACAGGGCTTTGCATGGCTATGGGGTGGTGGAAACCCAACACCACCAACAAGGAACCACTCCAGGAAAAGTCAGCTGTAGTGGTCCCAGACCTGCACCAGGAACAACTACCAGCTCACTGACAATCACAGGACCTGTTTGCTCCTACATGTTTCAGTGCTCGGATTAGGTCCATGGGAATGCTGGTTCAGAGCACAAAGGCACTTGGAGCCAACACCACAGCCTCTCTCTTGCCATCACATCATCTCAGAGGTGGGAAGAGCTTTCTGAGGGCTGCTGGGCAGAGGCAGGGTGGCTGCACATTGGGGCCAGCACTCAGAGGAGCCCCACATTGTCAACAGCAAGCTCTGCCGTGGTGTGACCTGATACCTTCTCTCCTCCCAAGCACCCAGAACTACAGGACCAGATGCCTTAGGCATGAGGGAAACACATGCTTGGAAGGTCTGAGCGAGACCGTGTTAAAACAGGCACAAGAAGGTCCAAGGGGAAAGTAGGAAGAGCCACAGGCAGCATGCAACACACAAGAGAAAATAATTTAAAAGTATTCTGGGAATAACGTGGCAGGTATGAGATTAAAACCCAAAGCTTTCAGCTATTTGTTTGAAGATTTTAGTTTGCATTTGGGAAGACTGCCAAAATTCATAGCGCATGTGAGCAGGACACCAGTGACTGTACCAGAAGACCTTTTAAAGCAACATCCTACATGAGTCCTACCTTAGCAACCTGCCAGTGGTGCCCCGGGACCTCCCGGCCTCTAACAGTGTGTGGTCCTAAGAGCACATTTATCACGATTAGGTACCCCAACAAGAGCCTCTGTCCTTGGCTGGCAAGACTTCAAAGCAGCACCATCTAGTTGCCTTTAAATAATACGAGATACTTACCCATTAATATACTCAACAGCTTTTGAACTCTAGAGTTTACTCCAACGATTCGGTAGAGCCCTTGCTCATTGATCCCTAGGAAAAATAAAGAGCTAATTAGGTGAATGTCACAAGAGCTACTAACATTTCTTTCATTTCTTTGTCTTCTCTAATAGCAAAAATAATAAAGCCTTCTCACCAACTTCATACAAAATTATAGAAGAGGGTAACATTTGGGTTTGATGTCAAGGCTTTCACGTATCGATTAAAAGTATTACCTCCATTTAGCTCAAGAATAAAAGATCTAAGGACACCTTTCCACCACCCCACAGTCAGAAAGGGAGTTATAGCTGCACCATGAAGGATCTGCACTTAACATATAACACAAGGGCAGTTTGGGGAAATTTTACTGTGCCAAGTTCTTCAGGTTGAGGTCTGAGCCTTTTGCACATTCTTCATATAGGGAACGACGAGGCCTTGAACCAAGAGACTTGCTAGGGCAGAGAACAGCCAAAGGACGTGGTGACAGAAGCCCCTTCCCATTGAAGCACCCCAGGTTGGGTGTGCTGCACCTCCCCGGCTGGCGTTCTCTGAACTTTCCCCAGGAACTGCACTTGCCTTGTTTGCTCTCATCTACCCATTTGTTTCTTTTTCTTTATTTTTCATTTGCCCCAGGTGTTCCTTTGCTCCCGACAGCAGTTTCTGTACTGCTGCAAATATTACAGGGGAAAATGTCACATGTGAATAGCCCACAACATATTACGTTGCCTGTGGGCAGGAAGAAGACCCCAGTGAAAGAACGTGGACAGAAATGCTGCCAGCTCAGAGTCCTACTCAGCCCAAAGTTTCCTGTGAGGCCTCTTTCTTACCTAGTGCAGGCATCAGCGCTCTCAGAAACAATGTGAAAACAAGACCCATATTTCACTGTGAGGGACTCGGATGCTAACAGGATAGCCCATCTGTATATAAAGAGTCTTTGCAAGAGACTTAGGGGAAGGACTGGAACACAGATCTATTTGTAATCCCCCACGAGAGGACGTGCTTTGCAGCGGTACCACACGAAGGGGTGCTCAAGTGAAGTCCCCAACTTCGGTCCCTTCCCCCATTTTGCACATACAGTGCATTATTTCCTAACTCTGCCCCTGACGTTCGCTTAACCCCTGCTAACCCCGGCCACAGGGCAAACGCATGTCTCGGCAAAAGCATCTGCCCGAGCATATTACGGGGTTTATCTCATGTGGGTCTCTGCGGGTGAATGAATCATTTTTGTTCATGAAAAGAGCAGGTAAGCAATTGCTCTGCTACAAACAGCTACAAGGCCATCCCCCAAAACAAGACCATCTGGTGAACTGCTCTACCTCTTGTTTCGACAGCATGTATGCATTTCTTGATAATGCTGAAGCCGATATTATCCAACTGGGCAGCTGAAAGGGAAGAGAAGAGAGAAGCGGTGAACACCTAGCAGAGGGATGGCTTCACGCCGAGCACAACGCTCATCCCGCAGTCGTCGCTAACATTCACAGCAATACTGTACCACTGCCCAAATGAGGTGGGGAGGAAGGAGAAGGAGATAAATTAGGTGTTCAGGGCGGAAAGGCACAAGTACAGTAGCTTGTACCAGGTGTAACCCAGGCAAGCACAGAACACTAATCTGTCATTGCAGCCTCCGCATCCCTCTGAACCAGCACCTCCCACGCCTGCCGAGCAGCAGAGCCCCGGGCTCTGTCAGGCATTTACGTCTGCAGTGGGTCAAAATATTAATTTAGGATGAAGGTGAGATAACCCGAAGAGACCTTCGTCTTTGACAACAGGTTGCTTGGAAAAAAAGGGAATCATATATGACACAACAAATCCCTGAAAACAGCACATGAGGCAGCTTGCTTGATGAGTCCCAGGTAATTCCTCCAAATCCTTTCAGCTCCCCACCCAGCTAGCTAAGCCATCTGTGTGCTGCAGAGATGCCTTCGTCTCAAGGCCATCTCCATCACCCCACGCTGGGAACCACCTGCGTATCTGGGGTATGGGGCTGACCTCCCAGGCTTTGCCCGGGGCAGTGGGGCAGGGGCCTTCGGTGCCTTGGATTTCTCCTTGGGGCTTTTGAGGTGGGTTTGTGCAGATGCAGGTTTTTTTCAAGGACAAGCCATATGACAGGTTAAGAACATTGAAAAGTGACAGTAAAAGGAGAACTGGGAAAGAAAGAAGTGGAAGAGAGAAGCAGGAGGTAACTGTGAGCAGCAACTGTGAAGGAAAATGGAGTAAAGAAATCAAAAGAAAGGTGAAAGCGTGGAGGTAAAGATATAACACAAAGAGGAGAGAGCATGTGGTGGTGGAAGAGTGATAGGGACTGGGAGGTGCGAATGAATTTCGGGTGAAACCTCTGTCCGAAGCACCTTCTGTGGCCAGCGGGAGGAGACCTGTCCCTGGGGAGGCAGCCAGTGCCAACCCCAGCCCCCCACCAATGCCTGTGCCCCGGCTGCACCACGCTTGTCACTCCTGCCCCCCCACAATGCAAAAGGCCGGCTAAACAATACTGTCTCATGAACACTATACATTACATCCCACTTACCCCCGCTCTGTGCAGATGTGCACGGTTCAAGAACAGCCCCTTCTTTTGTTAGCACAAATGAAATATTTATTTGGTGCAAATTAGGATATCCTGAAGGCAGCTGACTCTGCCTGAGAGTAATACCTAAAACACTCGAGTTAATGGAATGTAAAACTCAATTAACTCATGCCATTGCAGGTTTTCACATTTAATTTCAAGGAATTACTAATATGCGGATCCAAATACCTGCTGGAAGAATTCATCCCTTAGTCAGCTTTCCACCACTGCGTGGAAAACACTGCCTGCAGACATCTATTTGTTAAGGAAAATTACTTCCTCCCTATATAAAGGTTTGGGAAACCTTTCATATGGCAGAAGCCCCACAGAGAAGGGTGTGCAAAGTCAGCCCAGGCTCCACGGCCGGGATGAGCACCCTGGGCTGAGGACACAGGAGCAGGGCACGCAGCCCACCCACCTCCCTCATCCCACCTCAGGCAAAACCCTTTTTCCCCGGCTGGCCCTCGAGCTGGCAGGGATGCATCCGTCCCCGCTGCCATCCCGCCTCCCACGGCAGCGTGGGCCCAGCAGATGGGAGAAGCGTCACCGTGGACCGGGGCAGAGCCATGACCTGCTCCGCTCCCTGGCTGTCACACGGAAGGTGCGGGATTTTCCCAGCCGTGCCTGACAGAGGATCGCACAGCATGGCTGAGCGGTTTAAGATGTTGAACTCCAGAAGGTAGAAAAGGTGTAGCGTTAGCTTAAAAGCAGATCACTGACTACATCTGCACAGACTTGGGGGAATGTCATGTTGGAAGAGACACAAAACTGCATTTTATCAAGAGAACAGCGGGAAGGGATCAGAGCCCCAGGCTGGCAGCGTCCTCACAGCAAGGCACGTGCAATTTTATTCCTTTGCATTCCCCCTGTTCACGTCGCTTATTTAAACACAGATTCACTGCTGGTGCATGATAAGCTGCCAGCTCACTGGCTGCCTATGGCTCGCATGGCACAGTCCCTTACTAATCACTTGTTTTGAGTTCTCTGCTGGTGGTGTTTCTTGTGTGATGAATGGCACAAGAACCTGAAACAGTGAAACAGTAAAACAGCTCTATTATATTTTTCTGGGCAAGCACACTGAAGTGCTGAGCCAACATAAGCACACAAGTTGCAGGATGCCTGTGCCATAGGCTGCGTGAATATCCAGAAGCTCCAGGGCCCTTTGCTAGGCACCCGGAGGGCTCTCCAGCACCGTTCCCAACCAGTCGCCAAGCACAGATGCAGCATAATGTGCCATCCATTAGTGGGGCACAGCCTACCATACCCCAGGTCACTGATAAACACAAGCACAAGGGTACCTGAGAAGCAGGAAACCACCACGTAGAAACCCAGTTCAGCAGCCCTTATTAGCCTTGGCTTAGTACTGGCTATAACCCTGATTTTTCAGTATCCCTGCACGGTGTTGTCCAGCCAACACATATCACCATTTCAGGCTCTCTGCCACACACTTTAAGTACCAACCCATTCCATAAACCAGCAGTTTTCCCTCAGACCCTCGCATGTTTGAACCTGAGCAGAAGACACCTACGAACGCATGCCCTCCTCCTGCAGAGCCCACCACTCCACCGCCCAGCAAGGGGCAAGCACCGCACCTTTCCGCAGCACTTGGCAATAGCAGAGGTAAGAAACCAAGTAGTCCTTCCAGATGGAAGTGACCGAGCATAATCCTCCTAAGCAGATGAATAAGCTCTTCCACTCATTGCTGAGCTCTGGATCAGGAAAGGTCAGGGATTTATTTGCAGTAGTTTTATCCAGAAATAATATCTGATTAAATATCCAAACTACCTTTATTCATCCTTAAATTTAACTTTTAATGAGCATTGTAAAAGCTTGATTTCCCCTCTCACAGAAGCAGCCTCTCTTTATCTCATTCATTTACTCAATGATTCAGTTCAGCAACAGCACAGATCAAAGTCGGATTTCTATCTACTGCTGTCCAGACCTTACACTGGCTCCATTTGCCCCAGCAGCACAATGACCCACAGCCCTGAGCTTTGATTCAGCAGCTTAGACCCCACTTAGCTTCTGTTTGATAGCAGCTGCAGGGGATAAAGGAAAGGGCAACTGATGGCCTTTTGGGGCTGGAGAGAGCGACGCTGAATGAGTGTGCCCATGGGAAATGCAGGGTCTGTGGTCCCAGCAGCTTCGGCCAGACCGAGTCTGGCCTGTTACGGCTCCATCCTCATCCCTGCTCTCCTCCATGGTCTGACAGCAGGACTAGTGCGGCGAGAGGGTTCAGCAAGATTAACAAAAGAAAAAAAAAAAGGAAAAAAAAAAGAAAAACCTGCTCTATCAAAAACCCCAAACCAAACCCAAGTCTTCAGCCAGCTGACCTCAATGAGAGCTGCTGCTGCAGCAAGGCAGAGGCAGGAACGTGTGTACGGGAGGGACGGGACCCACAGCCCACGCTCAGATGGATTTAAATCGTTGTGCAGCTGCCTCCTGCCATCAGCTGGGGTCAGGAAAGGAGAGAGGGAAGGCAGTGGGGAAAAGCAAACTCTCAGAGCTGCCACAGAAAAGCATGGCCAACATGCTTTTCCACTCTTCACAACAGGAATCCCTAATCCCCATCCTGTATGTTTAAAACAGCCTCTCAGCCATAACAGGGAGTGGATTTACAAACTATTTAATTATCAGAGGCAGTATTTTCCTCTGTTCATGCATTCAAACCTGCTGCAGGGGCAAAGCCTACAGCCCTGCCTCCTGCTATTCCCCCTCCCTTGAGGCTCTCATTCCCCAGGGGAAAGATGTGAAACACAGCTCCAGGCCAAGATACCTGTCACAGGCTCTTAATACAAGAGCAGCATTTCAATGCACAACTGAGATGCAGTATTCATACTGTAATCTAGCAGAGAAATACTTTACATCAGCAAAGGTGATACACATCGCTTGTATTACAGCTGTTGCACACACACACATACTTATCTGACCTTCATGTAGCATCATATTTCTAGTGCTGCTGAGCTGGTCTCATCCTGTTCTATTTTTGCCTAGCAGATTATTTCCATTTAATCCATTAATTCCTTTACTTTACGATGATACGGCATATCAGAGCATCAGTAAGGGGGTAAGAAGACTGAATCAGCTCTGTTCAGCCTCAGGCAACCTTGCTGACTCCAGCTGTGTGCGAGTCGGTCATGGCAATGCAAGGTCAAAGCAAGACCTGCATACCCCACCACACGTTTCTGTGCTGTGCAATAAAGTGCCACGATCATACCTGTTAGGAATTCTTTCAAAGACTTTATGAAATTAGGAGCCACAGAGAAAGGCAGAAACCAAGAAGCAGAGACCAGAGAGATGAGTTTCCAAGCCTTACTTCAAGTCTCGAACTATCAGTGAGCTGCCAAGATTGGGAAACGGAGATTGCTGGGAAGGGCCAGGCCACCCAGACAAGTGCACCAGCAGACAGGGCAGTCAAGGGATTCAAGGTCTGTGAAGAGCTTATGAAATAAAGGCAGCTTTCGATGGGGTCCTGAACTAATGGGGAACCACATGGATATGGAAAAAAAGAGAGGGAAATGGCAGGGAGGGGAAGGGAGAGGAGTTCTTCTCTGCTTTTCCATGTAATAAGCACAAATGGCCTGGAGGATTTGTTTCCTCAGAGCAGGGCAAGTCCTCCTAGTTTGCAGACTAGTGCATCTAAATTCATCTGGCTCTAGCGGTTCACAGACACCCGCTCACCCCCACCGCTCGGCACTGCTTCCTCCCAGCTCCCAAAGAAGATTAAGATAAATCACCCTGTAAGGCCAATGGCCATCTGGCCACCCAGCAGGATGTAAAATCCAAAAGCTCTGTAAAATTAGATAGTGGCCAAAAAGCAGACCTCACTATAGCACTGCAAGTCTCTTTCAAACTAACGTAAGTACAGGCAGGAAGCAGAGGTATATAGGTTTTTCAGGGTCAGGAATTGCATTCAGGCTCCACTCAATCACTGCACTCATTTTGAGTCCTTATACAAAGCTCCTGTATCAAGGGCTGCGTGGCAAAAAGCCAATTTCCAAATCAATTTTAAGTGTAGCTGGTGAGGCAAGCAGTTCACCACAGACATGGTTTTAATGAGGGCTATAGCAGAGTCAGATGTCTGTACATACCAGCGGCAGCCCCAGTCAGAGCCGTACGTGAAAATAGTTGCCACCGGATCATTTAGAAGCAACGCTACATAAGCAGCCTTCAGCTGCGGGTCCCAACACACTCCCCAAAGCCAGGGGAGGAGAGTCTACAACACAGCAGGCAAGGAGGATTGTTCTCATTTTTAACAGACCATCAAAATGGACAAGGTACTAAAAGATAAGAAACTTTGCCAAAGCCTCCTTGGCTGATTAAACCCCAGCTTCGTACTCATCTAGTGAAGACACACAGGGAGAAACTTGGCATTTGGTGTCTTTGTCAAAGTCTCACTACACTGCCAAATGCTGAGCTGCTTCAGAGAGGCACGACCAACGCGTGGGCTGCAGGCACTACCAGCACTCCAAACAACTTTCCAAAGTGGCACAGGCAGCCCAGGGACGGGCTGGGAACCGACACGGGATGCAACCACGGGAGCTGCCCCCAGCCAGGGGACAAACTGGCTTTTTCCTCAAAACCGCCAGCCTCCAGCACAACCCACGTGGGCATCCAGCTAGGGATGTGTCCAGTGGCCGGCAAGGCAACGCACCCGCGCACCGTGGCTGAAGAGCAGCAGCAGCCGGCAGAACCGCTCAGCCCATTCCGGGCAGCGCATCCCGGCTGAACATCACCCTCTTAGCCCAGCACCCGACGGAGTGAGACATTCCCCTTCAACACGTACATGCATCTTAGATTAAGCCCAGGAAAATCACCTATTTATATGCCAGCAGCGGCCACAGCAGGCAGCCCCATGCTGTGTGCAGGCCAGCCTGGTACTGCTCACCCCTCCGCTAACACGGGCCCTTGATGAGGCTCTGCACAATTAACCATGGGCAGAAGCCAGGGCTCGGGGGGGGCAGAACCTGCCTGGCAGCAAAGAGCCCGAGTGGAGCACCATCTCCCAGACAGCCCTTACCTAAGGAAACCGTAGAGAGGCATTTAGGAGCCCAAACCTGGGATCCGTTGCAAGCTTGGTAGCCGAAGACCAGGATCAGATAATACAAACAACCCTGGGGAAGTCATGGACACACTTGACTCAAGCTCTTACCGTCTCTAAAGAGCCGCTGTTACTTTGCAGGATGACTCCAGCCCCACGAGGATTTCTGGCTGACAGCACGTAAGATGGGAAGGTCGTGGTTTGACAAGCGCTTCTTTCAGAAGCAGTAATTACTTCACCAATCCTTCCTCCCATCCCCGTCCCTAACATTTTCCCTGCTTTTGCATTACCCCTCAATGAAGTTTAGAAAATGGTTATTTTAACAAGTTCCTTGAGCCAAATCACCATGTGCTGTCCTGGCAGAGCCAGAGGCTGTGTGCAGGGAACACACAGAGCAGTGGCAGTCCGTGGTCAGGGTAGGACAGGGTTGAGCAAGTCCTATGCTCTGTGCCTCAAAAAACTCATTTTGCCCCTCTGTAAAATGGAGAAAAGATGGAGCTGTTCTACGCAGTCTTCATACTCAGCTAGGGCATTAGCCAACTGTGCTTCATGAGCATGAGGCACAGCATTTAATTCTATGAGGATCATCTGGGTCGCACAAAGCCAAGAGGAATACATACGGGGTAAGATGTGCAGCTGGTGACAGGGAGGACCAACAGGAACAGCAGAAACCACGTTGGAGAGAGCAGAGAGGAGGAAGAGACTGTTTTGTGCAAGGGCTGAAAATTGGTGCAAGGAACATTCTCTGCAAATTATACCTATTATTGTGAGAAAAATGTTTCTACTCAAGATGAAAATGCCCTGTCTGAGGCAGCATAAAAATGAACTATTTACTAACCATCAACCCAGGCTGGGCTCCCATGTGACCAATGACTTTGGGGAAAGGAGGGAAGGGATCAGAGTTTTGAGTATTGCAATTACGGCAATTCAGATCTACTGGGAAATGGCTCAATTAACAGTTTTGAAACACAGGACGTAAGAGCCAGGACCAGGTGCAACCACTCCTCCAGGAAGAAAAACAAGTGCTTTCTTGACTCAAGTCTTTGCCTGGACTACAATAAAACCAGCTTTTTTTAGGGGCTCTTTTTGACAATCCTGGTTAGGCAGGACCTCTTTTATACTCTTATATACTCTTATACTCTTTTATACTCTTATATACTCTTTATATTTTTGCTCCAATTTCCCGTTGGAAAAGGCACACTCATCCTCCAGATTCTGGTTCAGGAAGGAGAGCTGGTTGGTCCAAGATGCCACCTGCACACGTTGGCTCCGATAAGCGAAAGAAGCCGGTCCAGGGGCATTGCCAGCACGCCCTGCCCCACTGCTGCAGACCAGGGACCCCAAGGTGCGGGGCAGACGGGAGGGGACACATCCTGAAGTGCCAAGGGAACGTCTCAGCACAGTTCTCCATGGCCCCGAGTCCCACCATCAAGCTCCCTGCCGGGTGCTGGATCCAGCTTCTCGCTGGGGCCACCTGCGGTCCCCATGCCGAGCCCCGTCACCCTGCACCGCTGGCCCAGGGGTACACAGCCCAGCCTGGTGTCACCAACATCAGCAGCTCAGCCCCTCCTGCTGACCCACCAACGTCACACCATACAGCACAGCCACCTTCTCGGGGGTCTGGCGTGAAAGGAAATACTTACTGCCTTCGCTTTGGTTGTCCTTGTTCGAATTGTAGACCTGGAAAACACAAGAAGAAAGTCTTATGAAGACCCTGGCTCCACTTGGGAAGGGACTGCTGACATGTCTGGTGTCACCCTGACTGGTGACAGCTGTCAGGAGGACTTGCCTCAACCTCCCCCAGCAGCGCAGTCCCCAAAGACCACCAAGCCTTCTGCATTCACAACGTCAGGTTGCCACAGCTTTGGAGTTGTATTAAAATAACAGCTAGGACAGTTCTTAAAACGAGAGAATACATATGGAATGGACTAGGTAAAAACAGAAACTGAAAAGGCATTTAAACAAAATGAAGGTGGGCATTCCTCGGCTCCAAGCTCTTCTCAGAGATACACATGAAGGATGAAAATTTAGAGCAAACCAAACAATTCCCTTTACATCTTACAGGCATTATGGTAACATCTGGTAGGTGCAACTCAGCCAAGGAGAAGGAAGCCACCTCACCCACAGGTACTTACAGCCTGAATGAACGAGTCAGGCAAAGAGTAAGAGAGGAAAAGAAATGTCATTAATTTAGAAAGGACCTGAAAAGCAGCAGGATGAGGCAATGTGCCCAACGCTGCCCGTGACAGAGCCGCCCTCTGAGCCAACACTGGGGCTTCATCCCAAGACTCTCCTGTCTTCAAATACTGGTGCTCTTCCTCCTGTCCCAATCACTAGGACAGCTTGGCTACTTTAAAGTAATGTTTCAATGGATACAATAAAAAGGGGAAAAACAATACCAGAAGGTTTTAATCACAGTTTGAGGATGATTTAAAAGCCTAGTGTAATGAAAACTGTGGCTGTAGGAAGATCAGCCTTCAGAAAGGTTGTATTCCTCCAGCTCAACAGAGTAAAATGTTTTAAAATAACCCTTTGTCAACCCAGAGCCCCAACAGAAACACACACACACACACCCCAGCACTCCATCAGCATCACAAGCTGGAGCCAAGCATGGCAGCAACCATTAAAACAGGAAAAAAGGCCTGTGTAGGCTGTTAAACAAAGCCGGCAGCGTGCACACCCTTCCTCTGCTGGGAACAAAGCTGGGAGCCCCCTTCCACTGGGAGCGAAGCACAGGGAACTGATTTAATCACATGCTGCCTCCAGAAATAGCAAGTGGGGAAGGAAAGTTTCCAAAGGCAATGTTGATAGCAACACACAAGGCAGCAACGGCCGACAGATCCGAGGGGAGCGGGGAGGAGGAGAGGCTCTGATCTGCAATCAGGCAGGCAAGCGTTTCTCAACCTTTCCCACCACAGGCTCCCAATTAACGATATTAACACTGCGGACAGAGATTCCGGAGCTGCCCCTGGGTGCAAGGGTCTGCGTGCTTCCAGTGGGGTCCCTGCTGTCAGGATTTCCCCCGAGAGCTCCAGCAGAAGCATGAGGCCAAGATGCTGACACTATAATGTCCTCAAAGGGCCGGTGCCCGCAGCAGCATGGCACGCACACTGCTGACCACAGCAGACCTCACCTCCACACTCACCCTGGGTGCTCCAACACCAGCCCAATATCCCCATTACCCATACTGATTGCATCAGCTCTGCCACCCAGGATACGTCCGGAGAGGTGCAAATCTAATGGCACAGCTCAAAACTGGGGGTTTCGGCAGGGACTGACCCCTCAACGTTAATTCCCACTCTTCCTGGAACATTTCCCAAGGGGCGCGTTCCCTCTCCCACTCCCAGGGCACCTAGCTATGCAACGCAAGACAAAGTAGAGATTTTTGTTTGCAGGAGAAAATCTATCATCCCACATCTCGAAACTGGGGGATGATTCAGCAGCAAAACCAGTTGTAGTCAGCAAGTGAGTTTTCCTCCAGAACCAGTGTTTGTATCAAGAAAATAAAATAAGTGAAAAGAGGGAAGGAAACCAACAGCAGGCTTCTTCACCAGTGGTGCTGTCTAGCAGCCCTGGCTATGAAGTCAACTTTACCTAAAGAAGTTTTTTGCTCCAACTTCAGTTACCAGCGTTGAGGACTTGTTGAAGGGAGCAGGGACACAGCTTGAGGAAACTCTTATTCAAAGGCTTGCAGATGCACAGGCCTTCCTTGGGATCCCATACAGGCTTCGAGCCCTGTACTCTGCTCTGTCTCACCCCAGACATATAGGTTAACACTATATACAATAAAAGGGTGACTCGGCTCTTAGAGCCGTGCTTTCCAGTTACAGCCGGGTTACTGCCCGAGATTCCCCTAGTCAGCACCCTGCTTCGCCTGGGGCTGCGGTCCCAGCCCGGCCACTGCCTTTGCTGAGCGCACATCAGCTCCTCTGCTTAGGACACCAAAATATTTTCCAGTTCTTCTGGGTCAACCCAGGTTTCAGCCACTCGCTCTGGCACCTGACACGCTCCCTGGCACAGATTGGCTCTCTGCTGTCCTTCTCCCAGTGGTTGCCTCTGCTGCCCAGGCCTAAAGAACCAGTCATGCAGCTCAAGTTATGGTGCACAGCACATCAGCTACAGGGAAAAAAAGTGTCTGCCTGCATATACACTCCTGCAGTTTGGTTACATGAAACAATAGAGAGGTTGTTCATCATCAGAGGCTGTTCTTTAAAAAAAGGGAAAAGGACAGACAAGGAACACAATATGCTTATGCCATTAATTGCAAAGTATGCACACAGTGAAAAGGAAATTTCATGCAGAGGTCAACTATGCAACCATAAAACAAGGAGATACTGTCATCCTACATCCATCTTATTGAGGGCAAACCTTTTATCCATTGTCAGTGCGTTAATCCATTAACACCACTCTACAACATCAGGGTTTTAACCAAGCCCCAATTCTGTAATATCGTTTCCTTTTCCAAGAAAAACATTACTTTTAAAAAGAAATCCTTTTCCTATACTGCCTCAAGCCGTTTGAAGAGAGAGATTTTTTTTAGGATAAGAGAAAGTTTCCGAGCTTGAAGAAAGGTCTGCTGTGTAAGAGGTCCAAGAGTGAAGCTCCTCCAGCACCCTAAGGACCACCATCTGCCCCGCTGCCAAAAATGTGCCCTTAGTGCAGCCAGACCGGGCTGGCCCAGCCTGCAGAGACCCCTCAGGGTCTTGGCATGGCAAAAGGTCATTCCTGCCCAGCTTGGCTTTATGGATATGAATATTGCACTCTTTCCAAAGTAGCTTTAGTAATATGCAGGGCTTAAAGCGTAGGGATGCATTTTAAGATTAAGCCTCATATGCAAGTCAGTCAGTTGATGGACCAACCTTCCTCCCTGCGAAAGGGTGCTGAATGTTAAAGAGGTTCTTACTATTCATTACGCCCAAGTCTCCATTGATTACTGACAAAAATAAAGTTACGGATTGTTCAGATAGGAGCCTGTTTCCCCTGCACCATCTTCCTTGTAACTCCATCACACTGTGGCACTGTCAATTCATCTTTACAGCACCACAGATTATAAATCCAATCACTTCTGCCAAGGGACAGAGGCAACGAAGGCCCTACGCTTCCTGGCACTCCCCACGCACAGCAAACTCTCCGAGCTGCCCGATTCTGGAGAACAAGCTCCGCAACCCAGTCCAGAACAGAAAAACTCAGCATATGGAAAAACTCAGCACAGCTGGGGAGACCTCCAGCAACCCCCATAGCTTTTGGGTTGCCGGATCTATGTTCAGACAACAAAGATTTTCGGAGCTCTCCGTACAGAGCTGCTCTTCCAGCAGAAGCGGTGAAGCCACCCCGGACCTCCCAGGTCCGCCCGGCAGCCGGAGCCCACCGCTGCCCACGGTCCCGGGGCAGAAGCACCAGCCAGCGTGGCGACCACCGCTCTTTCTCCTTTGCCGCCTTTGAATCCGGCGCAGGCGGCCATCCCACCGCTGCCTGCCAACCACACGGAGCCCTCGGCTGCAGGAGTCTCCTCCAGGTTCGGCTGGCTGCACGGCAGCACGTCTGCTCTGCCAGGGCAGAGGACCAAAGGGACAGCGAGCATGCAGAGGGGGAAACGCCTCACTTGGTTGTGCAAAGGCCTAAAATATTTCCCCATAGGATTTGTACGGCAAAGGACAAAACCGTCACGAAATAGTTGCGAGATCTCCACGGCAATGCCCTCTGCGGCCACATCTGTCCCCAGAGAGATGGGTGCCAGGCTGGGAGCACACGGCCTTTGAAAACCTCTTCCAAACCCTCTTCCAAAAAAATTGCCAAGTGCTCCGTTTGAAGGCAGAGGCATAAAATCCTCTCTCTTGCATGTCTGTGCACAGTTCCTGCGCTCACGTTTGCTGCAGGCTGCTTTGCCGCAGCTGAGCGGAGAAGCGCCGGGTGCCGGCTCGGCGCGGGATGCAGCACCGAGACATTAGGCTCTGGTGCTTGTGCCAGCGTAAGTGCGAAGGCGTAGCCTGGCTACACCTCGCAGGGTAACGGCATTTAACAGAAAGCACGTGAGAGGTTTGCTGAGAACAGGCAGTTCTGCAGATGTGCACATTGCCCAGGGTAGCGCCAGGTGATAAAACACCAAAAAATACGTATATTTGTATATGCACACACACCATTTTCCTGTTGTTAGCACACTCTGGAGAAAACAGACCTAAACCCAGAAGATTCTCATGAAATAAAAAGCTTCTTTCACTTCTCAGTATTAGTCACTTGCAAAGAGTAGGAAATTGGAGAGAAGAAAGCATTTGCTGAGAGGTGAAGTGCCTGTGTCTCGCATACCGCATGTGGGAACAGGCTCAGTTATAAAACTTACAGAACTGGGGCTAGTGACTAACTTGGAGACAAATCCCTACCCTGCAGCACCACAATCATTTTAAAATCACACTCTCACTAATTATTCCCATTTGATTCTATCTTCAGAGAGAAAATATCCTTACTAGGAAGTTTCAGAAGTGATATGTAGAAGAAAAATATACATTGACCTAGTATAAAATTTGCAGACCTTGATGCCTTGAATTTAGTTTTCTAAATTCGTACTGTAGATGGTCAAATATCCTGAACAAAACCCTATCGTACCTTTTTTAGCAGAAGCTACTGCTGCTTAATTTCTGCAGAATCACTGCTATTTGGAGGCTTAAAACAAGGCCTTTACAACGTATTATAGAAAAATTCTGAGATACATCTGTAAGTAATCCAGAGACATAAATTTTCTAAGAGCACAACAGAACCTGCAATTCATTATTATTCTGAAATTTTCCTGTAAAGTTAAAATACCCCCCCACCCCAGAACACTTACATGATGCTCAATTATTAACTCAGTATTTAAGACAATTTATCAAAGAACAAGTTAATTCTTCCTGGTGAAATATTTCAGCCAATATACACTATGTTTTGCAGAGGAAACAGTTTTACAGAGATGATTAAGAGGTCTGCGGTGTTCAAGGGTGTGCTAGCTACAACAGACAGCCCAGTAAACAACGCCAAGCCGCCCTGCTCCCTCGCTGCTGGTGGGACGAGCCGGAGGGTAACTCACTCACATCCCACCCGCAGCCGATTGCTTTCTCCTCGATTCATGTCTCCAACACCACGTGGACCAAAGCACGGGCAGAAGAAGCAGTGCAGACCGTTGTACCCATTCCAGGCCCCACCTCAAACTTCAGCTCTGTCATTACCACATACAAACACCTACTGTGGGTAAGATAAGCATAAGCTGTGAATTTTCATCATCAAATATCCTCCAACAGCTACCATCCATAGCCTAAAACACTTCTGCGGCCACCATTCATAGCCTGATGCCATCTTCTGCTTGCACGAAGATAAACTAAGAAGAATCCAATCCATTGATTTTCCAACCTGATCCTAAATAAATTGCACACATGAGCATGCAAAGAGCAAACAGGTACATGGGAGGTTTGGGATGAAACGGGACTGTGGGAAAAGAAAAGGAAAAGGAAGTAGCTGGGGTTTGGAAGGGGAACTAAGAAAAGATGATGTTGAGTAATTTTATGTTTATTTCAACATTTCAGGGTTCACGCTGGCTGCCCATGATGTCTATTAACCTCCATAATAAACTAACTGTGCTTTCATATGGCAATTCTAGGTGCGCACACATCCTGTATATGAATACACTACAGTTCATATACAAAGCAGGTTTTTATTTAAAATTCAAAATGGCCCAGCCTAAGCCAAATCCCTCAGAGGTTGCACCGTGTTCAGCACAGTTCCCAAAATCTTTCAGGTTCCAACATCGGCATGAAATTCTGCCCAAATGGCTAAAATGGAGAGGAAAGAACTGTCTAGGTTCTCAGAGGTGGGAGGTGGCAGTCGTTTACAGAAAGCCTTAACCAACAAGCGGGCCAGCACTCCTGTTTTGCAGCCATTGACAGAGGGATGGCCATTTGAGGAACCCACCATTTCAATCACTTAGTCCATGCCCTGGCATGGCCGATTCCACCTTACGCTCCTTTTACTAGTGCTGGGACCTACCCTTCAACCCAGACTTTCCATTCAGACTGAAACTACTGTCAAAATGGGCCGGTCCTGCCAGATTTCTTTGGTCTCCCTGGAGGAGCGCAGTGTTTGTAAAGCCCTGAGCAATAGGAGGAAATGCTGCAGTGTTATGCAATTTCCTTGTGATTCATATTCAGAAATCCTCAAAACAACCACGAACGAGTTTTTCAACTTTCAGCTCAGAAGATGCACAAGCCAAAAGAGTATAAATAGAAATCATTATAGTCCCTCAGAACTGGTAGTCCAACCGGCTTGCCAGCCACCCAAGGACAGGCTGTGAAGACATGGGCAGGAGGAGCACAGACATTTTACATGGGTGTTTTGCAACCTTTTTGTAGATGAAGAGGGGAAACGGAGTGAAAAACAGCATGCAGGCTGGAGTCCAGCCATTCAGATTGACTCAGATGGTGCGAGGCGGGGTGGTGGCTGCAGCACTCTGAAGCTGCAAAGCAGCCGCTGCACGAGGGCTCACTCAGCCCAGCAGCAACATCCACATGCTGGGACTCCTGCACATCCCTTTGCCTACCCATTCAACCGCCCTACATGAGAGGGACAAGAGAAGATCTGCTTGGAACAAGTCTTTTCTCTTAACTTCTTGCTCACTTGGACACCAACGATGCACCTGATCACTTCCCTGCAGTCCAGATCCTAAAGCCCTCATTCCCTGCAGAGCACAACAGAAACAGAAACGCATCAAGATCGGTCCTGGAGAAATTGCTTCCAACCCTGCGCAAGGAGTTGCAAGCCTGAGAAGCAGCAACCGTTAAGGAAAAGGTTTATGAAAATTATCCTGCAATGCCTGGACAAAATTCCCTTCAGGATGATGTTGCACATCCTAAGTACCCAGGTGCTCTTAGGAGACAGCCAGAGAAGAGTAAATCTTGCATTCACTTAAAGCGTTGGCAGCACACAAAAGTCCCCTCTGATGAACTGCAGTGAAGGTGCTATAAACGACAACAAACAGGTTTTGCATGGAGCTCTTGGGTGACTCAAAGTGACTTCAAGAGAGCAAAACTTCAGTAAATTACCGAGCCCATTCAGTTTAAAAAATAAGAAGGCATTAGTTTCTACTGGGTTTACTGCCACATACTCCCATTATTTTCAGAGCAATTCAAGAGAAAAATAAAGTGAAAAAATAGCATTTTCAAGCCTAATTTTAGCATATATGGGTGGCACGTTTTCTCTGACTGCAAAGATCATGAGGAGGTACCTCCTCACTTCCTCAAACTGCTGTTGGATGCAAGGACTTTCAGGGACTTCTGAGAAAAGCCAGTCTGTGGGTTATGCATTTCTTCTGGCCAGGCATATTAGTGCTCACTTTTCTTCTCACGTGGCTATTACTGCACTTCTGTCTTTTCTGTGTTAATGCTAGAACTGGCCTTCGTGAAAACAGGCAGCCTACAGTCCTCCCTACCTCCTCTCGCTCATGACACAGACCATGAGCATCTTTCCCTTGGGAGTGATGTCGGAGAAGCTGGCTCCTCTGCTTTGCTTTCCCATGCCACGGGAGAAAAGAGGGTAGAAGGTGACAACCTGTAGGCAGATGGCAGCTTGCCCCAGGGAGCCCCAGAAGTTGCTCTGAAAAAAGGGCAAAAAGTGGCAAAGCGTTCCTTGCAGGAACACTTTGTGCATCGTTTTGTTGCTCTTGCTGTCACAGTGATGCTCCTGCTGTGCCATTTCACCTGCCCCTCGAACAGGAAGGCAGGGACACCAGCAGGTACCAGGGCCACCGAGTACGCAGAATGTCCCGCATCCTTGTGCCTGCGTGTCTACGGGAGGTCGATGCTGTCCCTGCTCAGCTCTGTGGGCAGCAGCACGACACTGTGGTTTCACAGCTGGCTTCGATTTGTCTAACACCATCCTGCAGCTGAAGGTAACCATCTTGCCCTCCGCACGCTCACAGCCACGCTCTCCCACTGCTGCTGGTTAAGACAGCATTAGCACCTACACAGCTGCACGGGGAGTCTGATTCAGCTGAAAATTAATCTAGCAAGCCAGTTATTAGTAGTATTATTACTTGACAGTCTGCAGCCAGATCAGGTTCACAGCGTGGGCACACAAACCTTTGGTCCAGCACCAGAGAAACAGAGAGTGAACAGCTGAGGATGGAGAGGTGAGTAGGCTCCCCACTTCCCACAGCTGCCCCGACACGGATCAATGAGTGCATGGAAGCACACCCTGAGCCAGCCCCGGCCCTCGGAGACAGAGAGCACCTCTACACCCCACTGCTGCACCTAAAACCTGCCAAATGATGCCCAGAGCTGTAGGTGATTAGGTGCAACGCCACGAGGCCCCTGAAAGGCAGCGACTATTCGCTTGGCTTCCCACCACACTACTCAGCCCCATCACCGCAGAGAGCCATCTCCCACGGTGGGCACAGGAATGCCCAGAGCTGGGCCAGAGCCTCCGGGCACCTGGGGCTCTTCTCCGTGAGATGGTATAGGCATGCCTGGGGATGGGAGGACACCATATATCCTGCTCCCTGCAGCAAAAGGGAAGGGAGAAAGAGGAAGGAAGGAAAGAAAGAAGAAAGAGAAAAAGAAAAGATCAAGATCGGCACAGGTCCATACCACGCCAGGCAGGATCCTCTGCACCTGACGCCCAAGCAAGCTTGGCACAGCACTGCAGAGCTGCTATGCTGGGACACAGTCCAGTAGCAGGATGCCAGCAAAGCACAGAGCAGGAAGGCTCATGTACAAAAAAGCATATTGCCTTGTTAAAAGCAGGACACCTGGCAACCTTGATGAAATCAGCCCTTGTTTCTGGCTCTGCCTTATCAACCCTGTTCTATTTTTGTCCGAGAGCCAGGTTTTCATACTACAGGCAGGATTTTCAGAGATAGACTACACTGTGTTGTGGCTAGAAATAACCTTCCTTGCTCTCTGAGCCAGAACGATAGAGATAGGAGTAAGATCCTTCCCAGCCCACATCCCAGCAAACCTCCCTGCAGGGGGATGGGAGGAAAAAATGTGCCTTGCTTCCCAAGTGAAAGACTTGGCAGGGCAGCAGAAACCCGCTGTGAAATGCTGGTTTATGTCATTCAAACGAGGGCTGTTCATTTGGAAGAGGGTGGCCCAGGGTCCCTGGCAGCTCCTTCCTTCCTTCCTTCCTTCCCTCCCAACCTACTGTTCAGCGCTGAACTAATGCACTGCAGTCAGAGCCACCCCCCTACCTCGCTTCCCTCTTTCTCTCTCCTGCTCCTTCCTTCCAACATAAATTTCAGCTCGGAACTTACACCGATGCCTGAGCCTGATTAAAAGAAAAAAGAAGAAAAAAAAAAAATCTATCAAAAGTGAAGCATCTGGGGGCTTGAATCCTTTACACAGGTCTTGATCTTCTGTCTCTCCAAGCTGAACTAAATGATGGTTCTAATTAAAAACAAGCCCACGTTTTATTACAAGTGCAGGCATTCCCAAGAGCCTCCAAAGCCGAAGCCGACCGGGCTACCCGCCAGCCATCTGGACTGCTTAGCTCAGCGCAGTTATATAACCCACCGTGTTTGTCACCTAAGGAAAAAATTACCTGGGTAAACCTAAGGAAAAAATTACCTGGGTCAAACTATCAACCTCCCATGTCCAAATGTTAAAAGGAAATCAAGCAGCAGACGCTTTGGGGGAAAAAACAAGGCGGTAGGTGGATGCAACAGGGAACAAAGTATGTTAGATACACAGCAGTCTCTAGAATAATGTAACTAAAGGTCAACTGGTTTAGAAAAATACATTTTTGGAATAACTAAAGTGCTTAAAGTTTCACAGAGCAGCATTTTTAAGCAAGTCCAGCGGAGCAGATATGTTCAGTCACTGAAGCGACTGATTACAAGTGAAAACTTCTACTAGTTCAACAGCTTGCCATAAGTTTTCTAGGATGCTTAAGCAACAACTTGCACATGCTCCTCTGCCAGCTATCTGTGCTGGAGTCCAGCCAGCTTCTCGCTCTCCCTCTCTCCCTCAAGCACACACGCCCTTCCTCCTTTCAACATCTACTGACGAACAAGGAGTCTGAACGCATCAAAACCAACCTAATTTTAAATGACAGTGTCATCTTTATTTTTTAAAATAACTGTAACACAGACATGCCTCACATTCCTCCTCTGTGAAAAGACGTTTTACACTGCCCAGTTGTTCTGAACAATGGCTGGTGGTTTAACGCCAAGACTGTAACATCTTTGAGGCAAGACCACTTTTAATCCTCAGTTTGCATAGCCACTCATGGGGAAGACGCTAGGTCGGCTGTGAGGCCAGGTGTGCCGGCAGCGTAGACCATCATGGAGACCCCAAGGCTCTGGGAAAATCAGCAGAAAGGGGACCACGATCCCACCCTCGCCAACCCTGCTCTCCACACCCCGGGAGACCTCTGCAAGCCTCACACGGCTGCAGAGGTGGTTTCTCGGAGCAGTCCTGGGATGCAGCGCAGGGCTCGCAGTGCCCCTTTGCCTCCCTGGTGCTGGGAGCCGGCCCTATGGAGGTTTAAATGGTCTCCGTGCCCCTCTCCAAAACTGCAGCAGGACATTTACCCCTTTCCAGACATGACCTGAAATTGAAATTCCACTATGCTAATAACCTCCCTGGGAAACTACTCACCCCCAGCACATACACAGCACCGAGAGCATACACAGCACTCGCGAGGCACATTTCTACCGTGTGGCATCCACCAAAGGCTGGTTGGGAGACAGCGAAGGGCACGTTCGCCCTGCACGGTGCTGCAGCCTGAGCCCGGCGCAGAAGCTGCCTTTCTCGGGAGCGCTGTGCCTGCAGCCTGCCTGCTCCTGCCAGAGCCCAGCCCAGCTCTGCAGGGGCATGGCGCTGCAGGGGGTCTGCCAGGAACGGCAAACCAAGGGTGGCACGGGAGAGAGACCAGAAGTACAGAAATAAGAAGATTAAAATGTTTGGGGATTTGAAGGGCAGACTTTCTTCTGATGCTGCAGCTAGGAGAAGGAAAAAGCCTGGGTCAGGGACCATGGTTGGACCGCAGCAGGACAGTAAATCACTGCTTAAAATGAAATGTAAGGACCGATAAAGGAGGAAACAAAGAAAGAGGCTAGTTTTAACGACTGATTGTACAATGAACCGCTTTAATTTTTAATTTAGAGTAGAAAAAAATGCTCTAATAGTCTATTCAAATTGGCAGCGGAGTTTTTCTACTAACATGGAGCTATTCCCTGAATTTCTACATGTTTCTTGAATTGTCTGCTCAAATAATTCTAAGCAGAGGTGATGTAAGAGCAGAGAGAAAGGGAAAGCGAACACACTCTCTTTGGTCTCTCATGCCAGCTGAGTGCTTTGTGCCTCCCCACAGAGGCTGCCAGCACAGCTGGACAGATGCAGGCAGAGGGTGGACAGCCGGGTGCACACTGAAGCAGTGTAAAAAAATCACACAATTGCAACCACTCTGCAACCTTTTCTTAAGCTGGTTTGCCTGTCCAGACCCGGGCTTACAAACAAGTTGCCACATGTCAGCTGATCTATCCTGTTTGCACACACACTGCACTCATCACCAGCATGCTGCAGCTCAAGTTCGATTAACCACCTTTCCCCAGGGACTCTGCAAACTCCAATCACCTCTCACCACCATGCTCACCTCCTGGCCTGAACCAAAGTAGAAGAAAAACACATGCTGCAGCAGAGTCGGTGGGTGTCCCACACCAAAGATGTGTGTTGCACGATGTCCTGTGGATCTGTGACCAGACCTACGCTCAAATCCCCAGCCCTCGCTCCTCTGCGAGTTTGCCTCGGTGGGTATCAGCAGCAAGATAATACAGGAGGAGACAGACAGCTGCCAACGCTTCCCCAGCAGAACCAACACCTTCTCCCAAAGGGAGAGCGAAACCCAGCTCGTGTCATGGGAGCAACCACCCTAGTCTCCAAGTAAAGCCCAACTTCAGTAGCGAATTTGTGCAGCATAGACCACAACGAAGAGTGCCATGGCAAAGCTGGCTGCAGCGAAGAATGCATTAAAGAAATGACGAGACAGTCATGCACAAGAGATGAAAAACAGAGACAGGAGCCACTGTTCTGCTCCTCCATGTCCCCAACAAAAGAGCTGGGAGAAAGACGTCACAAACTTTCCAAAAGTGGATGGGATAGCACTTTTAGGTGTGTAAAAGCAAGTCCAGAGGACTCTTTTCTCTTTCTAAAATGATCTAGAATGCTTCTCTCCGTATTCTTCTCCTTATGACCCAAACGGCTTCGTAAACAAAGGACAAAGAACCGTCAGACTGAAGCAGCATTGATTCTGGTTGTGTAAGCTATCAACCACTGGAGCAGCATTTGCTGGAACCATAAAAGCCTGAAGTCAAGGCTTAACACCTCACTGGCTTAAGCACTTTAGAAACAAACAAAAAAAAGCTTATAAACTCAATGTAAAAAGTTACTACTGTTATAGCCTTAAAATAGGTTACAAAACAGGAGAGGGAGAAGAAGGGAACAGTGGTAAGAGCACACGATACAAAAACTAACATGGAACATGACAAATTATCATTCACTCTGAAAGCTCAGGCTGATTCTCTGAAGGCCCTCTTCTACCATCTTGTCCCCAAAAAGGGCAAAGAACTTTGGGGGCAAAAATCTTGAACTGCGGGATGCATAAAAGCCAAGCAGGAGCTCTACTGGGCCAGGTGGTGCTGCCAAGCCAGCAGCGGGGCTCACCATCACTGCAGCGACACGTGATGTACCCCACCGAGACAGAGGTGTTGCTCTCGGAGGCAGTTTGGATGCTCCCAGGCAGCGCGAGAGCATGGGCAAGGCTGCAGCTTCAGTTCAGGGAAAGTTCACTAGGTTGTCTGGGTCGGAGAGCAGATTAGAGGCAAACAGAAAAAGCAAACAAAAGAAACTTAGAGATTGAGAGGGGGCAGAGTGGGGAAAAAATGTTCTGTTCAGCAAAGACAGAGAGACAGGGAGATGGAGAAGCAGCAACTGGAATGAGTCAGGTCATGGAAAACAGGACAGAAAGAAAGAATTTGCCATAAGCAAACAAACCCAGACAGGATGAAGGCCATGAAAAAACTGTAAGATAAAGCATGCACAAATAACCGTCTTTCTCTGGAAAGCCCACAGAAACACACGCCTGTGGGATCGAGAGGGTAAAAAGATCAGCGTGGAAAAGGCTGCGAGGAAACAAGCTGAAGAGACAGACACAGACCAAACCGTGGAGAGCATCAGAGAAGCAAACGCGATGATCCCTCCGACATCTCACCCACAGGCTCTCCCATGCAAACAGCCAAAGACGACCATCTGTCGTCAAAGACATTCTGGGTGAAGGGTTTTCTACCATCTCGAACAATTCACTTTTCTCAGTGACTGCCACTTTACAGCCAGTATCCGCAGAGAAGAGTGCTGCTGACATGATCAGTAATCAAAGTGGTTGGTCCCCGAGTCCTGCGTGATGCTGATGCGGCAGCAGCTGTGAACACCGCGTCCGAAGCACAAACGCTGGTCCCCGTCTCCGCCAAAGAGGGGTTTTCAAGCTCTGCTGGAAACACTTAGCTACAGAGGTAACGAGTGCAGTACCAAAACCAATACAGAAAAAGAAAGTGACCTCCGAGGAGTCAGAGATGAAATGAATTAAAATGATAAAGCAGATCTGCAGCTTCCAGTGAGTCCCAGCGCAACACGAGAAGGTTGGGAAGGCATGTGGTTGGTGCCCAACCGTACCCCCTTAGCAGCACGGGTGTTGGGACTGAAGTCCTCCAAGTTAATTTATTTTTTGAATGAGCCAAAATGACAGGAATGCCGAGGTTGAAAGCACTGGATTGAGTTCAAAAGACATCATTTCCACTGGGAAATTAATCTTTCACCATTTTGTATAATTAGACAAGGAAAATGAAAAACAATTTCAGAAAGAATTCCCAGAAGCAATATCTGAGGAGGAGGCAGGAGGCGAGGGTGCTGCATGTTGGACAGGAATGCAAGGCTGGGCTTTGTTGTTACGCTGGCGTCTGCTACAAAAACACAACACTCCATTTCCAGAGCAGCAACACCTAACGAGCCCCAGCACCACCGAACAGCTGTCCGACAGGGAGCGCGGCCGAGGGGCCGGGACCAGGACCACGGCCGGTGGGAGCTTCCGACGCTTTTCCTGGCATGCTGCTCCGGTGAGGATCATCCCACCGCCGTCAGCCTCGGCAGTACACGGCTGGAGCTGCCGAAAGGCCACCGCAGCCGGCACCGCACGGCCCATGCGGAGGAACCGCTGGAGACCCAGAGCGGGGAAATGCCGCAGGGAAGGCTCCCGCCCCGCAGTCGCCAGGACCAGCAGCCATGCTGACGGCTATTTCTCTTCTGTTTCTTTCACCAAACCAAATCAACCATCCCCGCAGGCCGGCTCTGAGGGGGACACAGGCCCCAGCGTAACAGGGCACCCAGTCGTCCGCCGCAGGGACCCCGGGAAGGGACCCCAGGACACCCCAGGCCCAAACTGGACTGACAGGAGATGGTGGCAGTGGTCACCATGGAAACGCTCAGCCTTGGGCCTGGAGGCCATGGAGGGACAGGGAGGAGGGAAGGACCCGCCATGGCTGGGGAGGGAGAGAGGGAGAAGCCAAGAGACCTCACAAGTTTTGAAGGTCTGCGCTCGCCTCGCCTCACTTTACCGTGATTAAACACTGCCCGTCCCGAAAATTACCAGTTGCTCGTTTTGGGGCAGCAGGAGAAGGAAGACAGAGGAACAGAGGAGGGAAGCGGCTCTGATTCGGGGCTGTGCTGGGTTTGGGGGACAAAACTGGGAAGCGAGCACTCTCCCCACCCCGTGCAGCCCAAACGGCCCTGGCCGAGCACAGGAGCCAGGCAGCAGGGCCACGGCGCTCCCCCAAACCCACGGACCCCGGGTGGGTGGGCGAGGGCAGCCCCAGACACCCCACGGAGGCCCTGCGGACACGGGGGGGGGCTGGCCTAGCCCCGCTGGGGCACAAGTGCAATGAGCAGGCTGGTCTCAGCTTGCCATCTAGTGGAGAGCAGCCATACGGCCTCCTCCCATGCCGCCCTGCTCCATTTTGTGCTGCCCGCACGGCCATGAGGAGCGCGACCTCCGCTCCCCACCGCAGGTCGTGGCCAGGAGCTCCAACGCGGCTGCAGAAAGGGAACCGAGTCCTTCATGCCCACCGGGATACGTCCGATCACCCTGAGCTCCTGCTGGCCGCCAAGCAACAGACCCTTGGCACCCTGCAAAATGGAGCAGTAGCATACGCCCTGCCACCAAGGAAAGGCTCCGAGTTCTTGTCCAGGTTCACAGGCACTGCCAGTCAACTGTCCCCCGTGGCCCTCAGCTTCATGTGGCTCCGTGGCCGTGCAGCCCCGTGGCCTCACATGGAGGAGCAGCCATGACTAAACCCGGGTGGGTGAGAAACCCTGGAAGGTTTCTAGACGTCAGAGCAGTGAGGACCTGGAACTGCCTTCCAGAATGGGAGCAGAAACCTTACTTACTTTCCAGAGGATGGAGCTGCATCACGCAAGGACTAAGTCACGCAAGTGCCAAGAGGAACAGGGCCCTCCCAGTACAACAGGTCTGACCCCTGGGAGGTCCCAGGACAAAACCCACCAGCTTCTGCCAAGCTGCCTTGCCATTCAGGGACCAGCCCCAAGCTTCCTGAAGCATGCAAGGCACTTTGTTCTTGTCTTCGCGAACTCGCAGATTATGTCAAAGAACCGAAGAGAGGGTAAAGGGGAGGAGAAGGAAAGGAGAAAGCACTGTTGATGTGTCTCCATTGCAGAGTCCTCCCTCCCTCCCCTGCAAGGGCATGAGACTGACAGCTCAACCCCAGCCCATGGCGCACTCGGCTGTACAGCACTAACAAAACCAACTCCAATATGAAGTGCTGGCTGTATTTTTATAGACCTGTACTGCTTTAAAGAACAAAAAAGAAAAACAAAAGAAATCAAACAAAGGGCCAGAACAGCACTGCTCAGATCCCGTCCATGTCTTATTCCCTCTGACAGGATCACAGGCTGTTGCATTTCCCATGTAACACCGACTTCTCCATCACCACTCAAGGTTACAGACAATGGATTAATACACCTCAACAGGGATATGATCTAACACGTTTCATATCCTTAACGCTCTACATACCCTTACACTGCGAGGCTCACTTTCCTGGAGAAACGTTTTCATGTCCCAAACACTTCAAACCCAGTACCTCACTTCTGCCCTCACTGATGTGAGAATAATTTCTAAGATTACCGACCTGCTCGGAAGGCAATAGCAGGAACCGCTGATGCCGACATCTCTCTTTTGGCTGGCATGCTCGTTGCAGACTTGGCAAGCAAAGCCACAACCTTACTAAAATGCTTATCTTGTTCAGTTCTTTGCCACAAAACAAACAGCCTAATTTGCGCCTCTTAATCCTACAGCCTACCACACAGCCACTGCTATGAGCCAACAGAGCTTTTATTTTTGACTTAGGCTCTAATGAAGTTTCAGAATCACTCTGGCCTCCACTACATTTGCAAACTGCATCACCAGAGGAGAAAAATCATAGAAACTTATCCTGAATATCCTAACAAAAATGAATGCAACTGCTCCGTTACAGAGTTAGTATTTTCTCCTATTTCCAGCCTCTGTAACATAAAAGAAAACCCAAAGTAAACACAGGGGGTTTAGCCAAATTAACAACAAGTGGTAAGAGTTAACAGACTGATGATAGCTATCTGGAGACTGCTTTGACTGTGAGATATATAATAAATCTTTTCAAGTTGTGACAAATGTCTTGGCTAATGCAGCCCACATTCTATGTTTAGATCTTATTAAAATGTAATACAACATTTGGTTTTAGTTTTTTAATTATAATTAAGAAACAAACTCCAGTCCACTTTAATCTCTCCACAGCCTCAATTTGCACATGGAATTACCGTCCTCACTGTGCCAATCTTTCCCACACTCAATATTCAAATCAAAAGGAAAACCAGGCATTCTTTCCAGTAGGGGTTTTTTGCTCACAAAAATATAGTCAAAGCATAGAACGGATATTTCCAGGAGTCTAAAGGTTAAATCCTTGTCTCTTGCTCAAGGAAATCTCTGCAGAGCAGGTAACTTCCCACACCCTGGTGTTGCAAGATAAGAACCCAAACAGAACAGACCAACAACTCCACTTTTGATGGATCAAGGAGGATAACTGAGGACAAGGAGCTACCTTGTCTGTCAACATGCACCATCTTCATCAGTAAAATGCCTCTTGGATCCATTTCCATACAGGCTTCATTCCCATGGCTGCTGCACCACACCTGGAAGGCCAGGTTTAAACACCATTAGCATTTAAGTGCCATGAGGTATTGCATTAATGCGCAGCAACGATCCTTGATGTGCTGGATGAGCAAGCTCCCGTAAGCTGATGGGCACGATAGGGAAGAATAGAATTATGCAGGTGGCAGCACGAAGACCTGTGTGTTTTTGAAGGAGTTCACATAACCAGGTTCTGAAACAGGATAATCCAGGCAGTCCTGCACTGGTTACTTCATAGCACCTTTCGCATGTATAGGACTTGACAAGCACGCAAAATCTCTGGCTGCGCTTCTGCAACCTGATCCTAACAGACTGGCTCTGCTGTTGTGCCAAATCCTGGTAACATCAGCAGGTCAAAATGCAACTGGATGACCGAACTGATGCAGCTCCCGCTGCAGGTGGCTGGGTTTCGCATCCTTGCAAAGACAGTTCTCAGTGGAGGTGAGGCAGTGGGAAGTAGGTGAGCAGGCTGAAGGAGGACAAGGCTTGACTCGGGCTAGGAGCAAGAATGCACATTTTGTTTCTGAAGAAATTGAAAATATTATCCTGTCTCCAGGTGCCACCAGAATCAAGGTAGGGGTTAATTTAGGAGGGAAGAAGACAGCTTGCACGCTGGAGCTGGAAAGGTTGGTACGCCTTACACCCGAGCGTCTTCCCACTAAAGCTGCCCCAGGGCAGGGCCACCCAGGTCAAGACCCAAGGTGGAGGAGCAGGCTGGCTCTCCCAAACAAGGGTACCTTTTCAAGACGTGATAGAAAAAGGGAGCAGAGGCTGTCCTGCACACACAACACACATTCAGTCATTTTTTGCCTCTGTGCCTGCACGCCACACAATGCCTGTTCTTGGAAATGGTATGTCTGCAGGTGTAACTGAGCATTTTTGTCCCAGAAGGACAATTTTGCTGCAGGGAGGAAACCAACGTGGCAGACAGCTGTGATGACAATGAGAGGTAGGTCCAAGCTATACAGCACGTGCCCTGTTAGGGAGCGGGTTTTATTCAGCTTGGAGAAGGAAAAGCTTTGCGGGGACCTGACGGCACCCTTCCTATGAGGAAAGCATCAGAAAAACAGAGCCATGCTCCTCACAGTGGTGCATGGCAGGAGGACAAGAGACAACGGGTGTAAACTGAAACAGAAGAGGTTCAGACTGGGTATCAGGAAAAACTCTCCTCCAGGAGGACATTCAAGCAGCAGAGCCGGAGCCCAAGGAAGGTGAGCAGTCGCCCTCCTCAGATGTCTTCAGCACCCAACTGAATAATGCCCCAAGTAATCTGCTTTGAGCAGAAGGTTGGACTAGAAACTTCCTCACGTCCCGTCCCACCTGAACTACCCAATGGATCTACGATTCCAGGCTGAGACCTGGCTGCAATTCACAATGAAAAGTTTTACCCGAAATACACGGCAGCACCCTCATGCATACAGAACCACTGCATGTTTCAAAAGCAAGTTGCTTGACTAAGCCCAGCAAGTGCTTTCCAGCCCTCACTGAACAGCCCGCATGTATCCACATCTCACCTGGCTTTAATGAACACTTCTTCTGACAAACAAGGACCTTTTCGTCAATTTGGCAGGGGGGTGGATCTGCTCAAATCAGTACCAGTCTGTGGCAGTGAGATGGCGCTGGGACAGGACACCCTGCTCCCCGCATGGACTCTCCTTTGACTGCCAGAGCCTGACTCAAGCCCAGAAGCACAGACACCTACTCCAAAAATGTACGGGCTGTCCCGTAACAGCCCTGGCTGCTCTAGCTATCCGCAAAGTTTCTTTTCGTATCCTGCTACACTTTTGGCCACGCTGAGGCACAGAGGCCCACAGTCTAGTCTCACTCTGAGTACAAAGGCTGCTCCATGGTGCTGAGTTTGCCGTTCATTGCTGGATGGCCGCCACGCCAAAACCAGGCAGGACCACGCCACCAGTACACGGTACCGGCACCAGCACTCCGCCAAAGGAACCCAGTCAGAACCAGCCAAAACTCTTCGAGCTCAGCAGTAAAGTTTGCATACACGTTAAAAAATAAAAACCCAGCAACTATGAGTTTTCTGAAAACCTCCATAATCCTGTCCAGAGGTGAGGAAGCCTCTGCAGGTTTGGCATGGCAGAAGCAAACACAGCAGTGAGGAGGCTGTCGCTGAGTACAGGGAACAGGGGCTGCCCTCCTCCGCTCATACGGAATCTACAATTCTCTGCAGGACCCAGAAATGGCTGCCAGATGAGTTGCAGGATTCAAAAAGCCCTGGAAATCTACAGCGTATTTTCTTCCACTGCTCTTTTTGCCATGTTTTCCTTTCAGCACAGCACAGCAGCGTGTTTGTGCTGGCCAAGCCTACCCTCCTCCTTTCCACTGCACCTTCAAGCAATCCAAGCACAGGAGATACAGTATTACCTCAAATATTTAACCAAGGGATTAAACTATTCTCTTGGCAGAAGGTGTGAGCTGCCCCACGGATACAGCTCTTGCACCGGCTGGCAGGCGCTGCATGACAGCCTGCTTCGCAGCAAATAATCTGCCCCAGGCTACAAAAAGCTCTCCACAATTTATTCCAATGCTTTTTCGCTAATATTTCTGCTCACCGGTTCCCGGCCATCCATGGCTTCCATCCACAGCCTTCGGTCCTCTTCTGAAAGTGCCTGCATCGTGATCACGCCGGGCCTGTGGAGACAAAGGGAACACCATAAATAAACTGCAGGATGGAAAACAAAGACAACAAAGATAAATTTCCCATGAGAGAGAGAGAGAGAGAGAAAGAGGAGAACCTTCTTCCTAGCCAAGCCCCAGCAGCAGAGGGCTGAGCCCAGCCTGACCTCTGCAGGGATGTCCCTGCAGGTCCTAACCAGCACCAGTAAATAAGCAGAGGATATCTCCAACAATCCACACGCATTTTTAGTGTTTTTAGTGTAAGAGAGCTGGATGCTACATTCTTCCTCTGGCTTTCAGCCAGACAGCGCACCTGCACTTGGGCTAAGCACGTCCATGCAACAGCAGGAGAAGGCAAGGAAGGTAACCAAGCAAGCAGGAGACCTGCACATCCCAGCTCCCCACATCCCACCACCACCCCAAGCATCAGCTCGTAGGGGGGACCTTCTGCTGTGCGAAGAATTTCATCCCTGACACGTTTGTGCCAGCGGGGCTGCTCCGTCTCCCTGACCACATCCATATACTGGTGTTACATGCAGTAATGGCAGCGATGCGATCCTGGTCCGTGTGCCCCTGCCAGCAGCCTTGCAGGGCAGCACTGCGAGGAGTCCCGGGGTGCCCCAGGGTGCTTGCTCCTGCACCGGCTGGTCCTGCCTGGCCCTGCCTGTGTTACATACACAACAGCTGCACTGCAAATCCAGCCTCCAAAAAATAAAGCTGCGTTTGCTTATTTATTTTAATGAGAAAAGAACAGGCCTGAGTGCCAGCAAAGCAAGCACGGGGAGCTAGGGGTAACACCACCAGCCCAGCCCTCACCCTACGGCCAACACCACCTCCACCACTCCTAAGAGGACCCTAAGTCCACTCCTGGACTGTCCTTTCCATCTGAGGAGTTAAAACTTAATTACCTAGCTCTGATAAGCATGACCACCAAAGTCACGATGGATTTAACACGGTGGAGAGTATTTGCACAACTTCAGGTGTGGCTGTGTGTTTGCACAAGGGAGGAACATGCCGCAGAGGGCGAAAGCCAACGCTGTACTCCCATGGGTCGTGTCGTGGGCTGATGATTTACTGCATCTCACTTGGCTGCAAGCTGTCAGGCTTTCCATCCTCAACATCCCAGCTCATCTTGCAGCCAGCAGATCCGGACACAAAAAGCCTAGCTAGCCCTACACCTCCTCAGCCTTGCACCTTTGGGTATGGGTCTCCGGCCACCAAAGGGGCGGTTGTATCCTGCCCCACTGCCGTATTCAGCAAACCCCACAGCAGGGCCGGGCTGCCCGCACAGCACCTGAGGGAGCAGACAGAGGCCCAGGGCTTGGTGAGACAGCCGAGATGTGTTCTGTTTGTTTGGTCTAGTCATTCTGCTTCCTCCCAGGCTATTTTCAGATGCATTAGCAGAGCATGGCAGCTATTTCTGTAGGAGGAGAGTGAGCAGAAGCCCTGGCAACAGGGGAGATGCAGGCATGGCCAGAGCGCGACTCGGCATGCTCGGGGCGGATACGGGTGCTCCCTCTGCAGTAATGCTCATGGGGTTTCATCATTGAAAGTACGACAGCAGAGAACCTCTGACGCTGCTCTTCCCATCCACGGCAAAGCACAGCGGCTCCAGAAAGGCAGCAGAGAGCCAGGATCACCGCTTGCCGGGGCACCGGGCTGCTATGGCACAAGGTGGGAAGAGTGATTTAACCTCGGGAGCTGCCAAACGCCTGTGGTCAGCGTCCAGCAGAACACATAGGCTCTTTTCCATAGTAAATCCTCAAAAAGCGATAAAGCCTGCGAAGAGGGGTAATTTCTAAGTTGCACTTCCCAAAAGTGATTCAGCAGGAGAATGTGAGTTGCAACAACACTCTGCAAAAGTTGTTCGGTCCTTGATAAGAGCCGATCCTCTGTTAGAAAATAAAATGTCAACAGGAGCTCTCATAGTGGTGGGTTTGGCCCGTCTTCTGTCGCTTCTGTGGTACGTACGAGCAAGGAACAAAGGATTAACCCTTCTCCCTAACTACGCTCCCCATGCAGCCAACGCAACAACTGGCTTTCGGCACAGGCACACAGCAGCTTAGCACTGTTTCACCAGCGGAACTCATGCATTCAGGCTTGCAACAATCCCAGGTCCAAGTAAACCAGACATAATATGTTTGATCTCTGCTAATCCTATTGGTGAGTCAGTCAATGCTCACCAGCTTAGTGGTTTGGAAATTTACTCATTTTGAAAAGAAGAGGAAACCACTTAACCATCACCCCATTTAAGACACAAAACGTTCAACACCCAACACCAAATATCTTCAGAACACTGAACAAAGCTCCTTGTTGTGCAGATAGATTCAAGAGTAGTCCCTGGTACCTGAGGAGCTGCAGTGGCACTGGCTACAGGCTGGCAGCAAATCCTTCCCTCACGGCAGGAGGACGCTTTTCCTTGGGTGACCAGAGGTCTCAGCTGTACCCCCTTTCAGCCAGGGCTTAAGTCTGAGCTTAAGGCAAGCTGCTGCTGAAGGCGCAGATATCCCAGGCAGAAAACCCTTGGAAGGCTCTAGCTCAACTAGGGAGACATGGGAAGAGGAATACTGGGATTTCTGTCTCTTTAGTTGAGACATTAAAAAAAAAGAAATTTAAACCATTCATTTGTGGTAAATTTGACACTGGACTCCCAGTGAAGCAACAAGGTCCTCTAGGGAGACAATACTGGTATCTGGCATGCCAGGTTCCCTCATGCACAGGGCAAAAAGGTGATAACATGAAAATGTTTGTTCTGCCTTTGAGCAGATAACAACTCTTTGGGCTTCACTTCAAAGTCAATCTTATTTAACAGCATGAGGGGAGGGGCTGTGAAACTGAATTAAAAACCTATTTACATTGCAAATAGCTCTGCATTTCCTCCCACAGTGTTCATTTGCCAAGGCATCCATTGCACCACTTTCCTGAGCAGAGCCGTCCTCTGAGTTGTGATAAATTTAAAATGCACCCCACACATTACGCCTCATTCACTATTTATTTGGATGATGCCCACGGGGTACCACGTGCTTAATAGTCAGGTAGTATGGCTGGCGCTGAAACAGCGTCCTACTAACGCTATCAACATGCAGCCGTGCTCGACTCACTGTCTGCAGCCAGCCTCATTTTCACAGGGTTTCCTTGAAGATCAACGATTTCCAAAAGTGTGCTCATCCGATTACAGATATCTTTATTATTCAGTGTAGAGCCTGAGACAGGGAAGGGCCTTCTCTGACTTCCTTTCCCAAAAGATAAACAAAACATATCTGTCTTTGTTCCCTCACCTAACACACAAATGATCCTGAATACTGGAGCTTAGCTAGATTCTGCTGTTGAGTGGCTCCTATCCCCTCCCAAATCCTGATGTGGCACATACACGGACACACGCTGGAGGAGCCTCCTTTACCCAGGTGGGTCTGCCCACCCGAGCCAGCCCCGAGACTGTCGCATCAGGACAGCGGGACACCCTCCTGGATCTGACAGCTAAGATGCACAAACATGAACTGTTGTGGCAAACAAGATAAAGGACCCGCTCATTCATTACTAGATGCTGCATCCTACATTTCAAGCTCCTGGCACCAAAACCCTTTGCCTTCTTCTGGGATGCAAGGTGGGGAAAGGGACATTTTGTGATCAGAAGGAATCTATTTCTAAACTGAGTGGATGCAGGAGCATGAGACCAGAGCAGAACATGGTAAACACTTTGCAAGAAGGTGTATTTTCAGTATGCTACAATCTAAAACTAAATATATTTTTCCAAGAGACCATACAGGAAATTTGAATTTTCTCAATATCTCAGCTTTTGTGAAAAACAGCCTGGTTTTAAGGAGCTATGACTAAGCACGCAGAAAAAATTAGAAAGTCCAATAGCTTTTCCTTCTTCCAGAAAAACAAACAAATAATGAAAGCAATAGAAACAGATAAGAACTTTCAACTCCCATAGCAGCTTATCATACCGAGACGATCTAAACTGCTGAATGAAAAAACACGAGAGCAGATTAATAACAGGGTCTCAAGGGCTGAGCAGAGTTGAGCGCACGGTGAAGTCTGCAGTCCCGGTCTGAGCAGAGCTGTGTACCCACACGCTGCTGGCACCCCAGGCAGGACCCCACAGTCGTGGACCAGGCACCAGCACCCAGACGTGGCCCCAAAAGAAGACGAGAAAAGATGTAAATAAGGGGGAGACTGTGTTCCTGAATTCAGAAAGACTCACTTCTCAATGTAAAGCTTAAAGCACTGTCAGCACAACCACCGCCAGCACGCTCCACAGGGGCAGGGACCGACGTGGGTCTCCATGGCTGCCGAGGGGTGAATGAGCTTCATCTGCTCGCTGCCAGCTCGCCTGTGAAAACCCCAGGAATCGATTTGTTTAAAAGGTCACTGGAAACGCAACACCGACAGAGGAACAAGTACAAGTTGTATTGCACGTGCTGTCCAAAGCTCTGGTGAGAGCCGCCGGCCGGCCGCGGGGAACACCGGCAGAGGTGGGGTGGCTTCTGGGAAGCGGGGAGCATGCCCTGCTGTGGTCAGGGTGGCACTCAGAAAGAAATACACGGATCTGTAAAGTGTGTACCCAGAGCGAGGCCAACAACCTACCTACTGAAAACCATCTGGTCAGGGAAATGCTTGGGCAGGTGCATCGCAGCTCACCCACCCCGATGCCAACCATTGCGTAGCTCAACCGAGCGCGGTGCCAGCCACCTTGGGGGCACACCGGCAGTAGCCCAGGGGAATGGCATTGCGTGCAGAGTTTACTGCCTTTATGAACAACTAAGACACCAAAACCCCCAAATTTTGAATACCTCCTGTTCCCATAAAGCCAATTGGTATTAGAAGCACTTCGCTTCTGGCCCAGAGCAATGACCTACATTATCCTAAATTACAAAGCCTTTGTCATCAGCCAAATGAGATACTCCTTCTCCTAAGGCTCATTTTGTAAGACACTGGCTGTCATCCCTGTTTACCTTGTTTACAAAACTGATTTAATGCATAGAGACTACAAATAAGTTCAGTTAGAAAAAGAAGAGCGTTAACAGTAAAACACAGTATCCATCACAGTGGGAATGTATTTCAGCCAGACACTAGAACATCATTCTGGGGCTAATTTTGCTGTAATAAAGCAATAAAATATACCTAACTTCACACATTGAAAATGAGAACTATTTGCAAATGCAGTGTCAGGGATTTCTTCGACCTCTCACAAACACCTGTACCACGGCTTTTCAGTCTTCAGCACTGGGAACTTCAGCATCTCCTTATCAGACAACGAGAAAAGAAAGCAATGTTGTAACAACAGATCAGGCTTAAGATTTTCAGCTCAGTAGTGCTGAATCATCCGTATAGGAGAAAAAACGAAAAAATTTTCCCCCTAACAAGCAACAGCTTCTCTGGGTGTTATTAAAAAAGCTCCAAGCCTGCACCCCATGTTTCATGTATACCAGTTTCCCAAAATGCAACACTGACAACAAGCCCATTTCTGTGCTGATGAACATAACTGGGGAAGAACCAGACGAGGCTGCCACCTCTAGGCTGTACAGCAAACCGGGAGCCGGACGATGACTCCCTCGCTCCTGCGTCCGTGTCAGCACCGCAACACTGGGATTACACTGCATCCTACAACACCATGCAAGTTAGTAGGAACAGAGCCTGAAAAGCTACCTAAATTTTATGGTGATAGGAGATAAAAAGACTTGAGCAGAAAGTGAAATTTCCTCAGATGTCTGTGGCTGTTAGCACGGGATTTGGCACATAAGCAAACCATAACTACACAGGGGTTTTATACTGCCAGCTCCAGCAGGAGACAGAGGAATAACCCTGGCCCCAAGCCCCGCTGGCACTCCTTCCTCCTCCTACCCCAGTTAATAAGATGGACACAACTTGTCAGGCCGTAATAAAACAAACTGGTAACTAAGCTGCTCTGTGCAGAAAGAACTAAGGCTCTAGGAGAGCCTGGGAAGAAAGCGGACTTCACATTGCACCCACGGCACCAAGGCGAGTAACTCACTGAAAGCCACAGAGCAACGCTGCAGAGCCCCACACGGACACCAGCTTGCAGGTGCCTTTGCAAGGTTATTTAAGCGTAATCTGTTGCAGCAGAAAGAGATGTTCTGGACACAAATGCTGGGAGGCAGCGACGGGTCACGTACTGAGCACTGCTGGAGGTATCAATGGGCTTTGTACATTGCACAGTCACAGGTTTCAACGCAGAGCCCATGGATCCCTAGTGAGTGACACTGCTCCAGAGGGGTCCAAAAGCCAACCAAACACCAACAGGATATGTACCTGGGAAGATACAGGGAATGCACAAACTGAAATCTGCCAAAACCCCCAGCAACAAGCAATGCCCCTTGCTCTTGCTGAGGAAGGCACACGTGCAGCCCAGTGTATTCTCGCTCCACACATACTTCAGAAGGGACAATCCAATTTAATTGTCTATAGGAAGCAAGCAACGTGTACAGAAAAATCTTCCTGCTCTCTTAATCTACCTACTTCCAAGCTAACCTTTTGAAAGGCAGTTTCAAACTTCAGGAGTGCGCTCCGGTGTCATTATTCACCCTTACCTCTGAACACCACAAATGCATGTGGTTTTCCCAGCATCACAGTGTTCTCCTGGGCTGGCTTAATGAAAGATGACTGTATGCACCTATCAAGTTACAAGATACTTGAGTCTTGCAGGACTTTGGCTACAAGTCTAATTTTCATTTATAAGTTGCATACAGAAAACAAAGGGGAAAACTGCTGTAAGTCAAAACACAGTACATATGTGAGACAGAGAAGCATCTTGGGGATGTTTGTCTTAATCATATCCAGACTTCCTGCATGGGGCTGAAGAACAAGACATCAAGTTTCTGACTTCTCTATTAGTAGAGACAATAAACAAACACAAAACAAAAAGCCAACACACACACGCACACACACACCAGAAAAAAACAGCCCAAGACAAAAAGCCCACTACACAAACCAGCCTTCTCCGTTCTGCGAAAACAGACGCAGACACTGCTCCAGTTAGCCTTTGGTCAAAGGTATCCTATCATTTGTGGTCAGCAGACTTGGGTGGAGAGTGTGGGCTGAAGTTTTTGCCTGTGCTTGGGTCCTTAAGCCAGAGATTATCTCCTCCAGCACAAAATGGAAAGCAATGCCTCCAAAGGCATTATCTTCCTGCTGCCCAAGCCTGGCTGAGCTCCTGACCAGCAGGCACGGTTCTCCCTCCCCGTGGTGCCCAGGTGAGCTCCAGCACCTCCGGCTCCAACCAGGCACCTCGGCACCCCTGCACAAGGAGCTCCAGGTCACCCATGGTCCCCAGGGCCATGCAGCAAAGCCAGGACAGACTCCGGCAGGACGGCTGCAGGGTGGCATCCACGTGCTGCCAATCCCTGATAATTCCGGGCTGGCAAGGAAACCATTCCTCGATACACACCGCTTTGTAAAACAGGCCAAATCACAAGCACCAGGCAAGGTGAAGGTGATCTCCAGCAAACCCTGGCCATTGACGGCGTCACCTGAAGCCCTTATGGTGCCAAATCTCCCAACACTCAGCATGACTATCCCAGACAGGGGGAGACAGGGTGGGCACATCACGCTCTTTTTTGGCCATGGCAAAACCTGTTGCCTGCTCTTCCTCTTAGCTTAACTGATTTGGAAATAACCATTATTTTAGACAACTGATGATTTAGACAAATTCTGACACCAAAAATACACAGAGTTGCCTGTATATTGGGGGTGGGAAACCAGCCTTTAATTTCATGTTTTCTGCTCTCGCTGTCCTCTCGCGCAGAGGCAATCTCTTGCAGAAGGAATGTGTACATGAAATGAGCAATTTCTCAGGTTTCCCCGCCTTTGCCGCTCCCTGCCATTATTTACATTTAGTAGGCATATTTCTGGAGTAGCTCTTGATCCCATGCCTAGCAGGCTCCAGACATCAAGGAAAGGTTCAGCTGCCTCTGAACACGCTGCAGAAGAAAACTATTGTGGTGGCTGGCTTCTCCTCCTCCCAGTTTTATTTTGATTTTCACATTAAAAAAAAATATCCTTAAGGCATAGGAAAAAAAAATCCCCATGTCAGCAAAAATACTGCAGCTTTCTGGAGGAAAACACAGCTACAGAGAGCAGGAGGCAGCCCCGGGGTTATCTTATCCCTCAGCCAACACAGGCAGAGCTCCATCACCCCAACCCCTCCCTGCCTTGGGCTGGCAGCGAGAGGGGCTGGCAGCAAAACGCTGCGGAAGCACAGGCTGGGCAGGGAAAAGTACTGCAGGTTATTCCAGCGTTATTCAACACTTCAGGTTTCGACGAACTCAGATTTTCCCGAGACCTCCTGGGCATTCCTGCAGTAGCCAGGGGAGGGGAGGACAGCTGGAACGTGAACGGGCACACAACTGGGAGGGCACAGACATTCGGTGACTTTGGAGTGAGCTTTTGTAAGCCATGTAAACTTCCTGCAGCGAGGAAGATATGAGGCAGTGATTAATACCGCTTGGAATAGCAACCCCAGCCTGGTTTTCCTGTTTATATATGTAAGCCATGCATGATGCTAATTAGATATGATAACAGGCTCTCATTCCTAGGCGCGATAGATTGAATCCACACATACATCTGGTTCAGCTGCTACGTGATAAATCACATCAGAAAGCATTTTACTCCTTCAGGAAAAAGAAGTGAATGTAAAGTGCCCAGAGGTGCAAGCCGGACTTCCATTATCGCCCATCCATAGCGCACCAGCAACAGCCACTCTCCAGCACAAAAGCTGAAGTTATTCCAACACATACCCAATGCTGGAAAGAGGCATCATATCCCTGCCAAAACACCCACAGAGCATCTTTTCCATACTTGCAACCATTTACCTTACGTCGCCAAAGATTGCAGAAGTGCTAAAACACCATTAAAGTTTGAGAGACTTGAGTAAACTCGACAGCTTGTAAACCGAAGCACTAACTGAATATATCCAGAGCACCTGGCTAGAAGCACTAGGGAGAAGTGTGTTTCCATGGACTAATGCTTTCCATTCACAGAAGGTATGACTAAAGGAGAAGAAAAACACAGAAACTGCACAAGAACTACCCAGGAGAGCCAAGTACAGATGAGTGCAACCTTTCCCTATGCATGGCTAGCGCAACCCCCAGTGCGTGCATTAATTCGGCAACCCGGGCTGCAGGTACGCCGAGGCTGCGATGCCCCTTGGTACTCACCGATCAACAGCTTCCACATCAAAGCAAAACCTCTTCTCGATTGAGTCGGTTTTCCGCCGTGTGCAAGATTTGAGGATAACAGCTTCGTCTTCTCCCTGAGAAGAGATAAAATCACAGATAAGGCCGAGAACAATCAACCAACCGTGTGCCTGTCCCCAGCACCCACTGCACTTTCAATGAACGTGTTCCAACCTGGGGGATTTAGAAATATCAGCCTGCTAGAAATACATATTTATATATCTGACATGAGGACTTGTCTTTTCACCCTTGCAAACATGTTTAGTCCAAAACCTTTCACAACAAGCCTTCCTTTCAGAATGCACACGATTAAATTTGTGCATTAAGCATCATGCGACCCACGCTTCAGGCAGTCAGGGAGTGTTGGACCACAACTTTTGGGCAAAGTCAGCTTTATTTTCCATTGCTGAACAATGCATCACAGACCTGGCTGTCAATTTTCACTCCAGGCTGCATTTTTGGCAGCATTCTGCACACGAGAACTCATAACGGGAGCAAACATGTCTTAAAATGTTTATTATATAACAAAGCAACGACAAAACCATTCTCCCATCCAGGCATCTGCATCCAAGTTGTACTGGATTTCCACATGCCAAGCAGCGATCCGGCAGGATCCGTGTGCACTGCTGTCCTCTGCTGGAGGAAATCCCTGCTCAGTCCCTGCCAGCACAGACATTGCTCCTTCTGCAATTTTTAAAGTCCACAGATGACTCAAGAGAAAATGAATTCTTAACAAGTTCCTGGAGGTGGCCGCTTTTCTGTGCTCTCTGTGCTGTTCTTGATGACACCTTGGCTGACCACCCTGTTCCCTGAAATCACCATTTTTCCAGGAAACATCTTTAGAAACATAGAATCACAGAATCGTTTAGGTTGGAAAGGACCTTTAAGATCATCAAGTCCAACCGTTAACCTAACACTGCCAAGTCCGTCCATCACTCAAACATGTCCTTAAGCGCCACATCTAAACATCTTTTAAATACCTCCAGGGATGGTGACTGAACCACTTCCCTGGGCAGCCTGTTCCAGAGCCTGACAACCCTCTGGGTGAAGA
>JANZLQ010000904.1:0-43243 GCA_026212715.1 Elanus axillaris | reverse complement strand
GCAGATGCTGGGGACAGGGGGGTGGGGGGAGACAAGACAAGTAATATAACTGCATATACCGTTTCAGCATACTGCCAAATCCCTACTTAGATCATACTTTTCTACTGACGTGAGAGAGCTTTTTTAAGATGATGTCCACTACATATAAAGAAAATACATGTAAGTTGATTACAGAGGTTGGAAAGAATAAATAATAATGCATCCAGAAGAACTGGCTAAACAAACTGTCTTCTGATATGTTGGTGTGCAATATCATGACATGAGGCAAGGATAGCTGGCAAGCAATTCTCAGACAAAACCCATAGAATCAAAAATAATTTAGGTTGGAAGGGAGTCTGGGAGTGGTTCTTCTAGTCCAGTTTTCCAATGAAAGCAGGACAACTTAGATTTGACTTCATGTTGTTTGTCTAGTCAAGTGTTGAATGGAGACAAAACCAAGGAACTCCAGGGATTCCAGTTCACAGAACCTGATTACCAGGGAAGCCTCAGATGTAGTAAGTTTTCCTAGATCTTACTAGAAGCCATTACCCCGTGAACCCTAACAACCACAGCTTAATAACAGAGAAGGTACTAGCAAGTTCAATTTGATTTTAAAATTCAAAAGCAGAATTTTCCTCTTTTTAAGGAGTTTCTACAGTTCTACCTTTGGTTTGAAAATGGAATGATCCACCACCTCTTCAAATTTCCTATGCAATTCAGGCTGCTTATTGGAAAGAGAATCACAATGTTTTCTATTTTTTCTGCTACCAAGTACAACACATACAGATATAGTATTCTTTTTCTTCTACATCCTCATGCATGTGAAGCAAAGGATATAAGAGTACATAGCTCTTTTGAAGGATATCTATAATCCAAGCAGGAAGGAATGTAAATTAAGGAGTAATAAGATAAAAAATAGGTATATATTACCGCATGGGAATACTGTTATTTAAAAGTTTTGGCTTAAAAAGGCAGCCAGACATTGACAAAGAAGGATGCATTAATTGTAAGCCAAGTAAGATGATTAAAAAAATAATCTCAGTAAATAACCCCGCTGACTCCTTGTGACTTTTTTTTTCTACCTAACAACGATTCTTTTCAGTCTCAAACCCATCAGTTTGTGCACATATCCAAATACTCTAATAGATGATGTTATCTCAAATTTGGTTAGATGAGTTTAGCCTGGATGCTTTAGATAAGCAACATTTGTGATATTTCATGACTAAATGATAATGTAGCACATTATATATGGCAAAATTTTGGAAATTCAAGTTCTGATGGTGATATAAAGCATCAGGCCTTAACCCAGTGGAACTCATAAAGCTGCAGGTCCAACATGTTTGGCAATCATCAGTTCGCCCCTAGACATTTGTTAAAGCAAGATAAAATCAGTCTGGGTCAAGGCAAGTCCAGCCAGGTCCTGAAACTCTGTACTGTCAGGTTGATGTAAAACTCTCTGTCAACCAGCAGTGGCAAAAATAGTGTTTACTACATTTTGGTACCTGAAGAAAAAATGCTTTAGGCTTTAGAAGTTCTAAACTCTTTTTTGTTTGTTTGTTTGTTTCTTTTGTTGTTGTTTTTTATTTGGCTTCAAACAAATAATGTGCTTGGATTTTCTGGGTTTTCATATAGATTGTGCTTAAAATTTTATGTAAAATTCAGCTACTATGCTTCTAAAAACATATGCCGAGATAATATTAATGACTAACCTTAGAGAATGTCAGGGTAAGGGCCCAAGTTTATTGTGAAAGGATAACACTCATTAAAAACTTTCCTCATACTTCTGAATACGTTGTTCATCATGCAGTCACTGTTCATCCTAGCCAATTCAGTATAGTCTGCTTACTTTCTCTTCAGTTCACATAGTGTGCTCCTGCAGTTTGCTAGTGAAATCTGGCCAGATGTATCAGGTGTGCTCTAACTTCCCATTTGTTTGGACAAATATTGTGATAGGCTTGTTCAGAAGAAAAGGAAAATGTGTTATCAGGAGAGGACGTAATAACTGATACATTCTGATTTGATATCCGAAATCCTTAACTGTGCATAAATAGTCCCTGGTTAAAGAATGGTTGTACTATTAAAATAATTATTCAAATCCCCACATAAATCAGGGCAGAAATCAGTTTTCAAAAACCATATAGGTGGATCTCGTATTTAAGCTTTGTACATCACTGATTTTTTTTTTTACAGGTCCAGCAACAATACATAAGGTAAAATAAAAGACCTGCATTTAAAAATTTTAATGTTGTCTTCCTTATCTTTCCCTCTGAAGCAGACCTATTTTAACAATAAGTATAGCTGGAAAAATTCTGATTTATTCAATAACCTTAGGCATAATGGTCTCTGGCAGATTTCTGGCATTCTTTGGTATCAGATATCTTACTGTCTCTGGTTTTGAACCTGGGAATCTAAAGTGACTATTAGCAACATGTACAAAGACTGTCAAAAGCTACAGTACTTTATATTGGGATTCAGCACAGCCATTTTCAACAACTGGGGAACAGTGATTGTGTTACCGATGCACACTGAAGCTATGATCTGAAGTACCACCTGTAAAAATGTATTTTATTTACTCTCTCATTGGGGAATGGAAAAATATAATTACTTTGCATGTAGCCCTTAATAATTATGCTAATATGCCAGGTTTTACTTCATATATAAAAGTTATGCTGGAAAGGACTAGAAAAGATAATTTCTTCCTAAATCAAAAAGTTATCATAAGTTACCACATGAATAGATCTACTCAAGTGCCACTTTTGTCCTTGTCAATGATAAATTTTATATGAAGTTGTTTCAGTCACCCTGTCATTCAGTCATCTGTTTGACCTTGGGTGTGCTCACCAGACCTACTGCTGACACCCACCTGCAAGCTGACATCACAGCCTGGACATGGCCTCTCTTCATGCCCAGACAAGTGCTTGATGTCCTGCTCTGGGGCTACCCCTGACTGTCCCCTCAACCTGCCATGTTCCCTGGCTGGGCACAGCAGGATGGGATCAGGCTGAGGTCCCACGCTACCAGCCCCTAGGGAGTCCCCACCACTCCTGCAACCAAGGGAGCCACTATCCCATATGGCATCCTGAAATACATCATGGAATGTTAGGTCACAAGAACACGAGAGAGATAGGTCACATTAACATCTTTATTAATTATCTGGGTGGTAAATTAGAACTGTTTAGCCTAACAGAGAGAAGGATCAGGGCAGATCCCATTAATGTATATAAATATCTGAAGGGTGGGTACAAAGAAGATGGAGTCAGGCTCTTTTCAGTGGTGCCTAGTGACAAAACCAGAGGCAACGGGCACAAAGTGAAACACAGGAGGGTCCTCCTGAACATAAGAAAAACCTTTCTCACTGTGAGGGTGACCAAGCAGTGGAAAAGGTTACACAGAGAGGTTGTGGGATCTCCATCCTTAGAGATTTTCAAAATCCATCAGGACATCAGCCTTGGTGACCTGTTCTAGGTGAACCTGCTTGAGCAGGGCATTTGAACTAGACGACTTCCAGAGTTCCCTTCCACTTCAACCTTTCTATATGGCTGCCTGCTGAATCCTGACTATGAAGCATCAGTTTTGGATGTCCTCCTATTCATTGCCTTGCATTCTTCTGTCCTAAAGGAAGAGGTAGTTTTCAACCTTATGGTTCTCCTAATATGGTAGATGTAATGGGCTGTTTTCAAAATCTTTCTGGCTCCAATTGGGAATAAGCCGATAAAAAGTAACTGAAGCTATCTGTGTAACAATGGCAGAACTTGCTGTGACACAGACTGAATAGTCAGTACACTACATGAATAGCCACACACACTGGGTGCTTCGTACTGCTTTTGAGTACTGCTCCCTGTTCAGGACCATACAACAAAAAGTCTTGAGATATCTTCTTGATTTGCTTTGGAAGATGGGAGATGGTTTGTTGTTCATGTGAGACTGACATTCTTAATAAAGGTTTACTAATCTGAGAAATGTTCTAAAGAAAAAGAAAGTGAAAGGTTTATTTCCCTTTTTTTTTTTTTGAATAACAGAAGAGGCAACAAAAAGGAGATAAAAACCTGTTGTCAGCCATAGTACGTATTAGTCAACAGTTAATATATTATTATATTTTATTGGCTTGCAGGCATTTGTAATTCTTTAGGAGTTTATAATGCATAATCCAATTATTAGTGTTATCATGGTTATGTTATCACAGATATTTGCATTTGAACTTGCAGCAAAAAGAATGTAAGAAGTCAAATAACCCCACTAAATGAAGAAACTGTAACTGAAACATGTTAAAGATATGCAGTATTTCTCCTCATTCATTTTGCCTGTGGTAATTTAATAAAAAAGCTGAATGTTGATTCAATGAATTCAGGCATTTCTCACTTATAATAATACGTTCTCAGTAATTTATGTAGCAGAGATGTAAATTTATAATCTTTTTATTCTGTTTCCTTAATGTAGGAGATTGGTGTAAATCCGGTATGAAGTTGTAATATATTTGAACTTCATGCTTACGTATTGCAGATTCTTTCTGCTTACATAATCATAAACCAAAAAGTAAGTGCCATTTTTGACTAAACTCAGTTTTTCAACAAAGAAGCATGGACTATGTGGCAGGAAATCAGATCTTAGAAAGCACACTTGTCCTAGGCTTCCCCACAATGTATAAATCCTGTCTCTTATACAATACAAAACCCAGCCTTCTGTGTTGAACATTATGTTCTTGAACTGTTTCACTACTGAACACAGTAAATTACAAGTAATAAAGAAATCAAAACTGATTTTTTTCTTAAAGCAATTCAAATGCAATTCTGCTTGTTAAGTACAGTTCAAATCTGCTTCACTACATAAAACTAAAGAATCAAATATTCCTCAGGGTCTTAGTCTCAAAGCACTTTATACTCAACAAATAAAGGATTTGCTCAAATTTTCATCATAAATCAGGATTCCCATGCAATTTCCTTCTCACTGTTATAAAACTATTGTCAGATCCCTACAATGCACCTACAGAGTTGTACCATTGAAATGAAAGCAGAGTTAGCCAAGACTTTTAAAATCTAATCATATTAGTTATATTTTCAGAATATATTCTCACTTATACCTTTCAGAACCCTGGTATGCAAAATGATCAATCTAAGGAAGTGAGGGGGAACAAAACAAAAGCAAACCAACCACAAAAAAACCCACAGCCCAAGCAACACATTTTTTTCAGTATTTTCTTATCTATTACTTCAGTTTCATTCACCTTAGCAATGAGGCTAGCTATGCACATACATTTTCCAGCCTTTCTTATTGCTTTTAACTATCTGACACCAAACAAGGGCTTTACTTTTGTATTTCTGTCTTGCCAAAATACACATATTTGTGATTTCTTTCTAAATCTAATATTTTATTTGCTCATGATGAAGGAAAGTGTCTGCACATGTCAACAGGGTCATAGGGGAAAACTGTCAAGAGCCCTTTTACACCAACTGTTGTAAGAAAATAGTGCAATGATCCTAATCAATAGTTTTTACTAGTTTGTAAAAATTATTATTATTTCCAAGACACGCTTTTTTTAAAGAAACCACTACCTGTGCAATAACTTTTCTTTTCCTTTGAGATTTCATAATGGCAGCTAGGCCAAGTTGAAATTGCAGTCCAGTGTATTTGACTTCAACCAGGTCTGGTATAAGGCCACAGGCTCTTTATTGACCTCGCAGTGCAGGGTCTCAGGACCTTGCTGCACCTGCCTTAGACTGTATACACTTTGGCTTGCCTTAACAAGTGTGTAGTGTCCAAGTGCCCATTGTCAGAAAACTATTTCCAAGAGCTGATCAAGTTGACAAAAGTAACTGGTTGGTCCAGCACAGTGCAGTGCTGACTGTGAGCTAGTATTTCTTCAAAGCCCTGTGGAAAGCCACACAGGCATTCCAGACAGCTAACTAAGGTGCCTCACATAATTTAAATTTGTCTTAGGTTTTCTTTGACCAGCTTTACTAACGTGATGCTCATTTACAGTCAATTTACTTATTTTAGTCTCAAATTATCTACAGATCCAACAGTATAATACTGTTTCAGTTACATCCCTATGCTTGTATTATTCCTGAATACTTTCCTCTAAAAAGGATCAGGGAGAGGATCTTTTGCAGTGCAAGTCTTTATTTAAGGTTGATATGATTAAGTTTCATTTAATAAGTGATGCTTTCTTCAGATATATTTAGGACTGTACTCTCAAATTCTCAGTAAAATAAGTCTAAAAGCCTGAAAAAAAAACAAGTCCCCACCCCAGATAAACACTTCCTTCTGAAACAAAATTTCAAAGATGGGTTAAAATACAGGAACTAAACTAGAACCTGATTACAGAACCTTATGTATTAAAAGGATAAGTGTAGCAGTGTCCAAAGGAATACAGTAACATGTGGCAAAACACCACAGCAACAACAGTCCATGTTTAAGAAGTAAATCAACAACAGAATTAAAAAATGAAGATAATCAGTCAGTTCTTGGGGCAGACTGATGTCAAGCAAAAAGACAAAACATGCTCCCTGTTGTTTCCCTCACTACCAGTTCTAACAAAAGAGCTACTGAACTTCAACTATGTGATCTCAAAAACTACTGTTTTCTACTGATATTAGGCCAGGAAGTATTGAAAATTGTCCCTATTTCCACCAACTTGAAGGGATCAATTATGTTCTCGTGAATCATACTTATGTAAGAAACTGCAATTGCACCACCTTTCTAACAGCACTATTAAATCCCCTGTATGAAGCCAAGTTCATTGCATGTTCTGTATGCAAATAGTTTTGATAAATGTTAGCCTAGACTTTGAATGAAGATGTCAGGGAAGAGCAAGGTCTGGCTGCTCGCTGTGGGGAGGGACCCAGGAGCCAGGGGTGAATGCAATGGAGGCAGGGTGATGCCCTCCCCTGACCAGGACCCAGGGTGCTGAAACAGCAAGTCAAGGTTAGCATCAGGCCCAGAGAGAGTGGCCAGGACCAGCCTCAGTGCAGTAATAGCCTGATAAGCCTACTGGGGCAAGGTAGGTCTGAGATCAGGCCAGAAAGCTGTGTCCATTGGTCCAGGTTGGGTCAGGACTGAAGTGGTGTGAGCCTGACCACAGACATGGCTGCTGAGCAGCTGCAAAACAGCTCAGGCAGGGGCAGCAGGGGCAGCTTCTGCTGAAAAGCAGCTCCCCAGGAAAGGAGAGCAGACCAAGCTCCTGGCTTCTCATCAGCGATGGATATAACCTTTGACTAAATGCTGTCAGTCATACCACTGAGTGCCTTAACTCAGCCCACTGTACTTGTAAGAAATAGGCTGTGGTCAGCATCCTGACAGAATGGGCAAGAAGAAAATGCTATGTGTCAGTCATTTCAAGTTAAAGCTGAGCTCTTTTTATTTCTCCTAGCTTATGAGAAATCTCAACTGAACGTTATCTAGTTAAAGTTCAAGATTATTGTAAGGACTGAGTTTATTTATGGGATTGTGACAGTTGAACTTGAAGAATATGTAGAAAAACTAAGGAATATAATTTGTGCTATTGGGTTATTAATATATATTTCTACTATTTTAAGCCAATAGCTCCCTCTGTCATCTTGAGAAATACTGTGTGTTTTTTCCATGCTTATTATTCAGCCGTATGCTAAGAGGTTATTTAGCATTTCCTGAGGTGTTTTCCTCACAAAACTTATTTGAATATAGTCTTGTAAAATTTTGTGCCCTTTCTAAATCTGACCTAAACAAATGATAGCTGTAGCTGACATCTATGGCCCCTCCATGCCATCCTAGAAACTAGTTTATGTGCTCTAGTGTACTGCTAGCTGAGTGCTCTATGGAACAGTGTCATGTAAAGAAACAGAATTCAAGGATCATCTTACACTCTAGAAAGTGTGGCTATAGGTTATGCATTGGAAGGCTGAGCACAGACAGATATTAGCTGAGTAATTGTTTTATGATAAATCCAGAAAACTGTAAATGACCACAGGGTGCAAGTACAGAATCACATTCGTTATGTGATTAGTATTTTTCCACCAGAAACATTTTTAGCTAAATTATTGAAGGGCAGTCAAAGATAAAATGTCTGAGGAGTCTGAAGTGGCTGATACATGGGCAAGTCTGCAAGAATTTGTCACTGCTGGTGAAATACAAAGCTGATGCATGAACAAGTAGGAGATTCAGTAATAAGAGCTGTCAATAAAACACTTTCTCCCAACAATAAAATCAATATGGGAAAAAAGTTAAACTCTGAAGCACAAACTGAATTTGCAGCTTTCAGCCTCAAGAAGATCCATCTCTTAGGAGACACATCTGAAATTTGTTCCTAGACATTTTGGGAATGCTACCATTCTATAAGTTGTAATCTATAACAAAAACTCCCTGCTGGGAAAAGCAGATAATTTCTGGGTTAGGGGAAGGATATTTTTCTCCCAGAGAGGTAAACAATAAATAATCTAGAAGGGCCAAAAGAAGCAGATGGGAAAATTCAGAGAACTAGTATTATATTTAGTAATTATTGCAAAGTAGTATGTCAGCCAATCACTGTAGGTAAGTAACATTATCTTTGCCACTAATTAATATTTCAATGAATGAAAAGTATCTTTCTAACTGATGAATTTCACTCCAGGAAGAGAAGAGTTTTACACCATCCAGTCATGCAATCACAGACTAGTTTTGGACACTCATGTTTCATTTGTATTTCCCACAGCCTTGCTGGATATCTGAGGAATGCCATTGAACATTCCCAGCACAGAGTGCCATGGCAAATAGCATTAGCTCAGTGGGGTCTCTTCATCTGTAAAGGACAAATATTGATCCAAATTGCACCAGACATTTGGGTTTTGGGCTCAGTATAACAAAATATATAAGAACAAAGTAAGGAGTTTGCCTCTGGATATGAATTTCCCTGCATTTATAGATCTTTTCTGATACTTCATTTCACTCTCATCAGAGGTGCCCATCACATTCTGAAACAAAATAAAGGTCCGGGTCCGCCAGGTTTGCCTTTTTGCTTGAATGAATTAGGTATAGACATGTTCTTATTTAGGACTAGGAGAAAAAAATCAACAAATTCCTATGTACTGAGACCACGACTATTACTTGTGTTGGAATATCTTATCTTCACTAAGAGCTACTGTAATCTATGGAAATTTATTGCTACTTACATTAAGAGCATTTTCTTGCTTAGAATTATGATGTGCTTTACTGATTCAAATCAGTTTCGGCTGATTTAAAAATGAATCAGTTTCATATGTAAATATGTTTTTAATCTCTTGCTTCTCTTCTGAGGTCTGCAAGTGAACTAAATAGTCAATAAAATTCTCTAGCTGATTAGGTTTCAATTTAAAAAAAAATAGAAATCTTATTTCTCAGTTTCTTAAATAGAAAATACAATGAATTTTTTTTATAGAGAATATGGAAGCAGCACAACAGCACACTAGAGCAAAACTTAAATCGTCTTCTATAACCCAGACATTTTGGAATAAAAAAAACTTGGATACGCATCAATCTCTACAAAGTGCAGAGCCCTCAAGTGTAATGCCTTTATAACAGTAACACTGTTAGAAGAAGAAAGGTATCAGAAAAGACTGAGGCATGAATTCAAAGAAAATAAAACCAGAAAAATGTCATAATGGCTAACAAGGAGGTAAGAGAAAGAAAAAAGGAAGCAGGAACGGATTCAAGAAAGTGGAATTAGAGCGTAAATGAACCCTGGCTGCCATAAAACATTGTGTATGTGGATTTAAAATAGCGAAGGCACAGCTTGCTCTGTATGCAGTGTGACAACTTCCTTTCACTGGGAAAAAAATGGGGAATGGAAAAGAAGGACCAGCAGCCAACAATGCAGAGACTTGGGACATCATTCCTGAAAGGTTGTTTAGCCTGACTTTGTTCACTCTTAGAAGAGATGATGAAAATAAGTATGTGCCTAAAACCCCAAATTACACTTGAATTGCCTGGAGAACATTGTACTTACCTTGTGAGTGAAGGATATTGAGTTAAAATAACAAAAAGGAAGTACTCATTTATAAATTAAAAACATATCATACCTTCTCATCAAGAAGAGCCATGTATGATGACATTCAGTGTCAGCACTGTACTCTGAATGATGTCAAGAAGCATACTATTTTCCCAGCTTGTGATGAAAAGCTGAATTCCCAATAATGGTTTGCAAACAAAAAATGAGATTTTGGGTAAGGCTCAACCAAACCATTTCAATGTAAGCTCTTACAAGGATTTATATTTAAACAATTCCATAATTTTGAAAATTCTACATAAATAGCTTAATTTTGAAATGTAGTCTTTAGCAGCCAAAAAGTCAGAACTAGTTTTCACTTATAAAAAAATGAATTTGCATAGTTTGATATTTCTTTTTTTCTCCAAAGATATTCTTAAGGAAGCACACAGAAATATGCATTCTTGGAAACTATTAGCTTTGGCAACAAGACATTTTTTAATGCAGAGTAATTAATTGAAAGAGTCTATAGTTAATGTAGCATCGAAGCCATCTTTTCTGGTGAACGGGCCTGACTTGCCAGCATGATATTTGTCTGTCTTGGAGTCTACAATATTTTTTCTATGTAGCAGATATGCCTGATGCAGAATAACTTCACATACTGTAATTCATCTTAAGAATTAGATAGTAGTTGTCCTGGTTTCAGCTGGGATAGAGTTCAGTGTCTTCCTAGTAGCTGGTACAGTGCTTTATTTTGAGCTTAGTATGAGAAGAATGTTAACACTCTGATGTTTTCAGTTGCTGTTGTGTGGTGTTTATATTGTCAATGATTTTTCAGCTTCTCATGCCCAGTCAGCAAGAAGGCTGGAGGGATACGAGAAGTTGGGAGGGAACACAGCCAGGGCAGCTGACCCAAACTGGCCAAAGGGGTATTCCATACCATGGGACGTCACATTCAGGAAATAACTGGGTGGTGTGGTGGGGATGGGCATTACTGCTCTGGAACTAACTGGGTGTCCATCGGCGGGTGGTGAGCAATTACTCTGTGCACCATTTGTATATTCCAATCCTTTTACTATTCCTGTTGTCATTTTATTAATGTTGTTATCATTATAATTACTTTCTTCTTTTCTATTCTATTAAACTGTTCTTATCTCAACCCATGAGTTTTACTTCTTTTTTTCCTGCTTTTCTCCCCCATCCCGCTGCGGGGGGGGGGGAAGGGGTGAGCGGCTGCGTGGTGTTTAATTGCTCGCTGGCGTTAAACCACAACAGTAGTTTAAATAAATCATGTTATTTAATGGGGCTAGGGGTTGAATAATTTCTTGGACAAGATGGAAGATCAAATCTGAAACTTTCAAGGAAAAGTCTGTTAAAAAAATTCTATGAAATGACTTGTTATCATACCAAAAAATTAGGTGAGCAAGAAAGATGCAGAGAATATATTAAACAAAAGAAGAAATACTCATCTGCATGCTTCCTTGTCAGAGAATCCTTGGAGGCAGATATGCTACATTTCAGTGTTTCCTAGAAACTTGCTTAGTAGCTCAGTCTGCCATCATCTGTGTGGGCTGCCTTCCAGATGAGAACATGTGGGAAAGCACAGTGTCTAAGCTTCATGTTAGTCAGAGAGGTTAGCCAAATGTCTGAAACTGATAACTGGGAGCAGGGCCAACGAATTCTTGGCATTTGATACGTGGTTAGTTTTTGGGGGAACTATGCCAAGGAAATCTTCATAGGACTCCTAGGAAAAGTCTACTAAATGTGTTCTAAACAAGGCTCTCACTGTACTATTGAGATATGGTAAAGACTGGTGAATGCAGCAGTCCTAAACTTGGTGCAACTCACATAGATTTTTATGAAAGTTTTATCTAATGGAAAATGAGGATTAATCTTTCATTGCTGTTTTGAATGTAATATACAGAGTGAGGACATCTTTCTGTTAAGATTTGTTGATAATGCCTTCTTTTTTAGGAAGAATTTTGAATTTCATAGTTATTGCAGTGAAATGAATGTGGGCAGAATTTCCTGTTCTAAAATAACAAGAGCCTACTGTCTAAAACACAAACTCTTTTACCTTCTGAACATCATAATTTCTGTACTTTACTTAAGTATTACTGTTATGATCAACTTAGTCTTATAATTTACTTGAAATGGGGAATTAAGAGGAAAGTTATGTGCTAGCACAAATATACTTCTTTGTTTTCAGATTTTTTGGTGGTTTTTCCATAATGTATTGTATTATGAAGACAGTCCTATTAGCATAAAAAATGTACTACAGTACTGTGATTGGAATTTTCACATCAAAGAAAAGCACATGAATAATTTAGGTGTTTTACTGTCACAGAAAAAGAGGACATAATTGAAGAAGCCTAAAATAATATGTAGCAGTTGCTAAAATACAAATTTTAAATGTTTATGGGAATACTAAAGCAAAAACATTAACATGTGAAAAGTAGTGTTATTTAAAAAAATTAAACATTTTTCTCATTAGTAGCTGAAGACATAGTGTGATATTCTGAACAATCAAAACAAGGGCTATCATTCAGCTGACTTCATGTGAAAGAAAAATTAATCTTTGCTATGATTCCTGCTCTTCAGTCTACTTACACAAAAGCTTTTGCCTCCTTCATTCTCTGTCATCTTTACATATGCCTTCTCAGAAGACATTTTCCTTTACAGAAAGTCCAGAATCACCAGCAGCCTCCTCAGGGATATCCTCTCATGCAGAGGAAACTGAATGTGTTGTAGTTGCTCTACTTCATTCAACTCTATATCTCAAAGAGAGGTCCAGCTGTCCCATGGCCAGAATAACCTGATATTGCTGAAGGGCTTAATATCTGAGAAACTACTCTGTTGCTTCTGTTACTGACTCAGGACTTGCAGCAGAACCCACCCGAAATTTTCATAGACACATACCAGAGAAGATGGTACAGTCTCCTTTGTTCTCTTCATACCCCTCAATAAACACTGATTGTCCAGGATAAGGAACTGTTAATGTGGGCCCAAACTTGTGTATTCAAAGTGTAAAGCTTAGTGAACCTGCATAATTCTGAATTTACACAACTTTCCCAGATCCTGAGATAAAAATTACTTTTTTATTCATAATTTTTGTATGCTATCAACAATCTATACCCATACTATAAAATAAATATAAAGAATACTTTTAAAAGACACCATAGAGTTCAGAGGAATTTTTTTTTAAATGTATTTCTAGTTTAGTCAAAATGTCTGACATGTGACAGTTCCCAAAGAACTTATTAATCCATAAGATCTATGAATACAGATTAATTACATTTTCCAGATTACATTTTCCTGCTGATAATATGTTGATTTCTACTTATTTTGCTGAGTCTCAAAAGTCAACTTTTTCTTTCAGTAAAACTTCTAAAAACAAACTTGTATAATTTTGCTTTGATGTGATTAGCTTTTTAATCTACATAAGACAGTAGGGTTTTTAGATTAAAAAACCAAACAAAATAAATAAATTAGACATTCTATTTTAAATTAAAATGGCCTATAAAACCCAAAGCACAGTGTGGGACCTAAAATAAAGAAAATATTTTTCAATTATTCCAAATGACGTAAAACTAAAAGTTTACAACATTCATTTCATGCAATGAATGGTAAAATCAATTAATCATAAAACTTTATGTATATCATACTCTCAAGAGTAAATTCTACAAAAATTGGGAAAGAGAAGGAGAAATAGAGATACAGCGGTCCCATTTCCTTAAAGCTTAGAAACAGTGCAGGAAATAACCCTGATTTTTCTGTGTGTGTTCCAGAAATTGGAAGGAAGTAAAAGAGGATATAACATTTACTCTGATAAGAGGAGCAGAGCAGAGTATTCTTGCTTTCTATCTTTCCACATGGGGCAGAACAATGCTGCAGAAACACACTATCTTAAAATCCAGTAACAACTATTTAGCACAGTATTAATTTATTGCCAAAAAAAAATCCAATCTGTATTTATTTCCCAATCAGAGATGCTAATGTACAGTTAACCATCTTGCCAGTAATCACACCTATCACCTGGCATAAGAAAGAATTTTGCCATTGGCTTGAAGTGCTGCAGTAATGGAACTGCTGCAGTAAAGAAAAGCACCTTTTTCTCTTTAACATACTCAGATGTTTTGTCAAAAGGGAAAAAAAAAAGAAAACAGGAAGTGGACAGTACTTTCTCCAAGAACCAAAGTAGCTATGCTTTTTTTTCCTCTCTTTTCTTTGTGTATTTGTATAATTATTAGTACTGTAGAACTGGTGATCCAGCTCAACCATTCTATAAATAGGCCAAGGATCATGTATTTTTAAAACATTTTTAAGTGCAAACTGATTAATTGTTAATCCTTCCAACAGGAAAAGGGGAAATGCAAGGAAAACATCATCATATGAGACTTGCCACTGTTTATCCTGCTTGTCTAGTACTAAATCAAGCTGTTTGAGCTTGATTTGATGTCCCAAATTCTTCATACATTCTAGTTCAAGTCCCTTTTTAGACAATAGCTTCTGGCAAACAAACTTACAGATAGACTTAGCAGTAGCAATGGAAACTCTTGCCACATGAATCCAAGGTTATCTACAGAAGAAGTTCTAATGTCAATTTACTTCCTCTGCAAAGCATCTACCAAAGCAGAAGCAATACTAATAAGTTTTGTTGGTGACATCTTCAGCAACAGTCTTGGCAACCACCATCTCATTACAGTTTCCTTAGAATAACGGTAGCAACAGAAAGGACAATGAGAAAGATCTATTCATTCACTCATGACTGACATGAAGATGTGTTGAGATTAGAGGAAAACATCTTGAAGGGAAAAGAATAAAACCCGAAAGTTTCCAATTAGCTACAGGAATGAAAGTAGACACTTTTATTTGTCAAGACGGTAGTAGCAAAGATAATAAAGGAATGTACCTGTAAGGATTTACTGGATGTCAAACAAGTCATCACTAAATTGAACATGTCCCTTAGCTTGTCTCCTGAAGCAAAGTAGCATGATGTGTTGTAGTGCATTCAAGGTCACCTGTTTGTTGCAGTCTTTATTGACTGAAAATGTTGGGTTGAGGTGATTATCAGTGTATGTTAATTTATGTATCTCTCACTGCTGTGGGTGATCTAAACAAAATGGATTTATTTTAAAATTATAAGATGCCAAACATTGGCAGAGTCTTCATGCATAAAATTAGTTTGTATGCAGTGGAGCTACCAAGTTCAAATATATTCAGAATATGCAGAAAAGAATTACAAGTTTCATAGCTTGCTGTCTTAAATTAGTACTGACATTTTAATCTAAACAGCTCCAACTTCCCATATCAAACACTATATTGTTTTAATCATACCACTGCTATAAACAATTTAGTAAATCTTTAACTTTTGGTTCCATTTCCTTTTCATGCATGGATTATTTAGATCTATAGCAGTATATGAAATAAATCTTATCTTCCCTGCAGAATCTTTCTTTAATATACTGATTGCTAAGTGGAAGATAACTGCACCACTGAAATTAATTTTTCATTTTTTCACAGTAAATGTTATTTAATGTAATATGTAATGAAATCCAACAATGCAGCTCTGGGGTACCATTAAACTGACAGATATGTAGTAACAGCATTTTCATAATAGAAGTGTCAAAATTTTATTTCTTATAAAAGACATCAACAGCAAAAAACCAACAATCACCTACATTTACCAGCCCTTCTTGGATTTTGAAAATATCTCTGCTTATAATAAATTTGCTGGTTTTAATAACATTTGCTATATTTTTTACAAATAAAGCTTGGCTGGTTATTTCAGTAGCTACAGATAACTTCTATAGCATGCTCTAGGGAGAATAATGAAATTTCACTTTACATATTTAAAACAACATGAAAATATAGGCTTCAGAATGAATGATAGATCAGGAAATAGTTTATGAAGTTATTTGACATTGATCTATCTGCAAAATCTTTTTAATGCAAATATGTTTAATCTTTTTTCCCACTAACCGTGTCAAAAAGTAAATCTTAAGTGATCACTATTACACATTCCTACTCTATAATCTTTATTGAATCACTAAGTTCAAAAATCACTGACCCTGCAAAGATGCAGGTCAAGCTGCTTTCCTGAGAGCAGTTGATAAAAAAAAATTCAATTATGTTAGAGATAAGAGTCTACATTTTTCAAACTATATTAATAGGGTCAGGAAGAACACATTTCTAAGGGTTAGTAAATGTAATTTCTGCATCTGCCAGTCATAAATATAGAACTCTTTGTGCCCATATTCTTATAAGTTTCATCTATCTTCTAGGGATATTGATCTTCATTTGAACAATGAACATTTAAATATAGAAAAAAAACCACAAAAAAGTAGTTTTCAAAAGTAGATATTTGCTTTTCCAAATTTGCTTCATCACACCTTGGTGCTTAGATAAAAAATATATCTCAGAGGACACATGGCAGTTATTAGTAAATGTACATAAGCTTTCACTGTCACCACTGGCCACTCAAGCAGAAAAAAAGCCATAAGAGGTAGATACAGTTTAATTTTGTGAGAAACTTTTGTATTTCTATAGAACTTATTATCTGTTACTACTTTAGAATTTGTATTTTTTAGTATTTACTTCATGCAGGAATGAAATTCAGCTAACTCTAGGGTGAAGGCTAGAAATTGCTTTACTACTAGGAAGTAGCACTACATACTATTAAGGATAACAAATAAATAAAAAAAATCTCTAGAATTGAAAATACTGTGGGAATTCACAGAGGAAAAAAGATGTAATTTGTTTGTTGAGACTTAAACAAAACTCTTTATTAATTAACTCTTAATTAATTTCTTTTCCCTTAAAAAGTATCCTGGGACATTTTTTTTTTTTGATTGTTTTTGGTTTAAATTGCATTGGATTTTTTTGAGATAAAGGAATGTTTCCCAGGAAAAAAAGGTTCAGGAATTCAGTTGATTTCTCTTACAAAATTAAAAGTAATTTATATTTTGTATGATGGGACTCTCTGTCTAAGACCTAGATTTTAACATGCGCTGTCTGGAGAAGGACAGTCCGCAAAAGACAACATATTTGCAGTAAATTGTATTATTTTCACATATGGTAACAAAAGAAAGACTGAAATGACACATTTCACTTATCTAAATAAGTCTTTGTTTTACACATTCAGGATTTTGTGTTGCAGCGAAATAAAGCTGCTGTCACAATATTTTGTCTTTCATATTATTTGATTCTGACTTTATCTCTAAATTATGGTCTTTCCCCAATAATTTAACACAAAAAAGAACACATCTATTGATTTTGTATTGAGTTCAATTCTTACTTTGTTATGCACTACATCTTCTCCACCCAACACTTCAGACAACTCCCATGGGGCTTTTATTATATTAAGTAATCAGAAAATATATTGTCTCCTAAATGTAAAAAAAGAGATAAAGAAAAAATGTGTATACTTTAAGAGATCAAAACAGGTGGATTTTGTCACTATGTGGAAAACAGTGCTGATATTCCTATGATGAAAATCTAAAAAATGTTGTGCATTTTTTATCAGAATTAAATAATTTGAAGTTTGGAAAATACATGCTTTAATTAAGATGTAGTAATTTTTTTGCCATTTGCAGTTTAGAAATGAAAGCAATCTTCTTTTCACAAGAGATATGAATAGATGTTTGAGATCCATACAGAATGCTTTCTTACTGTTGGATGTCAATACTACTGTATTGATAATTAGGCAGATTACTGCAGCAGAGATTTTCATTAGATAAATTCCTCTTCCCTTTCAAAAACAGAAAAAAAAGAAGGCTGTATAAATAAATTTGCATTCAAAATGAGAATTTGATGCTTTGATGTTCATCAGAATTTGATGCTTGTCTTCTGTGCTCTTGAAATGTAATTACCAGTATTTGAGTTTCCAGAAGATACTTATTCTCCAAAGTCCTAGTAAATGTCAAGGGTTGTTAGGCACCTGAGACAACATAAATTTCCAGGCCCTTTTTTTTTCTCAAATTTCAACCCATGAATGACTATCAGAAGAAAGACAAAACTAGAGGTATTGTAAAATACCTATGTAACTTATGAGCAAGCACTGTTTCGTGTTGACAGCACCTAAGTAAAAAAGAGCAGATAACCTGAAGACCTTTGCCAAAACCAAACCAAAACACAGACAAAAACCATCCAACAACAAAATATTTGTACCAGTGACCAAAATTTCACAGACTGCATTCAGCAAACAATGAGGTGGGTGGCATTCAGTGATATAAAGGAAGACTTTGTTCTATTCATTGTTCCCCATGATTACCTACTAAATATTTTTAATTGTATTTGATATAAAACAGATCATAATATTGTCACCTGAAGCTTACAGTTATGTTCTCTGTCCATCATAAAGAACTTTTACATGCCAATAGTTTCAATGCTACCTTTAAAATATGTTTCTCTAAAAACTGTTATGCAGTAATCTTACAGATAAGTTTTACAACAGGTCACTTTCGCAAAGGAGTTAAGAATTTGAAACATTAATTTATGTCCCCAAAGCATGAGCTGATTAAGATAAAAAGCAGAGGAAACACATTCTTCATTTACCAAGTCTAGCCACTGTGGTGTTGGAGTCTATCTGGCTACACTACAGTATCCAATGTTTTGCTAAATTAGCTACTGTATTTTGATTTTATATTATGTGTTTCTTAACTAAAAAGAGGAAATGAAAAATAGACAGAAAGAAATATCCAGAACATGAATGGGAGCCTTACTTCTAGCATTACTAGAAAGGGATAACTTAAAGTGTTGATCATCTCAGGCATAGATATTCTATTGTCCCGGGTTCAGCTGGGATAGAGTTAATTTTCACAGGGACCTGGGAGGAGGCGCAGCCAGGACAGCTGACCTGAACTAGCCAAGGAGCTATTCCATACCATGTGCCATCATGCCGAGTATATAACTGGGGAGCGGGCTGGGGGGTGGTCTCTCGGCTTTTGGTGGGGGAAGTGGCGGAGCATCAGGTTCTGGGTGGTGAGCAGTTGCACTGTGCATCACTCGCTTTGTATGTTCTCTTGTTTGTACCGTTGTTGTTGTAACTTCTCTTCTTGTGTGGTCCCAGTAAATTGTCCTTATCTCAACCCTCGAGGTTATGTTTTGTTGTTTTTTTTTTTCTTTTCTCTTTCTGATTCTCCTCCCCATCCCACCGAAAGGAGGCAGGAGGAGTGAACAAGAGTCTGCGTGGTCCTTGGTTGCCAGCTGGGCTGAAACCATAACATCTACCTAAAGAATTCTAAAAATATCCCGATTTTTACTCAATAAGTTTTCAACTGTCAACTGCAAATTTTCACTGTTACAATATCACGAGATTGCATCCCCAATTATGGAAGACTAAGTTGTATGTTTTCTGTGGAGCTGTTGACTCAATAGCATCTTTGTAAGTTTTTCTGAGCAAATTTGAATATCCCAGATATGCTTAAATACCTGAACATTCCAAAGACCACTGTGTATTTTACTAATATTTTCCTTGGACTAGGCAGGCTGTCTACTTAGAACAGTCACTTCACTGTATATGAATGATAGTGAAAGAATAAGATAGTCCAAATATTTTGTAAGTAATCTTTAAGGTAATCACAAATACGTTTTTTCTTTGCAAGACATTAGTGGTTTTCCATACAAATAAAATTTAATGAAATTGACAAAAATATTATTCACCTGAATAATCTTTTTTATTATGTTGCAATTCAAGCATCTGCGGCCAATTATCTGTTTCTCAAACGTAGACAACAGCTAGGGTAATAAAATGAATCCATTTTTATGATGCATCTGAAAAATGATGGAATATATTTTGAAGGTAGCTATACCTATAGCCTTGAATAGTATCCTTCCAAGCTATAATTTAAGAAATCTAAGCACCTTATATGGTAGAGATGTATTAGTAAGGAAATCATACACAACATTCATGATTTTTTGTGTTATTACACTAAAACAAACTATCAAAGATAATTACATTATAAGATATTAAATCCTTTAGTATTACTAATTCTGAGAGAACTCATTTATGTAGGTACACCTCTGAACTTTTACACTACATTATGTACTAGACTAAGATTTAAACAATGAGCACACTGGCCATTTTTTAATCATTCCTATGTGTATCTTGTCTCAAAATAGTAGAAATTGTTTTAGCAAGAGAATTTAAGTTACAAAAGAAGAAAGAAACCTAGATAAATTTAAAAAAAAGAAAAATGAAATATTGTATGATAAATATTTTATTCATCCTCACAAAAGAATTTCATTCAATGTTAATAACAGTAGATCAAGGAAAACAAATATGTAGATTCAGATATTGTTCAACAGAATTACCAAGAAAACAATCTGGTGGCCTTTTTCTTTCTTTCTTTCTTTCTTTTATGTTTTTGTCAACAGCACAATTTTTTGACAACCCATGTAAAGTGCAAGAAACAAACTTGGTTTTTCAGTGGGAAGGGTGCTAGCAGTTGATTTTTTTTTTAATTTTTGTCTCACAAGGTTTAATATCAAATGTAACATTTCTAAAGAATATCGTGCTATCACAGTGGTCAATATCTTGGTTGTGAATGAGAAGTTTCAGTTTGCAGAAAATGTTAAAAAATGCACCCAGGATACTCTCACAGAAGTACTATACCCATAAATTCTAGAGTAATTTTTCATGCAGAGGGATCTATAAGCAGATGTATTGATTTCCCGAATAGCTTCAAAAGGAGAGAACACAGAAACTGGTCTCAGAATATTAGGCATCTTATTTCTGCACTCATGAATGTCTTAAGAGAACTGATTATTGGGCAAAAGGAAGGGTTTCTTTCTTCACCTTTTCCTCATAAATGTAGAACTATGCCCACCCCCCCAACCCCCAATAAGGAAACAAAGAAACTACTTTTTGAACTTTCAGGAAGTACATGAACAGTTGTATGATGTACAAATTATATTATTTTTGGAAGGAAATTTTTCCTACTCTTACAAAAGTATAACATGACACTCCTCTGTACTTAAAGAAGGTACCTGATTTTTCTTTTAGCAATCCACAATGATATTTTAATTCTTTTGGCCCGTGTACCCAATGAAGCAGGTAATTTTCTATTTTTTCCTGTAAGTTTAGTCTCTTAAAAGCAATTTGTGGTTATCAGAGAGAGACTGGTCTCTTGCCTAATTGATTTTTGCTCTTGCTTTACCACTACATTGAAATCAAGAAAAATATTTGTATATACAAGACAGAAGGACAAACTGACAGAGTAGAAAAGTTGGGAAAGGAATAATAATTTTGGGGAATATGCACCTCTAGCTGTCAGAGATTAAAACTATTTTATGTGACCTAAGAGTAGAATAATTACATGCCAATGAAGATAACATGAAAGGCACCACTGCTGAATTACTGAGTCATATTCTCCCTTACATCAGACAGGATTGTGTCTCCTGTGTCTTTTTAATTTCAAGTTCCCATTCTCACTCCTGATAAGAATTGAAGATGTTTCACCCCTTTATTTTCAATTTATACTCTGTGCTATGAAGAAATTCTCTATCATGCAGCAGTGCATACTTAATATTTTCTCCTATTCTATTGCATTTAGATCTCTCCTTCCTCAGCATTTCTCTGATTGAAGAAGAAATTTGTTTCCTTCCCTTCCTTCCAGCCCTTTTAGTAGGAATTTGATAACTGTTAATCTAGTAGGCATTTTACCTGAACTAAAAGAATAAGAGAAGGAACCCTAAATGGGAATTAAGAAAATATTTGTATGTTTGAGGTACAATATTTATTCTGAGCATATATTGTTATGTTTCCATATGTAAAATTATAGATGTCATTTTCAGTCAATGTCTTCAAATGACAAATAGAAATTAATATTGATACTGGAAAGCACAGAAATCTTAAACTAGTCTTTTTATAATAGTATATTTCCTAACCTATAGCACTGTCATTTCTGCAGCTGTTGGGTGTTCAGAATTTGTCAAGCTAAAGTTCAGATCTTGTTGAAAAGTAGGTCAGCATTTCTATTCCACTATTCCCCTAAGACTAGGTTCCAGCAACTGCATGGAAGTTCTTTAGTTATACTTTTTTTAAAAAATCTTGTCTTCAGTATTTAAACTATTTGTTCATAAATTGGTCCCAAATGTTAGGCAAGTTCATTCTTTCCAGTGTAATCTGAACATTTAGTGATGTTATCTTAGACAACCTAAATTTTTAAGAAATCAGACACTTATTTGGAAATAACCAAACTAAGAAACCTTACATACAATTTTATTGCATAATATTTCTACATTTTTGTGAGGAAAAAAACAGATTTGATAACATATGTGGGGAGAAAAGTGAGCTTCCACCCATGTTTTAGAAGCATTCCTCCAGGTCTTAGTTATTATGAAAAATACGTAGAGACCTAAGAAGACCCTGCTTACAATAAGGATCATTAACTGTGTTTATTTTATTACAACTTTTGAAAGCTTTAAAGACACCTAATGATGGTAAAATCTTTAAGGATTCATAGTCAATTTCAACAATAAGCAAGAGACACAACATTAATTTCCACAACTGAATTAGCATGTTTGAAAAATCAGACCAGAAAACTAGTAGGAAGACAGTATCATGACATTTTGGCATTGGTTGTTTCTGGGTTTGCATGGCAAAGTTTTAGTAGTGGGGGAGCCTACATAGGTGGCTTCTATAAGAAGCTATTAGAAGCTTCTCCCAGGTCTGACAGAGCCAATGCCAGCCAGTTCCAACTTGGACCCACCTCTGGCCAAGGCTGAGCCCATCAGCGACAGTGGGAGCACCTCTGGGATAACATATTTTAGAAGGGGCAAAAAAACCTGTGCAATAGTAGCCAGGAGAGAGCAGTGAGAACATGTGAGAGAAACAACTCTGCAGTTGCCAAGGTCAGTGCAGAAGGAGGGGGAGGAGGTTCTCCAGGCGCTGGAGCAGAGATTCCCCTGCAGCCCGTGATGAAGACTGGGAGGTCCACAGTGGAGCAGATCTCCACCTGCAGCCCGGGGAGGAACCCATGCTGGAGCAGGTGAGTGCCCGAAGGAGGCTGTGACCCCGTGGGAAGCCCACACTGGAACAAGTTTTCTGGCACGACTTGTGATCCCACAGGGGACCCATGCTGGAGCAGTCTGTGCCTGAAGGACTGCAGCCCATAGAAGGGACCCACGCTGGAGCAGATCATGAAGAACTGCAGCCCATGGGAAGGACCTACACTGGAGAATTTCATGGAGGACTGCATCCCATGAGAGTGACCCCATGCTGGAGCAGGGGAAGAGTGTGAGGAGTCCTGCCCCTGAAGAGGATGAAGCAGCACAGATAATGTGTGATGAACTGACATAAACCCTGTTGCCCATCCCCCTGTGCTTCTGAGGGGGGATAGCAAGAGAATCCGGGAGTGAAACTGTGCCCAGGAAGAAGGGAGGGCTGGAGGGAAGGTGTTTTGAGTTTTGGTTTTATTTCTCATTACTCTACTCTGGTTGATTGTCAATAAATTAAATTAATTTTCCCTGAAGTTGAGTTTCTTTTGCCCATGGTGATAATTAGTTGAGTGGTCTCTCACTGTCCTTACCTTGACCCTGTATTGAGTCTGGCTGAGATGGAGTTAATTCTCCCCACAGCAGCCCTCATAGTGCTGTGTTCTGCATTGGTAGCTAGAAGGGTGTTGATAACACACCAGTGTTTTGGCTACTGCTGAGCACTGCTGGCACAGCATCAAGGCTGTGTCCCCAACGTTTTTGCCCCCCTCAACGTCAGGCTGGGGCTGGGCAAGACCTTGGGAGGGGACATAACCAGGACAGCTGACCTAAATTGACCAAACAGATATTCTATACCAGATGACATCAGCTCAGGTATAAAATCTAAGTAAAGGCACATGGAAGGGGGGACTTTTTTGTCATCTGGAGCAACCACTATGCATGCTGAAGCCCTGCTCCCTGGGAAGTGGGCAGATATTGCCTGCTGATGGGAAGTAGAGAATAACATCATTTGTTTCTCTTTGCTTTCGCACATGACCTTTGCTTTCACTTTATTAAAATGTCCTTATCTCGACCCATGAGCCTGTTGTTATATTTTCTTCCCCCTGTCCAGCTGAGGGGAGCAGGGAGAGATAGAGTGGCTTTGGTGGGCACTTGGCATCCAGCCAGGGTCAACCTACCACATTGCAACAACATTATACCTTTTTAGATCGCATTTCATTTGCACTAGTAATTTATTTACACAAACCCCACTGTTGCCCTGAATAGAAGACCATCTTGCCTCATAAGGAACTGATTTACCCAGTTTATCTCTTAACCAATAACTTCCATTAACAGCAGTTTGCCCAGCTAAGCTTCTAGTATAAAAAGCATTTTGTGACAAGCACAAAAATTAGTTACAAGCACGTAACAAGGACCAGATTTCTTTGTGGTGCTTTGGTAGGGCTTTTTATATGACTTTTGGGGAGTTTTAATTGCATTCTGATAAGCTGGCAACAGTAAAACTCAGTCCACTTATTTAAATGATTCATATTTTAACTTTTGCCATTTGGTTGGAAGAGTTTATGGTTGATTTTATTTTTTATTTTGGTTTTTCTTGTTATTAACAGTGGCTTACATCAACAGTAATGGTTACAGAATATAGGATAATGACAAATTCAGTCAGTGTACTTGTCAAGGGAGAATTCATACATTTACCTATTACAGATTCACTAGGTCTGCACGAATTTGTTGTCAGAAGGAACATCTTTCAGAGACTATTGAAGGCTTGCAAACTGTTACAATTCTTACTATACTTATATGAGTAAAAAAATAAAATGTCACTGTTACATTACATACTTTGTTACTGTTTGCCTGTTCTCTTAAACTAGGCAGCAAATATTTCATAAAAGTTAATTTCAAGGAATCTGCAAGTCCTTTATTAAATCACTTTTAGATATATTAAAATAAATTATTCTTCATATTCTTTTAAACTATTAATTCAGTTGTCCTATGGGACATAAATTGCTTTCAGAGAAACTTGTTTTGCAAAACTTTAACTCAGTTTTTAGGCTTACATTAGCACTTTTTAAGCAATACAAGTAATTAGAAAATTAGTTGTATAAAATATTTGCTTTTGAAGCCCAAAACAAATCAGTGTTAAAAAAATGGGCCAACTGTTAAATTTCTTTTGTTCACAATATTGTATGAACTAAAACACATACTTCTATTGTCGAACACAACTCAATAATCAATACTATATCACTGACACAGAACTGCTTTTTAAATGGTTCTAACCTATGTGTTGTTCTGAAACTCTGGCATGGAAGCAGTCTTTGTAAAATCAGTGTCTTTTTCAAAGAAGTGGAAACTTACCTTGCGTTTTAACTGAACTTGCTGTAAATTGACACTAAAGCATGTAAAAATAAACCCAAGAAAATCGAGTAATCTTAAAATTCAATTCACCAAAAATCTATTAAATTAGTTGTAACTTAAATATTTACAAAGCTTACAAATATAATTACAAATGTAAATAATATACAAGATTGTTTGATAATTTGAGAATATTCTCTGACTCCTATTTTTCATAATTAGAAACTGATTTGTCTGAAAGCCTAATATGATTTCTATAAGAATATTAGTCAGCAGAGGATCAAATACAGTTTTTACCCAGCACAAAATGGAACCTATGTATATTCAGGTTCAGCTGTCTTGCTTTCCTGCAGGAAACTAAAACAAGAGAGTGTGATGTTCAGAATAACCTTTTTGGATTGTTGGGAGGGGAGGGTTTGGTTGGTTTGTTTGGGTTTTTTTACTTGTGGTTTGTGGTTGGTTTGTTTGTCTGTTTTGTTTTTTATTAAATATGTCTACTTGCTTGCAACAACACCGTGAATCTCATTTTGAAGCCTCTTTGCAACACAGTGTGGACATCACTGAACTAATGGCACCCTAACATTTTCTAAAACTAATGTATTACTACTTGCATAGCTGTGCACCTGAACTAATAAATCCTGTTAAGGTAAGAAAAGAAAAAAGACAACTGTTATTAACACAGAGCTACATCAGGATCTGACCAAGTATCTACTCAGTGCACTGCATTGTATGGACACAGCACTTTGGCCTATGCTACCTTCATAGTATCACCAGCACTGAGATATTCTGTTTCTGTGCTCCTGATTATATTAACATAATGCCCTCTCAAACTCAGGCAATATGACATTTTGTCATTACTAGTGCACATTATACAGAATTCAAGCAACTGACATAGTGGTTATTATAGTACTACACAGAGCTGTATCATATCAATGAACAATTAAAGGCTTGAAAATGTATCCTCTTCCTGTGGACTACTATATTCTCTATGAACAAAACTGATAACTACTAATTGTTCTTAATTATTGATGTCCCATGTGGTATGACAATACAATTTAACACCAGCTAGGAAACAGAAGTTCCATTTCCTGGAAAAATAAATATGTTTGACGAATTTTTTCTATATTAGTATTAAAAAGGAAAAGAAGGAGATGAGTGATTTTGTTCATGCACAAGGAAATAAAAAATATCCAACAAAAAAAAAAAGCCCTATCTCAGAGGAGTACCATCCTTTTTAAGAATAACAACTTGCCTAGTTGTTAGAATAGACATATAGGGCACCAGAGACATCTTTTGCTGACACAGAGTATGCCTAGCACTTGGCCTAACCACAGAATGATGAGAGAAAAAAAAAAAAACATACAAAACAGTCACTTATGTATTGTTGGAGCAGTTCTGTTTCATATTCACACTTGGTCAAAGAAAAATTGGCACTAGGCCTCGTATTAGTAACAGTGGAGTTTTGAAACTATATCCCTTGGGAGGGAGAACTGTGAAAACTCCAATGCTTTGGAATTTCAGGCATCTATCAGTCTGACAAACATTTTTATTTAAAAATCTGTTGCCACCCAACATAACTTTCAGGGAAAGTTTTTATCCAAACCAATTGGTTTTTTTTGTTTGGTTTTGTTTTGTTTCATTTTGTTTTTAATAAAAATAGTGCAGAAAGCTTTTCCACTAGGTCTTAGAATTTTATCTGGTACACAGACAACATCAAGATCCAGGAAGTTACAGAAATAAAAAAAATGCCTTCTATCTTTTGTTACAGGATCAACAGAAGCCTGCTGGTATTTCAGCTGGAGAACTTATAGGCAGTATGACCTCAATTAATTTTAACCAATCAAAAGTTAGGAACAGAAATATGAAGAATTCAGCTTCTACAGAATAAATTGCATCTCTGTACTTGAGCTGTACTACCTGTTGCTACACATTTTGAGGTGAAAATGCCTGGATTCATAGAACTGCAGATCCCTCACTTCTTACCATCCCTACTGCTTTGATAATTTTTGCTTTCCTTTTCATGCCTTCTGTCCTGCTCACCTGCAAAAAGGAAATGTGACATTACCAATTTTCTTGCATATGTACGGAAATCACAAGAACTGTTGGAGAGGCACATGTGCAAAAAGAAGATACAGCAAAGAAGTAGGATAGTATTTACACACATAGCAGCATAATCCATTTTTTAAAATGCAGATTAGCTGAGAAATTTAATCAATGCCTTCTGCTCATTCATGATAGTCAAAGACACAGTCTGCATCAGTGTGTAATTCAAAGGAACTGGATAATTTCATAGTACGGTGAGGAAAACTGACTTGGCATAGTTGACTTATTGACACAATCTATCCTCCTGCTGTCACTTTTAATTCATTATAAACAACTGTCTCTAACACCCTCTACTGCCAGAGACAATTCACACTCTGTGAACGATGGGGGTCATTCAGGACCTTAGCACACATTTTCTTGTTTATTATCTGAAAACTTGAAGGATGAAATGAATTGAGTAAAATGACAAAGTTGAATTTGGGTTTGTAAAATAAAGATTTATCTCCAGCTATAATACAGATATCTGTATTTCTATGAAATAAAAATACATGTATACCTGTATTTTTTTCCCAAGTTAAACGTATTTGAATTGTACGTACATGTCTTCCCTGCGCACAATATTTACAGCTAAGCAGAGCCAAATACTTCTTATCACAAGCATTTTGTGGCATTTTCCTTATAATGTTTTTTCTTATAAAACAAACAAAACTGTATAACCTTCTTACTGACAGCTATGAGTTTCAAAAAAAGTAATAAATTATTGAACTGATTTTTATACATCAGGTAGGACATACAAAAAAATAAAAAAGCCAGCTAGTGAAAAATAAACTGCTTTTTTCTTAATGGTGTTTATTGGCAATTATGTCTGTTTAATAGCAAAACAAAAACTTTTTTTTAAATTATTAAAACCTCATTCTTCATCCTAATTAATCAGTTTTACATCACAGTAAACCTGTTCAAATCAATGGATTTGTCCATGATGGAAATACTGGTAAAGATGATCAATGAAAAACAGTGTCTACCACAGTAGGAATTGTAACTTGTGTGTGAAGGAGAGAGAGAAATTTCAACAGATATAAAATAATCAGTTAAGTTTTACAATTTGTCATTTTTCTGGTCTGAACCTGATTCCATCAAGTGAAAATATAAGGCCTGTAAGAAACTATGAAAGTAAATCAATTTAAAACCATATTGCACCGGGTTATTCTGTTATACATTCCTGTAACTGTAAGAGCTGAAAAAGGCAGAACACACATACAAACACACACAAACAAAACCAGCAGTGATAAAAAAAGTAGCTGTAATTTTGGATGTTAACTATGTTATGGTTGTTTCAGATATAGTTCAAGTTACAACAGGGGGAAAGTTCTAAGACAATGAAAGTTGCAGAAGTGAAGGGGACTGTCTAGGAAAGAGTTTAATATAAGAACAGCTATCCTAAAGGTATAAATTAAGGCTGTCTCAGCACATTCTCTATAAACTTACAGTTTACTTGATAATACCTCAATAAAGGGTTATATATCTTCAGCTAGAAGAAAGAAGGATATGTATCATTTCTTCAAATATCGTCGCATACTGTTATATGTTAATTTGTCCCAGAAACACTATTCTAATCTGCATATTGACTGAGATATTTGTTTGCCTAAAGAAAAGTCTAAGGGGACACAATGTCTAAAGAGATGGTGTAGCTTTCTCTTTAGGAACAGCTGCAAAATATAACTGTAGTGCTAAAGAAAATGATCCCTTAAAATAACCAGTCTCTTCTTTTGAGGATGTACTTGTAACATGTTCTCAGAAAGCACTCCATTACTCCTAAGACGTAGTTATCAATAACAAACTGAGAGCAACAATCACCTCCTGTAAAACTGGGTTTATTAGAGTGAAATAATCCCATAGCCCAGGAGCTGTCAATAATAGACTTTAGTAACACTAGGAGAAACCACACCTGGATTGATTTCAGTGAAATGAATTGCTTGCTTTTATGCAACAGATATGAAATGTGCTGTAATAAAAGTCATGCATACAATATAGACATATGAAGGGATTTCAATCTCTTTGGTCCACCCCATATTTTAATGCTTAGGAATCTAGCCAAATGTAATTTTGTGGCAGCTGCCAAATCAGTAAGAAAATTTCACAATCAAACTACATAACTAGTAGTCCCCATCTTCAGACACGTCAAGATTTACCAAATACTGCAATCAATTTAATGGCCAAGGGCTTCTTTGTCTTGAAGGCAGCAGCTTTTCACTGGGCTGAAAACAGGATGTGCTTTGGGCAATTTTCATTTGATTCCCTTCCTACAGTACAGTGTGTTGTACTGTGCTGGGGCTTTGTAATGTCTACCATGTACATTACCCAGAAAGTTTATGTACCTGGATGTTGGATTTAAGTGTTCTGTAAATGTAAGACATTTCTCATTTAGTTCTTTGTTTTCAATTATAAGACCATTTTATATCTTGTTTTGGTTTTCCTGATAAACAGCAGGAGAAAAATTGATACTAGGAAGGTGGTTGGCAATTTACACATAAGATAAAACTCAACAAGTATCATTCTACTTTCTTTTGGCACTAATGTTATGATGATGTCTGTTTCTCCCTTCCACTTCCCCTGTACATTAGAGCCTCTTCTTTCATGACATTTTACCATTTGTGATCTTCCTATTAGATTAAAGAGATTTTTCTTTTCCTTAAGTTGTAAGGGGTCTCAATCTTTCTCCCTACATTTTTAAGGAAATTCTGTTCTGATCTTGATTAACCTTTGAACAAATACTACCTGATCACTAGTATGAAAGACCTAAAAAATCTTCCCATGGTATTTCACATGGCAACTTTCTGTGTGTCTCTCACTTGAGAAAAACCTCTCTCCCACCTCAGATCAGCCCAGAAAAATAATATAATCTTATTTATTCACACCAATCTCCAGAAAGAGGTGTGCTGTGACACCAGGATGGAAGTAGATTATGGCTTCCATAAACAGTATTACACTCTTTTATATTGTCCACTGTGTCTTTCAAAGTAAAGAACCTTCTAGGTAGCTAGCTTAACTCACTTCATGTTTTTAAACTTCATTTTTTGATATTATTGTTACCTCAAAAGCTTGCTGCTTACTTCTGTGTAGGTCCATATGTTTAAGAAAAAGGCAAACACCTCAAATATTTCCAAATTTCTTTTTGATTGTGGTATCCTTGAAACTGATCAATTTTTAAACATCTATTACAGTTTACTTCCAAGCGAAGCATCCAGGACTTCTGACTGCCCCATGCAGGAACACCAAAAGGAAACAGCAAGTGATACTAGTGGGTCACTCCCTGCTGTGGGGGATGGAGGCACTCAAGTGCTGACCTGACTTGCCATGTAGGGAAGTTAGCTGCTTGATGGGGGCTCAGATCCAGGATGTTCTGAATAGACAGTGAAAGCTTGCCTGCTGTTCTGATGATTAGCCCCTGCTGCTCTGCCATGTTGAAACCAATTATACTACAAGGGGTAACCTGGAGGATAACAGTTGTGACTGCAGAACTCTGGGGGGTATAGTCAAGGCATTGGGACTCAGGTGGTGTTATCTTGAGTCCTGCAGGTGGGAGGAAAATGTGTAAGAGGAAGGCACATAGTAAGAAATATGATAAATGTTCTTCCAGTTTAAAAAGCTCCAGTTCGAAATTTTGATATCTTAAAGTTCAGAAAAATTTATTTTTTTACAACACTGATGGGTGGTAAAAAATAAATTACAGAAAAATATTCAGTAGCTTGTCTATGGTTCACGTGAATTCTCATGAAAAAAAATAGTAAGCAAGTTGAATGATATATTTCTTGAAAACACTCCATTAAAAACATTAGATAAAAACATCATCAGGAATCTGGATAATACTACATAGGAGAAACACTACAGAACTAGGGTTCATTTTGTTTCCCTTGGGTTTGTTTTGTTTTATTTTGGTAGAGGACAAATTGATCAGTGACAGTATTTCAAGTGGTTAGCTTTGATTTTACACCCCCAAGGCAAGAAGCTAACTTAATTAAGAAGCATATAATTGCAAAAAAAATTCTTGTCTGAGTTGAGTATTTTTAACTTCTTTCCAGTTTTCTAGTTCTTGGGAGTCAAAGAAATATGTGCCACCTGTTTTATGTACTAAAACTGTGGTGAACTTTGCTTTTCTCAGTTTTCCCTTCTGGAACTATTCACATGAGATAGGTGGATTAATTTATAATGTCATATAAATGTCTATTGTAACAAACATTGTAATTTGCATCAAGCAGAAAATCAAAGTTTGAACAACACATGCAAAATAGGGTCAAGGTAGCATATTTTCTTTATGTAACTTTATTTCAAACCAGAACAACCACAGCTTTAAAGAAAATTTCCTAATTGAGTGTTATGAACTTTTTCACTTCCCAAGTACAAACTTGTATTTAATAAAAATATTTAATAAAATATTTAAAATATTAAAAATTAAAAAATAATAAAATACTACATTTGGTGCAAATGCTGGCTATAAACCAGCCTTATTTCCCCAGAGATCCTTTTCTCCCCTGACAAATAGTATAAAACTAGGATAAGATTGGGGTTGAGCTTGTATTTATGTGGAATGATGGCGGGATTTTCTGAATGAAATAGGGTTTTCCATGTTGCTGCATATAAACTTGTGTCATCTTGTACAGAGCTGCCCATCGAGCAGTTTGTGGCAAGGGACTGGTACTGTGCAGAGACTAACACATCTGTATCACCATAGTGGAGGTGGTAGAAGATGACTGAATATAAGCATAGATAAAGAAGACCTAAACAGTGTTTCATTATATAATTGTAAAGAATTAGTGGCAAGGGAAAGCCACTGAGTAGGTTTATTTCTGACATTTCAGACACGTAGTATTTTAAAAGCCTTCAATTAATTCAGGCAAGTTAGAGACACTAGCAATCTCTTGCAGGACCTTGATGATTATAGTACTTGATTGCACGCAGAAATAACCTCCCTCAGGTTTTGCCCTATCAAAGTAATACACTACCAGTACTGACATGGTAAGTCCAAGTAGTGAAGACAATTGATTTCACTAGCTCAGCCATGAAGCTCCTCTATAGAACTGCCTAAGCACTTTTAAAGAAGTATCAAAGTTATTTCCCAGTAGGGAGAAAATGGAGTCACAAACATGAGTAATGATCACTTATATATGTTCGAGATGAATATGTGTAGAGAGAGATATACCTACAGAAATGTTCTGAATGAAGAAACTGAGCAAAATGAACTATAGACTTCACTACAGCAACTGAATATATATATGAGGAAGATATATAATTAATGTAATTGTTTTAACTTTCCAGTGTGCTTCTGGCAGGAAAAATAAATCACTGATTTTGAAAGATTCAATTTATTCTGATCCTGACAGTCTCAGTTCAGCTACATAGATTTAAAATTCCATATGTCCCTTTTGTGTCAATGAATTGTCTCATGGGAATATAACTCATATCTTTGTGGTTATTCTAGCATTATTCCTGTCTTGAATCAATTCTAAGACATCACAGCTGAGTTAAGACTTTTCAGTTTCCAAAACCTCTGAAGGATGCTTCAGTTTGTGAACATGCTTTTTAGCAAACAAAAAAGTTATTCTAAGAAGCATTTCCCCTTTCTTTATATTCCCCTACAACTCTGTGGTTTATAGTAGAAAACATACACTTTAGTAATAACACTTTTGTAATATGTATTTGGGGCACAGATAATTCTATCTATGGTGAAGTCTAGGTTATTTTAGAATTTTTAAACACTCAGCTCCATCTATCAGCTACATCTGCCTGAACTAATCACATGCAACTCTCAAACTAAGTTGTTTCAGTTTTACACAACTTAAGGCACCATTTTGATGCTTTTTTATTTTCCTAGCTAGCTGTATTTCCTTTGAAGCTGATGACTGATCTGCAAATACACAGCTGGCATTTGTTCACTATTTCCCAATATATGCAGATTAGCTGGAACAATAGCTATAGGTCTGACTAGGCTTCTGGTATACTGCTGGATTCTGGGAGATCATGTACAAATTGGCCAAGTGTTCAAATCTTACACTAGCAAATCTTTTAGTCCAAGGAACCCAGCAGAGCAGTAGCTGTAATCATCATCACTCTAAATATTTCTATTTTCTACAGCTGTAAACCTAATGGAAGTGGAAGGTTCTATTACCCTGGTCAGTATGAAGGTGTGAAATATAAAGATGGTAACTGGGCATTGGTTTTCTTGCATTCAAGTTATTTATGCTTTTTTTAAAGCTGAAAGGACATTTAAATTATGAATACCAACACACACAAGAATAATGCAGTTACTGCGTCATATACCCCTTTAGTTTATTTCCTTTGCAAATTAATGTTTTTAAGCTTCTTCTACTGGAAAATTTCAAAGTATATGATTAATATTAGTAATTAATTGTTACATTCCTTCTTGTAGTAAATAATACATTCAAATATTTTTCACATTGAAAATTGGAGAAAATAACTTCTCAAGACTATCTTTGCAGGTGTCACCATCCATTCCCACTGAAATCAAAAGGTTTCCCATCAGTTTGTGTGGAATCAGTCTCATAAGTTGCTTATCTATTTTATACAATTTTCATCCGTCTAAGTAAAAGCATTCTTCAAAAGGATCTATTTCTATTTATAAACTTGTGTATATCAAAATGTTTTATCCCTGTCCATGGTTTACTTAAACTTTGAATATTGAGTTTTATTCAAAACACATGCCTATTTTAATTCATATAAGACAAAACCCACAAGTGTGTCTGTGGCAATGAAATAGTCTGAATATGAGAGTGCAGATTCTCAACTTTGTAAAACATTAAATCTTATCTTTGAATTGTGTTTCACCTAAATTAATTCAAGATAGGAACACACAGCTGTGCATTTCTGTTTTCAAAAGAAGCCTTGAACATCTATCCACTAGTACAGATTAACAAGAAGGGAAAAAAATCCCTTTTTTTCCATCCCAAATCAAAATGTTTCTAGCTTTCTATAAGAAAAATAAATGCAAGCAATCATTTTTCTAAGTAAACCTAACTTGTAGTTATAATTTGAGAAAGAATAATGCTTACAGAATAGGAAAAAAACAACCTGAACACTTGTACTTAAGAGTCTGACAGTGCTGCAATTTGGTGAAGATCTCATTTCTGCCTTCCTTCAAAAAGGCCATAGAATTACATATTTCTTCACTTTTATAAACACCTGTGTTTTTAAATTTTATAAACATCTGTAGTGGACTGTGTAAGTGTTTTGCCTAATGTCAGCTAAGCTACTGTTCTGGAGTAATTATAACTCAGATATTTCCATATTTGTGTAAAAGCAGGGTAGGTGAAAATTGTTTTGGCAGCATCTGTTGATTCTATAGCACTCTTATTTCTCTCTCTTTTCTAACAGCTATTCATGAGAGTTGAATACGATCTGATGTAATTTTTTTTAAATTATTTTTTATTTAGGGCAGATGAGTTTTCAATGAGGTATCTTAGCATACACAAGTTCAATTTCTATATATGCAATACAGTGAAGCAATGAAAGACTTTAACAGCAGATGAATGATCATTACAACTGTTTAGGGTGCCTACCAGGCTAACCTCTGGTGTTTAGTAGGTTTTTTTCTTATAAACCCTGAATGGGTATGAGATATTCCCTCTAATTCACTAGGTTGTCCCACCTTTTGTTGTTGTGGTAACTCTTTCAGGCAAAGCTTTATTCTCTCTTAAACCAGCATTCTCTGATAAAATACTTTTTTTAAAAAAACAACTGGGATCACATTAAATTCCCTACTGCAGCTACTCAGTTTAGACTCCTTTCTGACTTCCATAAGCTGTTAAAATTGTTAGAAGAGCCAAATCAGGGACCATGAAAACCTCAGTTGTGTGGAATTGTTGGCAAATATTACTTTTAATGGGCTTTGATCATAGAATAACTAAAAAGCTTAATGTAGCTGTATAAATTACTGCTTCATCCTATCTTAGTCTTAAGATCTCATAGTTTGGGGGTTTTTTAATCATCATTTGCATTTTTATTCATGACAATGTTCAAACTTACACTGGAATTTAGGAAATCTAATTCCCTTTTGAATTAATGAAATTCAAAATCTTTTGCTGTTATTACAATAGGTTTACTTATTACTGTGTATCAAGCCTTCTCTCTTGTAATTCATAAACACCCTAAAATATAGCTTAAAAAAAAAAAAGGAAAAAATTATATTTTTTCCCCTGGGGGAAGGTTTCCAACTATAGTTAGTATTCCTGGAAATTGACATTTTTCTTGAAAATACTACTAGATTATATCTGTAGTTGTGCTGCAACCTGGACAATGTTAGCAGGAGGAGCATTATGCATGGGAGACACACAGCTTTATGCTCTAGAATACCCACAAACTAGCAAGGCATTTTCTGTAATTTACTTTTATGAGCTTCAGTTTCAAATGAATTTTACAGACTTAATGGTTTGGGAAATTATGGGAAACAATAATTCAGAGTTGACCTTTTCTGAGCTACCCGTTATTTGATTGGTTTAGTGAGCAATGTCTTTAATTGAATTTGTCAGCAACAAAAATATGTGTGCCAACAGCTGCTGACTTACATTTTATAATTATTGTTATTACCTTAGATAAATATTTAAACAGGAGAAGAAAGAGTGGGAGTAAAAAAATTCACCTACAATAGCACAAAGTAAATTTCTCAATGGAGATGTAATACTCACTGTTTCTTTAGAAATACATTTCTGAACTAGCAGAAGTTGCAACACATCTTTGTTGTTCTGTGAAAAAAATTTCATACATGTTATTTCTTTCATGCTACCTGATAAACCTTTTTGTAGTTCATTTTTTAATGGTATTTTGCCTAATTACTTGCCATAGAACTAAAGGAAATGGTTCACATGTTCTATGTCATTGGTAAAAAAAAAAAGAAAAAAAAAGAAAAAACTCTTCGAGGAAAGTGTATCACTTCTTATTAAACTAGGGGATTGAATGCATGTGAATTTATCTCTAATTCCAACTCACACACCAAAATAAATTTATGATCAGTCCTTCTGCTTTTCTAGATATGATTCTTTTTTCCTATTTTCATTACTGGAGCTCATTGCTTTGGAACTTAATGAACACTTTAAACCTGGTTATTGAGACATAAAAGCACTGTATACTGTTGGGAACACCTAATGATGACTGTGTTTGGATAGTTTGGGATTTATCAGAGGCAAAAAAAAAAAATTCTAAGTACCAATCAACCTACTTTCAAGGAAGCAGTTCAATGGTTGTACTAGTCTGTATGAAAGAATTATATGAAGTGAGAAACAATGAATGAAAAAGATTTTAGACCAGAAATGTACATCCAAAGTCATTGACCTTCTCTGATGTTTCTAAAATTACAAATCTTGTATTTTGCTTAATATTTACACTAAATTCGATAAACATATTTCAACCTGGGGGCAAAAAATACAAAACTATTGTATTCCAGTTTTAGAATGGTCATCAGCCTTGCTAATATCTATTATATGAAATTTCTCCCAATTTAGGCAGAAAATATTCTAATTCAGCGACATAGGATTATATGCTATTACCTATCAAATAAAAGTTTATGCGTGAGAAAGAGATTTTGCTCTACGTATCCAAGACATCAGCTTTTTTTTTTTTTTTTTTCCTCAGCTAGTGGACAAGTAAGTAAGATAACAGCATATCCAGATGATGTTGTGCTGTTCATGGCCATGAGCAATTTGTCAAAGGATTTTTTAAGGGATGAAGTAACACAGAGAAAAGCAGTAGAAATCCAATACTGTGATTAGAAAATGTAATTGATAATCCAAGTAAAATTTGAGACTATTGCATTCTTTGCTGCAGTTCTTATGCAAGTATTTTAAATGAATGAGAATTTTTAAAAGGTTTTTAAGAAATACAAAATTAAAAAATACTTCCGCAATGCATTGCCATGGCACATCTTGCATTACAGTCTCTATAACAAAACAGTATCTAATGTACAAGTATTTTAAAAAATGTCTACCAATAATGGATGTATGATGAAAATTAGGAAACTACAGATTTTAACAACCTGTGCAGGAAGCCAAGTGTCATTAAGGTATAACGTCAGCCTGTTAGGAGCTTGTTTTACACTACGGCTGTGGAACTCATGACATGAGCCATGTCATACATCACAGTGACACACTTCATAAAAATTCCTTCTTTCTATATGATAGCATGCTGCTTTTCAGAAACATATTTCCATTTACGCTAAAGAGAGACAGTAAAGCTCAAAGTGGGTGAAGATAAACACTTTCAATAAATTACTTTTGCCAAGTACTTGATACTGTTCTTCACCTAAAACCAGGTAAAAACAGACAAATCCACTATTCACCTCTTATGATTTCTAGTAGAATGTCAGTACGGTAACCTCAGTGGACTCAGGTGTACTTTAGCAGCCCTGTAACAGTTACCTGCCTAGTTTTAAGCTGGGAAAAAGGCACTTTCATACTTACATGCTGTCATCTATATTACTGTAGGAGATCACAAATGTAATCATGAATCAGCCAAACTAGAGAAAATAAGTGTAGTTATTTATAACATCAAAGGATGTTGAAACCACAAAGCAAGGACAAAAAGAAAAGGATTTTTGCCTTTTTAGAATCTTGAGTGTTAAGTCGATTGTTAAAATTTTAAGTATGGCTTTTTCATATGGGACTTCAGAAGAAAGTTAAACCTGAGCTATCCTTTTAACCTATACTTGCTGTCAGCTGCTGGGTTAGTGTTCAAGTTTAATGAAAGAATAAAGAAAATATGTGGCAGTCTTAGATATGTCTTGAGTGGTTTATAAAACAGAAAATTGATTTAATTTATCAAAGGCTCCATAACATAAAGACAGAAGAAATAATACACAGTATTATGAATTATAAGATTTCAGAATTGTGTATGTTACAGTATTCTAATACTTATATCTGTAAAACAAAGTCTAAGTTTAACAACTGGAGTAACACTGAATGTAGTTTTCATACTTTTCTATTAGAGAGTGGCTGCCTCTAAAGTCCAAATATGTACGTAGAGCACAATCAATCTAAATGATTATTTAGTAACATTTCTTTTTGAAAGGAAGCTAATTGTCTTCCAGGTTATGACCAGGAAATAATAAAAAAGGAACATGAGTGAAAGTAACTGCACAATCTTGTTCATTAGCTATGAGTAGGTACTTCAATAGTTGTAATGCTTTGAAGAATGAAAAGAACAGTATTGAGTATTTTAGAAGTAATGAAAGTACTTTTGAATTCAAAATGGAAAAGATAAATGAAAAAAAAATCACTTTGGACACCTTGTCTTCAGAAGTTTGATATCCTATCTCATATCTTGCATAAAGTACAACAGATCTTCAACCCTTGTCTATTCTGAAGAGACTGTCACCATTCTAGATCACACGGTAATTAATTAGTCTTAGTTTTATACATAAAGCCTACTTTTACCAAGGTCAAATGTAGTATTCTGTAAAAAGGAAATATACTGTCAGCTATTAAAATGATATACACACATACATATACATTATAATTGTCTTGATTTAGAAGGATGCTGATTTTCCATCTACTTACATGTAATCACTGCTACTTCCAGACAATATAATAAATATTGTTGAGGTAAGAATTATAATATAATACAGACATGAAAAGATTAAAAACAGAACATTCAAATTTGCTAAGCAAAAAGATTTTGGCAAGTTATCATTTCATTTTAAAATGTTTCTAAAGTATGCTGTTCTCTACCAAGAATATGTTGAAAGACAATAAGTTTTTTCACTACAAAGGTTTGGTCAGTTCCACAAAAGACATCATGACTCAAGTAAAAAAGTGTCCTCTGTGAATAATGAATTATTTTTTTGGCATTCACACCCCTCACCAGCAATAAGGTCTCTCAAAGCTTTACAAGGTCTTAAAATGGCCTTTGAAAAAATATAATTTTTTTTTTCAATGATCCTAACATTTCGGAAAACTGGTGAATACATTCACTTATTTTTGAAAATGTGATTATAAGATATACATAAGATATTTATAAGAGAAGATTGACATATATGTATAACAACAGGTGTCATTAAAATGTTCTTTAAAAAGTTCTGGTTCTCAGTACATTCATTTACAATAAGAGAGAAAAAGCTATTCATATGCCACAATTACGCCTTAGAACCTCTGACGCATGAGTTCAGAATTACTGGGTTGTGACAGGTAAAAGTACACTGTAGAGAAGCAACATGTTATTCCTTTCAGATTCTATTATAAACTTCTCTGTTCTGTAACTCTACAGAATACCCTTTGTGACTCATCTACTATGGTCAGCACACAGCTATTGAAAATTACTGAATAATATTACATATTTCCTCCCTCTTCTATTTGCTGTGTGTTGCATGTTTGGGAGCAATACCAATATTTATCTGGGAAAAAAATGCAGATTAATAATGGTTTCCATTTTATTTTACTGAAAATCTTTTGTAATAGATCATTAAGAAGGAAAAACTCTGATACTCTCAACAGATGTGTTTTCAGAATGCCTAGCTATTCTATGAAGATTTGCTTGATTCAGGTTTCTATCCACACAATCACAACACTCCAGAAGAACTAAGTTACTTGAAGCACCTCTAACTTTGGGGACAAAAAATAATCTTTTCATTAATAATATTTCTGTGCTCTACCAAGATTTTCTGCAGTTCCATTAGGGCTGCTTTCCTAATCACTATTTCTTCAGTAGAAATGACTGCTTGACTTACGCTATTCTTACTCTCAGTAAGGATATTTTTAGGAACAAGGTAGTTTTTATCAAATGAAGGAGGTTCTTCTTCTCCCTATTTTAAGCTTGATTAAGTGGTAAAGTGAATTTTGTGCTCATGGTAAGTGGCTAAATGAACTGGAATTTTTTAACCACAGCTGCAATACTGCCTGGGAGGGGGAACAGAAATGTTCACTTCTTCACAGGGTGCCTCATAAGTTTTGAGTCACAAGACCTGTTTTTTGACTTGAGGTGCAGTTGACTCTGCATAGATATTTGGGCTTTGACACTTCTGTTGTGATTGCAAGATGTGAACTATTGTCATAACATGCAATTGTTTTGTGATGTGGTTCTTTATCACCAGCATTTGAACTCCACCATCAGATTTCAGGGAGCCAAACAACTGTCAGGCTAAAAGAATGTTCAAACTCAACCAATATAAACTACTTTCTAAAATACGGCTTAGAGGTTAAAGCTTTAATATTTTAGATTGCCAAGCTATTGAATTCACAGTTAGTGCTAAGAATTTTAATACGTTAATTTAAAAGTCATGTATTCTTACTAATAATATGAAGCTCATAAAAAAACTTTAATAATTGCATCTTTTATCTCTATGATCACAAAAAGTAAATATTCCATCTTGTTTGCCTCTATCTACATTTTCCATCTTTCTCATAAACCACAACAAATTAATTCCAAATAATGAAGATCTATTGTCTTCTCTTGGATATATCTTAATTATCATTGAAAAGGTGGCAGACATATCCCTGTTCATCCAAGTTTACATGTTGAATCTAAGACACAGTAAATTCTGAGGGATATGCTTTATATTCTGCACTACCAAAACTTCATCCTTCAGAAGAACTGTCTATTGACATTTTCAGGGCTGAAACTGTGCTCACCAAACAGAGAAAAAACAAAGCACTAAATTTCTGGTTAAAAGAAATTGATACATACCAGAAGTGAACTCTATTCAAGTTTGAATAGTCTTTTTTTATTATTATGAAATTATGCTAAATTAATTTATCTAAGTGGCAAAGTTTGCATAATTTGGATTTATTTTTTCCGTAATATCTGAAATAGAGAACATATGGAAGTTGAAAATTATATATCACTGCATATCTGGCCTAGTTCTAGAATTATAAAACTGATAAAAATCTCAAGCAACTCAAACCTTGGTATAAATTGGGCCTTTTTATTATTATTTTTTTATTATTATTTCCCATTGGCTTTCCATTGCTATTGATTCCTTCAAGGAAATTTCTTACATTTGATAAGGTGACAGGATTTCAGCCAGGGAAATTATAAGAAAATAGCTTTATTCAAGATTTGCTATCTTAAAGAATAGGCAGCGATCCAACCGCAGTAAATCAAAGATATTTTAACTGTGAAATATAAGTAATAATAATAACTTCATATTTAATTGAAAAAAGACACTACTGCAAAAGAAGGCAGAAATAAATAAGATTTATTAATTTGGGGAAAATACTTGTACTTTTACAGTAAGAATAACTGAGTCAAGGGGATAATTTTATTACTTCCAATAAAAGTAATCTATACTTTAGCTACCTAAATAAAATAAAAGGATAAGCAAATAAGATAATTTAGATCACACTTTCATCTGTTACTGATTTGCAAAGGCAAGAAAAAAAAATCCTTCAAAAGGAAACTTTATATCAAAATGGAATTTTGTTGTTAGCATTCACTCAAATAAATAGACACTGCTTATAGGAAATAATTTCTGGTTTTAGACCAAGATGTAGTAGGTGACATTATGCTTCAATGAGATCACAAAAAAAGTCAATTAGAAGACTGATGAGAATAACAGCTTCCTGGTTTAAAAATAAATTAATATATTAAAGTCGGATATAATTTAGCCTGTTTACTTTGTAAATTTTTCATTTATCAACAAAAAATAGAACAAAGCAGAAAATAAGACTCTATGTTACCTCAGTGGTCCTAATTCTGCAACTGATGTACATCATATAATGACCATTTCTATGTCCATAGAAAATGAAATAGCATATAACTTTATTCTTCTCAGTAACTAGTACTTTGAAAGGTTTTCTTGTACTCATTAAATACTGGTACAATAATCTTTTTCATACAACAAGTGTGTATACTTGAAATTATGAAACTATTCTTCTAGCTTTATCAATGGATGGATAGAAATATTGAAAAATGCCGCAAAATGGTATCTCACTTAACAAAAGCCATATGATTTCTCATTGGAAGATTAAGATTTGTATTTCTTGGCACTCAAGCTCCAGTAGTAACATAAACTTTCAGCTTATAAAAAAAACAACAAACAAGCAAACAAAACCCAACAACCTCCCCCCAAAAGCAAAACAAACAAACAAAAAAAAACCAAAACCCAAACAAAACCAACCAAACAAACAAAATGAGTATGGTTTCGTAAGGCTGACTGGCCAAGCTGCTGGAGATCAGAAATACTGAGAGTCACCAGTCATGATTCTCTGAACTATGGTTTACTGTCATTGGACCTTTCATTATTCAGAATTGTTCTAACAACTAGAAATACATGACCATCACTCCTGTTGTTTCCACTCAGGATCTAAAAGTAAAAATTAAAAATAAACTTATTTCAGATACAAATTCCTAGCCAGGGACTGTTATATAAGAGCTAGCAGAGTGTTGCTAAGATCACCAGAAGTCATGATGTAATTTACTAGAGCTTCATAAAAGCTGCTCAACTAGGGAACATTGACAGGACACTGTGACATCCTAAATCCATGAGCCCTCCCTGAAGTCAGGAAAAGAAAAGCCTTTAGAGATTTGTCATAATGGGGTGGGAAGGGAGAGGGAAAATTCTGAAAAAAACCTGACAAATAGCTGACAAAAAAATTTGAAAATTTGCAATTTGAGAAGCTGACATTATCAAACATTGCTGAGTGACTCATGCTTTACCAAACTAACTACAATAATCACCCAGTTTTCCACATGTATATGAACCCAGGTTTTCTGGAAAATAGGCACTGAGCATGTATGAATCAACTGCTCTATTAATATAAGAAGTTGATCTGTAAATGCAGAAATGATGCCTATGTGATTCAGACTTCCTAGATATGAAACCACTTTTGGATATTTGCCTGTATTGGGTTTCTGTGGCAAGGTTTTGGTAGCAGGGGGGGGTTCAGGGGTGGCTTCTGTGAGAAGCTGCTGGAAGCTTCCCCCGTGTCTGACAGAGCCAATGCCAGCTGGTTCTAAGATGGACCCGCCGCCAGCCAAGGCTGAGCCAATCAGTGATAGTGGTAACGCCTCTGTGATAACATTTTAAGA
>JANZLQ010000680.1:0-44728 GCA_026212715.1 Elanus axillaris | reverse complement strand
CTTCCTAGTAGCTGGTACAGTGCTGTGTTTTGAGTTCAGTATGAGAAGAATGTTGATAACACTCTGATGTTTTTGGTAGCAGCTGGGCGGTGTTTATACTAAAGTGATTTTTTCAGCTTCTCATGCCCAGCCAGCGAGAAGGCTGGAGGGGCAGCAGAAGTTGGGAGGGAACACAGCCAGGGCAGCTGACCCCAACTGGCCAGTGAGGTATTCCATACCATGGGACGTAACATTCAGGAAATAACTGGGTGGGGGGGAGTGGTGATCGCCACTCAGGGACTAACTGGGTGTCGATCAGCAGTTGGTGAGCAATTGCTCTGTGCACCATTTGTACATTCCAATCCTTTTACTATTACTTTTGTCATTTTATTAGTGTCATCATTATCATTATTAGTTTCTTCTTTTCAGTTCTATTAAACTGTTCTTATCTCAAGCCATGAGTTTTATTTTTTTTCCCAATTTTCTCCCCCATCCCATCCCACTGAGTGTGGGGGGGAGTGAGTAAGCAGCTGTGTGGTGCTTAGTTGCTGGCTGGGGTTAAACCGTGATAGTAGATGAGGGGAGAGCACTGGATATTGTCTACCTTGACTACAGTAAGGCTTCTGACACTGTTTTCCTGTAAGATCCTCACAGAGAAGCTGATGAAGTATGGGCTAAATGAGCAGGTGGTGGCACGGGCAGAAAACTGAACAGCCAGGCCCAGAGGTTGGTGATCAGTGGCACAAAGTCCAGTTGGAGGCCACTGAATGGTAGTGTACCTAAGGGGTGTATACTGGGTCCAGTCCAATTCAACATCTTCATTAATGATCTGGATGATGAGGCAGAGTGTACCCTCAGCAAGTTTGCAGATGACTTGGCTGATACACTAGAGGGTTGTTCAACAAAGGGAAGTGCAAAGTCCGTGGACCCTGCAGGGTGGGGGTTGCCCAGCTGGAGAGCAGCTTTGCAGAAAAGGACCTGGGGGTCCTCATAGACACCAGGTTAACCATGAGCCAGCAGTGTGCCCTCGCTGCAAAGAAGGCCAATGATATCCTGGGATGCATTAGAAGTGTTGCCAGTAGGTTGAAGGAAGTGATCCTTCCCCTCTGCTCAGCCCTGGTAAGGCCACACCTGGAGTGCTGTCTCCAGTTCTGGGCTCCCCAGTGCAAGAGGGAGGGACATGCTGGAGAGAGTACAGTGATGGGCCATAAAAATGGTGAAGGGACTGGACCATCTCTCATAAGAGGGAAGGCTGAGAGAGTTTGGACTGTTCAATGTGGAGAAGAGAATTCTCGGGGGGAATTTTATCAATGTATATAAAATACCTGAGGGGGGGTGCAAAGAGGAGGGAGCCAGGCTCTTTCCAGCGGTGCCCAGTGACAGGACCAGAGGCAATGGGCACAGCCTGAAACACAGGAGGTTCCCTCTGAACATCAGGAAACGCTTTTCTACTGTGAGGGTGACCGAGCACTGGCACAGTGTGCCCAGGGAGGCTGTGGAGTCTCCAACCTTAGTGATACTCAGGAACTATTTGAGCGTTGTCCTGCACAACTGGCTCAGAGTGGCCTTCCTTCAGGCAGGGTGTCAAACCAGATAACCTTCATCCTTGGGGATAGTAAAGAGCCATCTGGGGATGCTCCTGAGCAGCCTGCTCTAGGTCAGTGGTCTCCAAACTTTTTTGGTCAGCTACCCCATGAGCAAAATATGTGTCTATTTATTTATAATTTATATACACATGCTACTATACAAAAACATGCACAAAAAAGTTTAAAAAGGATGATATAAATATGAAATAAACAATGTTTCAATTTTATTTTAGTAATCGTTAAAACCCTCCTTTTTGTTCTCCTAGTTAAAATATTGCTATTAATAATACATGTTTTAGGGACAGCTATGTGACTGAATGTCCTTTATAATTTTTTTAAATCTTGGTTTAATACTTTATGATGCAGCAATTTGAAGGTCTTTCTCTAAGTTCAGTTTATTTCAATATTGATAATTTCAAATTTTTTTGGCCAAGTTCTTGTGAGATCTCAGTAGATCATCACTGTTGTTACCCTGTAATGTGGCTGACAAAGACCTCTTACTAAGGAGAAATGTCAGCTCTGCCATTTTCTTGTTGTTGGCTTGTGCTTCTGTTATTATTATCATCTTTGGTTTCTTTGCAGGAATTTTTTTAAGCCAGTTGTCCATTTTGTGAGGGTTATTTTACTTCAGTTAAAACTAGAAAATATCCATAAATCCACTTAACCAGGGGCACTTGAACTGCAATGCATTGCAATTTGTTTAAAGCAAATGATCAAGTGAGAGTGTCACTGTCATCCCCTCCATGAAAGGAAGACATGACCATCTGACATATGGACCAACTGAGGGAGCCAGTGTCCAGCTGTATATATTAAATGTTAGCAGAACTTAATTTCTTTCTTATTTTTACATTTAAAAAAATAATTTAGATGTTCTAATATTTTATTTCTCCACCCCAATGGATTGTCTTGCACGCACCCCACTTTGGAGACCGCTGCTCTAGCTTGTTCATGTTTGGGTCTCCAGAGATCCCTTCCAGCCTCAAGCCTTCTGTGACTCTGTGATTCAAGAATCTAAAAATGCTGAGAAGTAATTTTAAAATTACATTTAAGTGACATGCTTGATTTGATGTTATGGTGATAACTGGATTATTCTGTCCAAATGCCTTTTTCAGAGAGGAAGACAAACAAGAAGAGGACACAATAGCTGTATAGCCATAATTTTCAAATTAATACCAGGAGACATTTGTAGGGGAGTGTCATGCTTCCACACCTGAAGCTGAAAAGAGGACTCACTGTCTTGCTAGTTCATGAGAGCAGTACTTTGAAGGGCTGTAAACAGTTAGAAATATTTGCTGAAGTGAGAAAGATTGAATTAATCATCAGGATCTGTACAGCACCAATAGGGAGGGAGGGGGGCAGAGAGAGAGGCCTTTTGTGAAGGTAGTTTAAAAAAACCCCACAAAACAAAACCAAAAAATGACTATACCTCCAAGTCCTAAAAATGTTAATTATAGAAAAAAAAAAAGCCATGCAAAACACACTGTCTCACTGTGTTAAACTCTTCTAGAATGTTTTTAACTTGAACGAATAGTACTTTGCTTTTCCAAGCTGTTTGGTTGCGGGCTATTGCCCTTGGCTCCAAAGGGAGCAGAGGAACTGCAAGATGTGAATAGGTCAGGCTGGCTGAGAGTAGGATGGGGGACTGCAGTCCATGATTTGACAGGACAATAGGAGAAATACCAAATTCTACCCATGAACAGGGTTGAGAGCCAACACCTGAAATGGTGCTCAAATAGATTATTAAAGAAGAGAATGCAGTTAGCTCAGTAACTCTGACATCTCTATGATTTAAAATGTTTAAAATCTTTGATTGTATATGTTACTAAAAGATATGCTCTGGTTCAGGCAGGAATTAGTAAATCCTGAGGTTTGTGCTAGTTTGTGTTTGGGTTAGACTGGGTGGTGACAGATGAATCTATGAAAGTCTTGCATCCACTTGAAATATCCCTGTGTTTGGACTGCATTGACACTTGACACACAATTCTTAGCACCCGTTGAAGTCTTTAGACCTATTGGCTACCTCAAAAATAGAGGCTAAACATAACTTTTATTAAGATTTTTAAACATTTATGTAAGATGCATTTACACAAGAAGAAAATTGCCCCAAAAGCTCAACTGTTTATTGTTTTCTCTGTGAGTAATTAAATGTAAACTAAGAAAGATACTTCAAAATATATGTAAAAATATGTATGTATACAGCATATATATAACAGGTTATATGATATTACTAAAATACTGTAATAAAAAATGGGTATTTTTGAGTAATTAAACAAAAAACTCTGAGCTAGTGTAACCTGTCATAAATCAGTGATACTGCCCTAATCTATACTGTTTGGAGACATGAGCATACATTTAGGTTTCATTAGATTATCCTATCATGAAGTGAACTTTGGCAACAGAGAGGGCAAGACCTTCCTAATGTAGTAACATAACTGGGGTCCCAGGAATATGAGACCTTTTTCACAAAAGATTAGAGATGCTTATCCCAGTGTTATGGCCTGGATAAAACATCCATTTCATCAGGCATGGAGCAGGAATTAGTAGAAAGCAAAAATAATTTGAATCAACCTGGCAGTCATTGGATTTGCTAGTACTTAGGTGCTACAGTCACTTGCATGCAGATCTGAAGTGGTTTCCACAAGGTTAGAAAGCGTGAAGCTCTGTGGCTTCGATGTGTCTTTTTGTTGTGGTACAACATTTAAGTGAGTTTAGTGCTGACTTAATCCTCTTACAAGCAAGAATTGGAAGTAATTATTTTATCAGGGTCGTGTAGCAGTAGTGCACTGTTCCGCTATGTAGATGATTCAAGAGTTTGCTCTTCAGGTCATACGAGCTTGGGCTTGTCAGTGCTGCAGCAGTAGTGTTTTTAATACTCTGAAATGTGGGTCCCTTTTATAGCTAAGCAGACCTTGTGAAAATGTCAGAGGTTTCTAAAATTAATTGTTTCTTCTCCTTCTGGGAGGAGGTTATAGATGTGATGAATGAAATAAAGTATAATTTATTGCAAGAGATAATGAAGAAAAAAAAGCAGTAGCTAACTATCTTTAAAAATAGAAAGGTATTTATACCTATAGCACAGTGAAAGCCTGTTTTGCTGACTGGATTTAACAAGCAGACCTGGGATTCAGCCTTGGCACTGCTAACGACTGGAGGCGTTATTGATGTAGTGAACTAATTACCCGTGTGATGAAGTTGCCTGCTGGAGGTTTTTGACTGCTTCATCACTGTGGCACGTCCTACAGGTTAATTCACTGAGCAGCACAGGTAAAACCTCCAGATGGAGGTCCTGCTCTCTTTTCATCCAGGCACAAAGGGTTGTGCTGACAGCAGTAACTAAATCGAGATGAATATTTTCCTGAATTATTGATCGAGTACCTAGAGTTGTATCATAGGACTAAATGGTCTGGGATGCATTTGTAGCAGTTCACAGTCACTGCATGGGAAAATGCATACACAGTAACTCTAAAAAGCAAAACAAAATGAGTAATAGCCTTTCTCATCTGAAGGAAATCTCAGATCAAATGACGAAAAGTACAGCAGAGAACCTGTAGATTTAAAAAAGGAAAAAAGAAAAAAAAAAGGGGGGAATTTTTCGGTTAGCAGGCAGGACGGGGGCTACATGGGCTTCAATATCTGAATACTTTCTATGTATAAAATTCTTCTATGGCATTTGTTCTCAAATGTCTCAGTACACACATTAAAATTCAGAACATAAGCAGCTCATTTAATTAGATGATAAACTATTTCACTTAAAATTTATAGGGAAAAATACCATTTTGTGAGATAGTCCAATAACAAATGACATGAATACCAATGTGTCCTGTCTGGGTTTTTTTTTTTTATTTGCTCTATCTGTTGATGAAGTAGAACATAAACTTCAATATATTCTGTCCAAAACTAGGCTTTTAGTATATCGGGCAGAAGAAATATAAAATCCATGTTAACGTTATTAGTTTTATGGAAATATTTTAAGGTCATGGAATCCTTTTTACAGAAATGTTTAGTGTCTTGGGTTTTGGGTTTGTTTTTTTTTTTAATTGTGGTATAGCTGAAAAGCCTCTGAGACTAGCAAAGCTAACGCTGCCTTTGTCCAATACTTAAAGCTAGTAGTGTGTTGTAGATAGTCAGGATTTCTCATCCAAGCTTAATATGCTGTTACCTAACAGAATGCACTAAGTGTTCTGTAATAACTGCAGAAGTCATCAAAAAAATGGAGAGGTTAGCCCTGAAATCAAGCGTCAAACTTTTATTTTCTCACAATCAATAGGCAAGTAATGCACGTTGGATTTATAATGATATTGAGATTGACTGCTTAAATCCTTTTTAGAGTTCAAAGCTGGAAACAGATTGTGTGTAGAAGCTATGCACAGTAGAGTTTCTAAGTAGGGGTTTGTGATAAATAAGTGAAATTGGGTTTGACTGAAATGGCCCATCAGTCCCATATGGGTTTAGCAGGAAGATTTCAGGCTCAAAAAGACAGGGGTTTGGAGAAGCAGCAAGCATTGGTTTCACATCACCTGAGATTGCTTTGTGGAGTCTGTCTTCTGGGAGATGTAAAGACAAGAGGCTCATTAAAAATGAGCAGAACCAGGGAGAATGGTTGAGCTTCTAAGTACATTTGTGGTTTTTAGCTTGAAGAGTTTAAAGGTAAAGATACATTTTAAAAGCTCAGCTGGCAGGTAAGAAGAATGCTGTCAGGATTCTTGATGAAATCCCTTTCTATATAGATAAACAGGATATTACAGTAGTTTTTTTGACAAAATCGAAAAAAACCCCAACACCCCAAAACCACAACCCCCAAAAACTTACTCAGCTCAGAATGTCCTGATAGTTGGATGAAATGATAGTTAATCTCTCAGCTGTCAAAATTGGATCTGATAAAACTAGTTGTCTTCAGTCCTGCTATCTGATAACTTCAGAGGCAGTATTAAAACTGCCTGTAAAAGTTGTGGAAGCCAGGGAAGAAATGAGTCTTGGGGCTCACTTTGAAGATACTCTACACTGTACTTAGCAATCCAGCCATGTTATGTTAGTTTGCTGTGGACCTTAGAGCTGACTTTTACCCATTCCAAGACTTTGAACTATTTTGCGCTGTTGTATTTTTTTACCTTAGAAAACCATAATGATACTGAGCTTTACAGTCAGAATTTAGCTTCTTATTTGCTTCTTATTCTGGTATAATCTGTGCTGTTAACAGATGCAGTTATAGTAGTTCTGCAGTAGCTAAAGTTATTTAAAATATCACAGGTTTTGATTTTTCTAGGACAGCGTGAGGGTTGTTTGTCAATATATATGTCCATTTACCTACCACTGTAAGGGAAGGAATGAACAAAGCAAGTTTGACTTATGAAGTAACACTTTTGTTTGTTCAGTCAGAGCAAGTGTTTTTTAGCTCAATCTGAATTGTAAATTTATGTGATCAATGCGTTGAAGCAACATAGTCTTTTTCTCATAGTCTCATAGCATGAAATGCAGCTGAAAGCTGATTTGTTTTGTGAAAACTTGTACAACTCTTGGCACAACCATAGACAAAAGAACAGTGGCTGCTTACTGTGTTGCTTATTGTTGCCTTCATTCACATCTATTCATTCATGCACAGCCATTACAACATGGGGAAAAACTTTTAGGGTGAGAAATTGAATAGCACAATTTCTAACTAAAGATGAAGATGTTGGATTTTAGTAATTTTAAGTGCTATTTTTCAGAATTACTAAAAAAGAACCTTAGTGAATATCAGATTATACTGCGATCAAGAACTTAATAGCTTTGTGAGTTGAATGACTGGAGTGCTGGTTGTGGAAAAGGTGGTTTGACTGTCTTTTATTAGGCTGTATTTCCCTAGAGCCCTAGGATGGAGTAGCATGAAAAGATTTGTCCTCATGACAAACTGAAAATCTAATACAGTGTTTCCGGAACAGATGTTAGAGAAATGATGTGGTGTGGTCTCATAATCACAGTCTTGATGATTGTATGTTTCTTAGGTTTTAAATGTGTTTTAAATAACATGTCAGTGTGAGAAGACCCTTTATTATGATGGATTTTGGCTGCAAGGTGTGCATTTCAATCCCTTCCTTCTAGCTGGGGGAAAAAAAATAGATTGAATATCCCCACTGTGATTTTTCCTTCCTTCTGCATTGCATTTTATTTCATCTCAGATTTTAAGTATATACTTTTCTTTCTTGAATATCATCTATGCAGTTTTGTATTGTTTTCCAAATGCCTTCCCCTGCTCTCGTCTACCCTTGCCTAGACAAATTTTCTGGGGCAGCTCTACTGTGCTGTATTTCAGTAATATACGAAGATGCTGAGGTGCTTGGATGAGGTGAAATGAAAAGGAGTAAGCAGTTTTTAGGATAATAAATTTAAGAAGTGGAATTAATGTGAAGCTACTGAAAGCAGACAGCTGTCTTCTTTCCTTTTGTTGAAATTTGCCTGCCTTCAACAGATCAGCACAACTGCTTACAACCCTTGTAAATACCATATCGAGAGATTAATGATGAGTGATTCTTGAACATACCCTTTGTCAAGGCAGCTCCTTACTTAAGGAAACAATTTAGGATTTTCCCTCTAGGCCTTGGTATCTCTACAGGAGCAAATGAAGCCAGGAAAAAAAATAAAATCAAATTAGTCATTTCTTACTATGTTTAGATGTTTTCTTTTTAATTCCAGCTGCACATGCTTGGATATGTTTTGGTGATAGCTCTCCTCATTGAACTGAAAGGAGAAGTGAAGGTAAAATTGCAGTAAAATCCAAGTGAAGAAAAGATGGAGAAATTCTATGTAATAATTAATAGGGGCAGCTTCTGTTACCAACATAAGAAATCACAAATAGATACGGTGTGGAAAAGAGATAACTATGGTATGTATTTTCTCCCTTGGCTGACAGAAGAGTGAAGTGCTGCCAAGTACTTCTCCAGAGTCACGACGGGCTAATGTATGGTCAGTGAGATAGACTGAAAATTGCCCTCTTTCTTTTCTTCCCTAGGAAAGAGTACAGAGAACATTGTCATGTGTTTTACTATAGTTTTTCAAAACAGAGGTGTCATTGCAAGTCCTTCATGAGGTACTGCATGTTAACTTGTCAAAAGAAGTATACCTAGTTGTTACCTTCTGTATATATTACTGCAATATGTACATCTGTTTCCCACTCTCCCAGTATGTCTCCATTTCAAGTAAACGCGGACGAAAAAACCTTCTCCCACACCTGCCTCCTGTAGCATCTGCTTTCTTGGTCAACCAAGACGATTGAATTCTTTTACACATTTAATAAAGGGGTTTTGTGCACTCCTGGGTGGTAGGTATAAAAATAAATTAAGTGAATCCTATGATATAAACTGTATGATAGAGGTGTTCAGTTGCATTTTTTTTTCCTCAGGAGGCTTATTCCACTGCCAGAGTATCTTTTGAATTTTTAATTCTATTTCAAATATGTGAAAAGAATGTTCCTTTTGATAGGTATTTGTAGGTCAAAGCTTTATGTTGAAACATTTCAGGGAGTTTATATGTGAGACTTCTGCATTTTGAAGCGTGGTTTTGTCATGTATTTGTAATAAACAAGATACAAAACATATGGGAAATCTGCCTTTTATTTATTCATTTCTGTAGCTGTTTTGACTACAGGACAGAATTTCAGCAGGTTGAGTCAGCTCCAAAACACATGTACATCACCTGCCTCCGTTTTGCACCTAGTATACCCAATGTGATCTTTTTAATAAGCTATATACATCTGTAGGTTAAATATATTTTACAAATTGGTCTTCTAGTTGTTCTTAAAAAGTCATCTGAAGTACTTTTCATATGGAGATGTTTTTTCTTATAAGGCTTTCTTTCAAAAAAAGTTACCATAACAATATTTACATTTATAAAGTGAATTCCCTGATCTGGAACTTGATTTAAGGATTAAATTAATAATTAAAAAGGTACAACAGTATGTATACAAACAGAAATGTAAACTAAAAAAAACCCCAAACAAACCATCAAAAAACTCCCAACCACTAAAATTTATCCATAGCAGCTATTTGTACAAGGAATGTGTCTCTTAGTATTAAATTGTGTTGGACTGGAAGACCAGAGAGTATTTTTAACACCCAGCATAATATCCTTCTCTATTACTAAAGCATAAAGTCCAAAAGACTTTTGCAAATATGCTTCTTTTAATAATACCTTTCAAAATAGGTTTTCCTAAATACATATCTGCATAATCCTATACTTACTTTAATGGATTGAGCACTGGAATGTTTCTTTTGGTAGATGTGTTCTAATTAATGTCAGCTGCAGCAGGGATATAATTTGGTATGTGAGCATGCATGTGCACTTGGCCATGTAATCCATGCCATACATTAAGAAAAGCTAACACTAATACTGCAAAATTAAACACCTGGGCATTAAAAAAAGGCCAGAAATTTGTTTGCTCACAGAATGTGTTAATGTGCACCCTTTTTCCCATGGGCCTCATAGATATCCACTGACAAAAAAATGACACAAATCTATGGATATTATTTGCTTACAGGAAATGAATGATACTTATTTTAGAAGGTCTTATTCAGTGTCTTGTCTTTCATCCTTAGTGAGAGGTGTCTGTTCCTGTGTCTTGGTATCTAAAAGGAGTTTAAGTTCACATTTTGAGAGGAAACTGTTCCTTTTTTTCAGGGCTTTTGACTAGAGTCCAGGAATCTAAATATTGAATTATTCTCAGTATTAGGCAAGTGTAATTTTTTAGAAAACATTTTATTTGTCTGCATGTGGGCAGGTCTCCAGGGGAAGTTAGAACTGACAGATAGGTCTTCCATAAAATGCAACTTTGCTACAGTATCCCATGTCACCAAAACTGAAGTGTTTTTGGAGACATTTGTGTTGATTCAGTTTCTCTCAGGTAAGTGGAGGGAGAACAGAGAGAAAAATTGTAAATATTTTATGAACATGCAGTGAGCTTTTGAAGTCTCATAAATAACAGCTTTAAATGTTTATCTGATACCGTTTTTTTCTGTATACTGTCATCACCTGCGATACTGCTGGAATTGGGTCTGTGATTTGGAAATCTCTAGCATTCTCATACCACCTTTTCCACATATCTTAGCACAGTTTTGTATCATTTTCCATCTGTTATTCTCCCGTACAGCCAGAATTAGTATCTGGCCTGTCTTAGTTGCAAAATGCATCCTTTTACCTCATCATCTTCACTCTAGCTTATGAGATATTTCCAGATAGTTCTTCCATCCTCTGCCTTTTTCAAAACCCTTCTGAGTGCAGCCGCAATCAGAGAAGTTCTTTAATTGTAAAGCCTGTTTCCTCTTGCTCTTCTCCCGTACCCCAATGTGTATGCAGACTTGTCAAAATGTAGATACTGTTTTAAATTAGATCAACTTTGTGCAGCACATGGTTTTTCAGACTCCCTGACCACTAATCTACATTACAGTATTATTTTACAGCTCTGAACAATTGTGTCTAGTATAAATCAAAAACTTGGTATATTTTGAGAGAAAATAAATGTTCCATTTTAAAACAGACTACCCAGTGCTGAAAGCTCACCTGTAAAGCCTGGATAAGAATTTTTGGTGTGCGTATGTCACTGCAGATATGTGGCAGCTCTGCGTGCACTTTGGAGGCATACAGAGAAGAGCTTCTTTTGCCAGCTATCTCAAAGGTAGCATGTCTGGAAAGTCCTTTCAACGTGTAATGCTGTAAGATGTTTGAAAGGCCCTTTTTTTGCTGAGGATCTACACACAAAGCAGAATACAGGCAGGCCATTATGTCCAGTTTCTAATACGTTCTTTAAACCTTCCATTTATGTAGCTGTAGTTAGTTTACTTGAAGCTTTATTGGCTTGACCATTTATTGATTTCAGAGGTGAACAATTTTATATTAGACAATTTTTGTCATCACCCTATCTTTATTAAGTTACACAGCAGAGCAGACTTGTACGGGTTTAGAGACAGCATTTTAACTTTTTTACATTAAAAATTGTCCATTGAGTCCTACTTTTCTCTGTTAGCCAGTTTATAGTTGAGAATGGCTTTTTATTTTCCACTTTATGACTTCTTGCCTGCTCCCAAAGGAGTAGTTGTTTATTCTCTGATTTGATGGTTTGTCAACTTACGGGCTCAGGATCCTGTTTTCCTAATGCTGTCTTTCTCAGATAATTTTCTAATTGTTGTGAGAGTTTCTAGGTAGGATGATTGCCCTGAAATCTAAAACTTAAAAAATGTAAAAGGGAGCACAAGGCAACACAGTAATGCTGCCTCATTGTCCTGAGCATTAACCCTTAGGGATGAAAGCTGACTCGTTCACAGTCTAGTCAACAATTGCAGTTTGTCACAGTTTTCAGTTATTTCACTTGTCACTTGCCTTGGTTTGTTGTCCAGGTGATGTGCTTCGTCCATTGCAGTTGGATGCAAGGATGTTCACAAGGACAGGAGGGAATGCAGCTGGCTGAGGAATGTTATATTCTTGGTTTGGGCAGAGGCTTCTTTTCTTATAGACAGAAAAAAAAGATCCATTGCCTAATAGGAGTTGAAATCTTGCACTGCATTATCAAAGCCCCCTGATACGATACGTGATCTAGACACCCAGCTTTTGGATCAGATATCAAAACCTTTATTTCTGTTTCAAAGAATAGCTTCATTGTACTTGGAGTTAATCAGCATAAACACATTTCCAGTATGAAATTGAAAATATAGAGACAATAGAATTTGGAATACTTTTAAAATGAGATAAGTAAGAATACTAATAAAATGTGGGATTCAGTAAACTATCTTCTAGGTTCACCTATTCTGCAACAGAATTCATGGTACTGTGGCAGACCAGAAACCAGAGCTGTAAAGAAAAAAATGTATTTTATCCCAAAGCAGGGTCCTTGTATCAGTTCTAGTATGCACATATGTTCCCTGCCTATGCTAGTGTTGTTGCTCATAAGCATTCCAAGTTTCAGCACTTAGACATTTGGCAGCAAATTTTTGATAGAAAGTACATATTGATCTGAGATCTTCGCAATATATAAGACCAACAAAAATAAAGCAGTGTGCAGCATAACTTGGAACTTTTTTCTATGTTAGTTTTTGTCAGTGAACTGATTTTTGTCTTCTATTATCCTACTTTTTGATAAGGTATTCTTTGAGAATACTTCATAACAGATGTCGTAGTTATACTCTGTAACACAGAATACATTGAGTAAAACTTTATTCACATTAGGGAAAATATAGTGTGTTCTTTATCCCATTTACTTTAATTGGTTGCTTTCATCTTAAATTACATTCCTCCTTTAACCTCATAAATTTTTAAAGTTGTAAAGTAATTTACCAAATAAAAATAGAAACCTGCAAAAAGGACTACATTTGGTCAATGACTTAGCTATATTGAACTGTATTTATGATGGTTAAATGGATAATTGCAGTGGAAAGAATCATAGGCTGTAATAGATTGTGTTACATCTTGTGCATTTGTCAGGAATCCAAAAATATCTATAAAATGCAGCAATAAGCCAAAGAATCTTCAGGGGATATGTATCTCCGGTTTTACTTAGAAATATTTCAGTCAGCACAGAATTCATCCTTTAAAATACAGTTTGGCTATCCAAACTGTAATACCAGTGTAACAGGCAGGGAAATTGTTTTGCTTGATTAAACTATATAGCAGTCAATAGGTATTTTGATTATTATTATAAATTCTAATAAGAAAAATGGGCAAAATTTCTCAAGTGTGCCACCTGATTATAAACAACTGCCTATCATGGCAGTGGCTTGTGTTTCAAAACAGTGCAACAATGAGAGACATTAAAGAGCACTGAAAATTTTTCAGATTTTACCGGTCCTTGTTGATATCATATGTGGATAACTTTTAATGAAGTGGAAACCTTGTACAGTAAGAGCATTGTGACTAGAAAATAGGTGAAGCACTGCAAAAGGCAGGAGGGCTTGAGTAGATGCAAAAGTAGGGTTTTGTCAAATGTCATGACCTGTTTCTAAATGCTGTTTGTAATATGGTCAGATGTGAGGGTCAGAACTTTGAGGAGCAGGCATAAGCCATTAGAACGGTCAATGACTCTTGATTTACAGTAAATGTTACTTGGCTAAGCTTTTCTTGTTTCTCCAGTAAGACGTTCTGTGTTATTCTTGGTTCAGCTTATAAACTTGCCTATACTTCCAACACCTATATATGCCATCTATGCTAATTTAATTTACAAAAGACTCTCCAAAAAGTCATGTTTGTGCAAAGCCTTCATTAGTATTCATCTTATCCTTAGTGGCTGGCTGTAGAAAGAAACATGGCTTGGTATCTGTGCTGTTAAGAGATCTTATGTATGCTAGTCAATTCTCTGGGTAGGTGGCTGTACAGTTTGATCAGTGCTAGCAATACTTGACACAGTTTGTGTACTAGTTGTGGGTGGAATTGACTTAGGAATGGAAGGAGGAGTTAAAAAGTTCCTTTTAAACTCTTCCTATAGCAGATGTGAAGATTCGATACCCATTTTGAGGAAGTTATAAGACAGTAAATTCACAAAGGTTTGAAGGATGTAAATGGCAAAGATAAAAAAAAAGAAATCTTGACAGAGCGATATAGCTTTAGATTCAAAAGAGAAATGAAAAAGAAGGAAGCAGTGAGAAACTGTCCTGTGTTGACAGACAAATGGTCTAGGCAAGTAGAACTGTTGTTCTATTTATCTATGTTTTTAACATCTTCTTAACTAGTGAGAAGGGGAGAAGCCTTTACTAACCAGCTGTAGTCACAAACTCTTCCCTTTTTTCCAGTATTGGACATTTTGCAGTGTTTGGCTGCACTTTTGGGTTTGAGCAAGAAAACACCTTAAACTTTTCTATGTCTTCTTATTGCTAGAGACATGTATGATGTAATGGGGTAAGGGAGCTATTCTGTACATTCGTTAGTCCTGTGTTTGAATTGTAAACCCTGATTTATGCCAAGTTTTATTTGGGTGTATATTTTTTGCCACGCTTGACTACATTGCACACTGTGTAACTTGATATTTAAATTTATGTCCTAGTATCATTTGCAGTACCTTTGCAAGGAAGCTACCTTTTGCTTCACCTGTGGTTTGGGTTTTTCTTTTTTATTTTTTATAAAAAAGCACAAATAGGTCTGTAAAAGTTGATGGTTTACTTTGTATCTGAAACTTGGCTTGTGGTGTAATTTATGAAGTTTGAAGTGATATTTATGCAAATAGTAGAACAAATGTGTAAATGGCTGCCTAATTTTCTAAGCCTTCCCACTGGAAATGTTGCAGGTGTTATTTGATATACCTTATACAAATCTCTTGCATTTCTGAATTTGTTTAACATTAGGAGAGAGATGATTTGTATCTGTTGTTGGATATATTAGAGTTGGATTTGTGAGTTCTTTAATGGGTTTTCTGTTCCCACTGGACTATCTAATTGAATCTTGTGCACTTAAAATTGTACAGAAAGATGCAGTGTCCAGAGGTGCTGATTTCCCTGATAAACCTAATGCTAATGAAAACTTCCTATAGAAAGGTATTTTAGAACAGAGAACAGTATGGGATGACCTGTATCCAAGGGCAGGGCAAGTATGATATGTCTATAAAGAACAATGGCACTGCAGGAGAACAAAAAATGAATTTGGTGATTACATCTAAAAATAATTTCTAATGAAGATTATATGCTTGCAAAGTGTTTGTCATGAATCTCAAATATACACTGGGACTTAGCTGTTAGGAATGCTGGACTTCAGTTAGGTGAAGCTTGTCAGATATAATGAAATTTTGTCTTCTACTTTTTGATAAGGTGTTCTGTAATGCTATTTATAATGTTCTAGGAAAATTTAGATTTTTAAAGTTTTTTAAAGCTAGATTTTTGTCTGCTTCCTATTTTAATACAGCTGGGCAGGTCTAAGCCTGCTGTGCCTGTAGACAGATAGTAAAGATGATGAATAGCCCTAAAGTTTAGTTTTGTTTGAACAGCTGCAGAGTTTACTTTAATATGGACTGAAATATCTGTGACTGGGGTTATATTTGTTTTCCTGAATAGGAAAGATGTCATTCTTCACTGGAGTGAAACATCAAACATCAAAGAAAACAGAATTTTGTAACCCTGTGTTAGTCTCCTGTTAGAAGAGAATGATGTAAAAAAGCTAGAAAAGTTTCCTCTGTACTAAAGGGAAAAAGCAAACCTTTTCTGTTTTCTTGTGGATAATGTTAGATTCCATTCTTCTAAATTCGTGACATTAGACTTTTCCCTGCACCAGCTTGGGATAGTGTGAGCTTTTATAACATGTTATTCTTTTCTAAATTACTTAGAAGAGAATCGGAAAAAGAGAGGAAATAATACTGTTTTCTTTCAGAGAGTTTGAGGCTGCACATAGATTGGCTTTTTGAGATAGATGTGCTGTATTGTACCAGAGGCGCTGATCCCACAAACACCCTGGTTGGTATCTGTTTGCAGCGCAGCACACCTGAGGGCATCTGGGTCTTCTTCCCTTACTTGGAAACAAAGATACAGGAATGGGAGCTGATGTTTTTTTCTAAATGTAGATTCTCAGGCATGGAATAGTATATTTTTCCTGAAGAATGCTAATCATTCAATCTTTTGATGACCTGAGTTTCACTGCTTTTTATTTTGCTGGCTTGTTTTTGATACCTGATGATAGTATCATAGGAGAAAATTTGTCTACAGTTCTAAATCTCCTCTTTTACCCTTGGGATTTTGTTATGATGAGAAGGTTTTATGCCCTCTCAGAAAGTGATGATTAATAAATACATAATAATTTTATTAAAAGATATTTAAATTTACACAGCCTGCATTGAATCATGTTAGGATTAGAGATTCATAATCTGTTACCTACATGCCTTATGTAATTTTTATCTTTGTGTTTATTTTACAGGATGCTGTACTTTCGATGAGCCCCTCAGTTCCTGTGGCTATAGTCAGTCAAATGATGATGATCTTAACTGGGATCAGACGAACACACCGATAAAGCCCTCCTCAGGTCAAGGGATGCCATCTGGTTGGTCTTTTATTTTGCTTTGTTTCTCTTCGACATTAGCTTATGTTTATTCAGCATTTCTTGACAGTACTATTCTTAGAATGCTACTTTGTCTAAAGCTGTTTGTTAATTGCAATATTCATATCTTCCTAGTTATTTTTGTGAGGGTATTTTGCAAAGCAAAGGTTTTCTTTCATTGTGTGGGGAACTTACAGATTAGAAAGTAGAAACAGAAATTCAGTGTCATCAGGGAAGGCATAAAGGAAACAGAATGATGGCATGAAAATGAATATGAAGTAGTACTAGAAACAGTCAGTCAGGACTACTCAGGAAGACTCAGGAAGAGGGAACGGTGAGAGAGAAAACAAAGATGGCCTTAGGCATTTTCATTGAAAGAGATATTAAACAAAAATCTGTCCTGAAAAGAAATGGAGAGTGAAAAAGAGGTGAGAGAAAAAGGAGAAAAGAGGTATCTCGGAACAAAGGGCCTCAATGTTATTATTAAAAAGCAGTTGTGATACAATTATTTAATGTACATTGTGCACTGCATGCAGTTGGACCTAAATCCATAGCAACAACCCTTGCATTCTGCTGAACTATAAACTTACTCTGGTAATACAGTCATTCCTTTACCACTTCAGCCACACATATATGTAAGATCTGACCATTGGTTTTAAACTATTCACTAGCCTAAAATTTATCAATTACTCTTTTTTCATGTTTTTATCTAGGCTTGTTAAGAGTTCCCCCATGTACTGATCTCTGTCTCCTGGGTAATGATTGCCTGTAGCCCAGCTCAGCATCTTCTTTGGCTTTTTAAAGACTGAGCCTCCTGTGACTATTGTCACCTAAAAGTACCCAAAACAAAAAGACCACTTCATAAAATCACTGGTTGTAGTATCATGGGACTTCTTTTGCATTAGACATATAATTTAGTATAAATATGTCCAGAACACTTAAAAGCATGGAAAATGAAGGTCCTGGTGTTTCACATCCATTTCAATTAGTTCTTTAAAGCACCTGTAATGTACTTTGGCATTTGTGTAAAGTCTCTATAATAGTTGTCCTTCTCAAGAAAATGTTTCTCCCTTATTTTTGGAGAAGGGAATAAGGAAATAAACAGTGTAAATGTTCAGAAGTGGCTATATAAACAAAACCTGAATATATGCACTCATCACTGGTAGACTAATAAGTGCACTAATGTTTGATATGCGCTAATCAGCCCTAGATATTATTCACTTGTAAAAATGTTCTCAGTGGTTTTCACTATAGATTTATCAGTGTTGCCATGTGTTGTGCACATCATACCTGAGATTGATGGTTGAACTGAAGTGCCTTTTCCTTCAGCACTTCGTTTCCTCTGGCAGAGGTAGGACTTCGAGCTTCAAGATGAATGTTTAGTTTGCCTGAGTCCTGGCACTTGGGTCATCATGCTATACTGAGTTCATCATCTGAAATAAAGGAGGTTCTTGCAAATTCCTTTTTAAACTGGCTCTTGTCCAGTGGTCTTGGCACACACTCCTAAAAATTTTCTGGACTATTTCATTAGTGCTTAATACTGTTTCTCAAGTTGGAGCTAACACACATAGTTTATCAGTCATCTTGGCTTGCAGTACAAGCTATACATTCTTTTTCTCAATCACGCCATTGGAAATTCTCTTTCTATTCCAAATTTCATTCATTACTCTCCCTACTTGGATTTTGTGAAAGCAATTGTCAGTTTATGGTATTCAGTCTCCATGGCAGATAGAAGAGGTTCAAATCTCTGTTCTTTTCTGTGATGACCATAGGCTTGAAGATTTTTTGGTTTGTTTTGTTTTCCCACAGGGAGAAGTCCAGACTAGGGACCGGTATTTTTATGGAGAGGAAATGATATATATGTAACTTTATTTATCAGATGTCATACAACTTTTTTCTTACTTGTCTTCCTGCCTTTTTATCAGAAGACTAAAATAATGTTCTGATGATCAAGTAAAAAGATACTAAATTTGGAAATAAATGATATTTAGTGTTTAGGGAGTTTTAGTTCTGCCCATAAAGGAAGTGAAAGGAGTCTTGGGTCAGAAGACAAACGAGTTAGTCTGGGGAGGGTTGTGGATATTGGTGCCTTAAAAGGTCAAAAACCCCTTTGAGAGGGAAAGAAATGCTCATTTTTTCAAATGAGATGTAGTGTGTCTAAGGGCACGATTCAGTCAAGTGGTATCTAATTTTTCCTTATAATTTCATCTAGACATTTTTTTCCTGTTCTTGTTCAGATCATCATCTTAATGATTTTAATTAGTTTCGAGTTAGCCTTAGCCAGAGTTATGTGATACACTTAAAAAATGAGTTCAAGTAGTTTGTCAGCAGTTTCTGAGCAACATATTTTAGAAAAAACTACTTCAGATGGTAATGAATAGAACATCTTAGATTAATGGTTTGTGGGGAATTTTTGGCTTGAAAGCAAAATGCTTTATGCAACTATGTTGTAATACTAGACTGAAACAAGAACTCTCCATTCAGTAGTCCCTTGTCAGTACAAAAAATTAATGCACATAACATTCCTAATTTCAGGCAATATGCTCCAGTGAGTGAGTTCATGTCAATATATAATGGTTTGTATAATTTGGTAGCAGTCAGGGGAAAGCACAGTAGTTATGGCATTATTTTAATCCACATGAGACTGTTGAGAGCATAGCTGTACTTATATAGAGATTTGGCTTGGTATGTTATTTCAGTGGGACAAAAGAAATATTGTATAACATTCATGCATATGTGTGTGCACATTAATATACACAGTACATGTTTACATCTTAGTGAACATTAGTAGTTCTCTGTGAGATCTAGTTTTAGATTAAAATTTCTAAGTTGTAGCAAAGATAGTAATAAAAAGTTTCTATAAGTTTTTATTACAGTGGACTTTAATCCTTATTGGACTGTTACTGTAGTAGAGAAATATGAAGCTATTGCTACTAAAGTAAGTACTAAAGTACTAATCTGAAACTGCATTAAACAGACTTCAAAAGGAATGACATGTATATATTTCTGTATATATTTGTATGGATTAAATGAGAGTGTTTAAGCCACTGGTCTTCTGTTTCAAGTGTCCTGTGAGTCAGATGGAGTGAATGCTGTAGGAATGGTGGCTTTTCCCTTTTCTGAGCCAGTCTTTCTCCTTGTCTTTCTGTTCTAAGAATGCATGTTTATAATAGTGTTCAAAACTACAATTATAGAAACACTTAGTCAGTCTTAATGCCACCTTGCATTGTCATATAGAATGGTTACAGCAGTTTGATATTAATGTGTTTTTATAATACACATTTACAACTATAGCTAACTGTAAACCCTCTAGCTGTAGTCCAGTAAAGATGTCTTCAGAAAAATATGCCCAAGCAGTAGATTACTCTATTGAAAGGTGTTGGCAGCAGGGCAGGGAGGCTGCAGGAGCAGCGTCTGTGAGAAGAGTCCAGGGGCTGGCCCATGTTGGATGCATCCACTTCCAGTTGGCTCCAGTGGACCCACCACAGGGCACAGCTGAGTCCCTTAGTGATGCTGATGGCACCTCTGGGATAGGGTATTTAAGAAAGGGTAAAAAACACTGAGCAGCAGCTGTGAGAGGAGGAGTGAGAAGAATGTGAGAGAGGCATTGGAGCAGAGATGCCCCTGCAGTCTGTGGAGAAGTCTGTGGTGAAGCATGTTGTCATCTGCAGTCCCTGAAGGACCATGCTGGAGCAGATACCCATGCTGCAGCCTGTGGAGGATCCCATACTGCAGCAGGTAGATATGCCCTGAAAGAAGCTGCAGCCAGTGGAGAGCCTGCACTGGAGCAGGCTCCTGGCAGCCCGTGGAGAGGAGGCCACGCAGGAGCAGGTTTTATGGTGGGACCTGTGCCCTGTGGGGTACCCACACTGGAGCAGTACATCCCTGAAGGACTGTACCCTGTGGAAGGACTCATGCTGCAGCAGTTCTTAAAGAACTGCAGCCCGTGGGAAGGACCCACATTGAAGCATTTCGTGAAGGACTGTCTCCTGTGGAAGGGGCCCCATGCTGGAGCTGGGGAAAAGTAGGAGGAAGAAGGAGCAGCAGAGATGAAGTGTTACAAACTGTCCACAACCCCTGTTCCGCATGCCCCTGTGCCACTGGGGGGGAAGGAGGTAGAAAAGTTGGGAATGAAGGAGTGAAGTTGCAGCTGGGAAGAAGGAGTGGGGTGGGGGGAAGGTGTTTTTAGTTTTGTCATTGTTTCTCACCATCTAATCAGCAATAAATTAATTTTCTCCAAATTGACTCTAGTTTGTCCATGACAGCAATTGGTGAGTGATGTCCCTGTCTTTATCTCAATCCATGAGATTTTTCATGTCATTTCCCCCCCCTTGCCTGTTGAGAAGGGGGAGTGAGAGAGAGCAGCTGGGTGGATGTCTAGCAGCCAGCCAAGGTCAACTCACCAGTAAAGACATTCCCAATCCAATATATCACTTAGATAAGGGTTGGTTTTTTTTTTAATGACATTTTTGATCAGTGTGGACAGCAGGACCTTTCTTCTAATATTGCTTATGTCACATATAGACAGCATCTTCAGTTTTGGCTTTCTTTTAGAAAATAGCAAATTTAGAACATAATAATGTATGCCAAATTCTTGCAGATTTATGCCCCACAGGTATTTACAAGACATTTCTTTGCATTTGGAATGCAGCTGCAAAGATCCTTTTCCAAACCAGCTGCTTTGACTTTTTTTCATTTTGGTACAGAAGGGTTTCCCCTTCCGTACTGCATCAAATATGAGCTACTTATCTCGATTCTTTGTCTGTTACCTCTTTAGTTATCTCATATTAGCGTAAGTGTCATTATACCAGTTTTGCTTTCTGCTACACCATGTTAGCAGTCTTCATCTAGTTGGTAAATGTTCAGGGAGAGATCTGTATGCTTTCCTTCACACTGCCTCACTGGTGGAAGGTGCTCCCTCTAAACACGTATGTGACCTCATTGATTTTAAAACTTTCATTTGTCATTGTGTCTGTTTAAAAAAAAAAGTTATGCCTAAATCCATTCACGCTGTTCTGATCAATACTGTTTCCTTACCTCATTCATTTATTCCATTTTTATTTTGTGTTTACCTAGTAGTTCTTGTTTAGTGCTCCCCGGTCCTGTTGTAAAGCAAATAAACATAAACAATCTTCTGGAGCTTCTCTTCCTCAATTTCTACTGTGATTTTTGGTTGGTCTCCCAGATCTTGATTTCTTTTTCTGACCTGTGCTGTTGTACTCTCACTCCATAGTCCCATTTTTGCTTATGTCCCATCCAACTCGTTGTGGCCGGTCAGCATTTTGGCGTTGTGGTGTTCCCATAGAGTGCTCTGGTACTTTACATTAAAACTCAAAACTATTGCTTATTCTGAGATGTTTATGGGAAGGAATGCAGGGTGAGTATGTGAGACATCAGTAGTGAAGTCATCTCTCTGACACCTGGCAGTGTACCTAGAAGGGAAGTACAGAAGAACCTAGAGCAACGGAGGTGTTGGTTGGATTAAAGCAGGGGGTGTGGGGTACAAGCTGAAGAATTAATGTGTATGTAAATATATATATGGACACATACAGGTGTATGTATGGATGCTGGTTTACTGGTTGAGAACTACTGGCATACAGACAACAGTGAAGAGAAGAGAATGCAGGGTTAGAGCTCTGAAATGGTGAGTTAGGCAAGATCAGGAGTAGTCTGAGAAATGAGCAGGGTGAGATTTGAGAAAACTCAGATGAAATAAAAAAACCCAACCAAACAAAACAGAGAAGTATGCAAACTTCAAATCAAAATAGAATTTTTGAGATATTTGAGTGCATTGTGTCGGTGACAAGACTCACTGTAGCAGTATATAAACTGACAGTGATGCAATTAGAATTTTACAGATTACTGTAAGAAATGCAAGTATTTTCAAGAGTCTGCTCTATTTGTCATTTGCTGGATATTGTTTCTGTTCATGTCCATGTACTTTGTCACAAAACACTCTATTCAGTTGTGTAAAATCTTTCTACAGTGTTTCACAGTTCCATTTGATTTCTAAAGGACATCATTTTTCTTCAGTGCAGTGGTTCAATCACTGAAGGGGTGTCAGTGCATTTGCAATGAGTCACTGGTATCAGCCCTTCATTTATTTTAGAATAGTTCAAAATCAATTATAAATCAAATCTTCACAGGCTGCCATTCAGTGCATTCAAAGCATGTTTTCAGCAATGAAGACTTTTGTGTTTAATATAGCACTGGTCAAAGCTAGGATGAGGATTCTGTTTGTGCTGTTTGTGGTGATAATACATGATTTTCATGGCTATATGTAATTTTTTGAATGATGTACTATGGTTATTTGTATCCTGAATATCTATCATTGCTTAATGTTTAGCAATATCTATGCAGTGTCTGCAGAAAATGCACATAATGCTTGTATTAATTATTGTTTAAAATGGCCTTTTGATACTTAGTTACCAGATATGCATAGCTAGCAGATATTCCATAAACCAAGATATGGATTTATAGGAGTATTTAATACTATAGAATGTGACGTGGTAATGTGAAAAACTGTGATCAACAAAAAATTGTGATCCATTTTAAAAAGATAAAGTGATCAGTTGGCAAGTCTATGTTAAAGCCAATTTCAGTGTCTTACCATGTAAAGTTATAGTACTTTGACTTTCCATTGTGATGAGTATTTTATCATTAAGTATATTTTAGCACTGCATTGTGTTTGTGTTCTGTGTTAGTGGGGATGCTTTTCTTCTGTTTACATTCATATAGAAGAGAATTAAATAAGTTTCTTACTCAATGCTGTTTCTCCCAGATTACTTTAAATAGCTATATTTTTTCGTTCATTTGAATTCTATCCAGACACAACATAAAGTACTATCAGGGTGTGGGAGTTGTACCTTGTTCACTGTGTTCAAGTTACATTTTTTTCATAGAATTTTCTAGACCTGGAACACTAGCATGTTTAGCATTTTATTGTACATCTGGGTAATAGCTGCAGGCATTAAGGACATGCCTCTTTTGCAAGCAGCTCCAGCTCATGTTGACACATTCAAGCCAGCATCCAATTAACTCCATAATGTAGTATCAGTTGCTGCTAATGGGGAGCAACATGGGGGTCAGCCAGGGCAAACTGCCTGAGTATGGACCCAGCTAGCTTTGTGCTGACATGGCTACAGTGCAAGCACTAAAGGGGTTAGCTACTTTAAAGACATACCGAAAGACTTAGTGAGTAGTGCAGTTAACAGCTTTGTTCAACAACCAACATGCCACCAGCTATGTCTGATGTATTGCTTGTTGTAATAACTTAAAGGAATCTTATGGTCATTTTTGTAACTTCTGACCTGACTTACAGGTTTCAGCATCTGGCACAAATAGTTTTTATTTATTACCAATATTGAGCATCCAGTATTCTTGCAAAGGGAAGTAAAAGATTAATCAGTATCAGAATCTCTGATTCTGAATCACTGATGGGCAATGTTCCTAGCTTGCTTAATAGGCCAACTAGACAAGTTACTTGTGCATCTAGGCAAAATACACTCAAGAGCTTTTAGACAAAATGGTTTATTTATTCTTTTGTTGTAGGTGTTCTCTACATATGACTTTAATTTTACACTGTTTTGTTCTTTTATAGAACAAAGTATTTTGAATATAAACAGTGTGGTTCATGAAGTAATGCCCAGTGTAGATGACCGACTTTCATATTTTCATTTGAAGCAATGGGCTTTCTTTAGTATTTATAACTGTCTCACCAGGAGGAGGATAACAGTTGTCCTGTTTTCTTACGCATTCCAGCAGCCCTCTGATGTTTTGAGTGCAAAATCACAGAACATACTGCAACTCATGGAAGTGAGGGGGACATGCTACGTTAGAATACACCAGTGCTAGGAACTTTCCTTTTCCATAGAAGTCAGATAGAAGCTATATGAAAGGTCAGGGAATTCACTTCTCATTAAACCAGAGTATTCTCAAAGCAACTTGGAAAATAAAGTTGACTGCTGAGGGTATTTCTGTGTAACACCATGTAGTGCCACACAATGCTAAGCAAGCCCTCTAGCCTAACTCATTTACCTTGCTGTGATTACATGTTCCTGCTGAATTTTATAACACCTGCTATAATATATGCTGAGAAGCAGCTAACATGGTAAGCTAGACGCTGGAGCTGGGTTTGAAATGGATTTATTGACAACAAAGATGTTACACATTGGGAACCCAGTCTCTCTCCCATCTTCCACCCATAGTGCCAGACATTATCCTCCTGGCTAAGTGCATCAGAATCTTGTTTCAGATTTCCCTGATAATTAAAAGTAGAAGTACACTGAATAACTGTTTGTTTTCCTGCCCTGGAATGTTCATGAGGAGTTCTTTGGATGAGACAGGAGTATCCCAACAGAAGAGGGGGAAAGTGCTTCATCTTGTAAAGCCAGTAAATAATGATTAAAGTATTTTGTCAGGGACTCAGGATACCTACCTTTGCATTACCTTTTGGTGAACTGGCATTTTTCAGCGGGAATACTGGTCTGGAAAAGAAAAAATCAGTTACTCCTGGTGGAGGCTCTTGGTTCAGAAAAGACCACACGGAATGTAAATTTTCTTTTCTGGGGATATGCCTCAGACATGTAAATGTACCTCAGGAAGCTTTAATCTAGGTAGTTTGGGACCCCATAGTAATATAAAGTAGCACATGCTTTAGAGTTCCCTAGGTACTCACTTAGTGGTGAAGGCTATGTTACTGTACCTTCCCTGCCATGGGTATCTTACTGAAACCACTGCAGTTTCTCCTCCAGTTTCAGCAGACTTGTACTAAATAGCAATACAATTTTTGTGCTTGTTTGCCTGGATATTTTCTTCTGTTGGAGAATGAAAATACTTAGCCCGTTTGAGAAAAGCTGTGACCAGTAAAAATCCCGTGATGACTGTGAATAAACAGATACTCCTCTAGGAGCTGCACTCACTGCATTGCAAGATCAGGAGGAAGGGGAATAATCAGAGTATTCCTAAATAAGCTTTTTCTTGTTTGGTAATTAATCTACTGGAAAAGAAAAGTCTCTTAATTTCTTGCAGTCTTGAGGGCTTTTCTTTTTAGTCTCATGCTTATCCCATTAGACTTCTCATCCATCCTGCCCTTTAGAAACTAATAAAGAGTGGATCAAAATGTTTCCTTGCATCTACAGGCTTTAAAGTGTGTAACGTGACTGTCTCCTTTTCGGGGGCTAAGTCAGTTATTTCCTGAGTTAGAAGTTTATCTTTTAAGACAGCTCTTCCATATGACAAGATCATAGTCATAGTCACAATTAAAATGCCAGTGATCTGGAGAGGGACTCCATCACTCCTCTTCAGGACCACAAACTTCATGATTCCTCAGGGAATCATTTCTTTGGCATATTGTTTTAAGGCTTTTTGCTGAAATTAAAGGGGGAATTCTTGTCTCAATTAGATTTATAGGAGATTTTTTCATCCCTTCTTACAGCACTTAATTTGTTGGCAGGCACTGATGACTGATAGTATGTTATTAGCAGCTCGAGCTGTGACTATAGTAAGAGCGGCCAAAAAGTCATTGATTTGAGTGATTTCAGGCAGAGGTCATTAAATGCTGCATCAGAAAGCTATTTGGCAAACCTGTCATTCACAGAATACTTGTTCTTTGGGTTGAATTTGAAATTACTCTGAACAAGATAGTGATAAGGAAAGCTTCTTCCTTATCATTGTGAAAACCAGGCCTATATTCCAACCAAAACAATATTTTTGTCAAGTTTAAGAGCAGTGTATTTTTAGCATCTCCCTTTGTCATCCTCCTCTTAGCAGAAATTTGTGCGGTTTAAATTACTTCATTAACCTTAACCAAGCCTAGTAGGAAGTACTCTATGTAATATTTTAAAATCTGATACACAGTAGAAGTGTACTGGAAAATGTCTAAAATTTTGCAGAGTGTGAAGTATCTCCACTTAGCATGTGGTCATTAACATTTTTCGATGAAAGTAATTGGTTCAACCAAAAGCAGCACATTTAGGAGGCTACGTATAGCCACCTAGAACTTCTGCTTGCAATGAGGCTTCAGGTGTCTGTAGGTGTCTACACTTTTTGGACTTCTGCTCCCAAGTTGAGGACAGTCATGTGGCAATATGTCATGTGGCAAATTTGGCTGCAGAGCTAGGTTAGTATCCAAACAAATGGTATGGATTCTGTTTTGTATTGTGTTTAATTTCTCTTGTATTTGAAGCAATCAAACTTCCCAATATGCCAGACAGTCTTAATTCCCTTGTATGTGTTTGCAGAACTCAGAGTCAGAAAAGAAGCAATTAAAAGGCTTTCATTAATTCCATGAGCTGAATTAAAGAACTCAGTACTTTTGTTCTCAGTGTTAAAGCAATGTAGTTATTTCCCTCACCAGCTGAAATAATGCATTCTTCATCTAGAAGTCACAACATTTCTAATCAACTTCATTTCAGTAGCACAAAGAAAAAAAATACTGTCTGGCCCTCATTGAAAATTTAATGATGTACACAGCCATTTAATTATGAGAAAACAGGTGCAGGTAATTATCCAAGTCACAATGTTGCAGCAGCTAATAGCATCAAATATTTGGGATAATTGCATGCAAGGAATTGATCACAGTTCTGTGCTTCTCACATGATACAGATTTGAAAAGCACTTTTCAATACATACGTATTCATATTAAAACACAGAAGCTAGAGATGCACTTTTCTCACCAGTAACTTCATATACTATGATTTTGGATTAAGTTCAAATATGATTGTATTGTTACTTGAAATTTTACTATTTTATTTTCCCCCTTACCTTAGAGGGGAGGAGTGTGCTGCCAAATCTGAGTTCCTGTTCCCCATACTTTTACAGTCTTTACCTGTTCTTGGTGTCACAGTGAACTCTTGTGTTGTTCTGGTTTCTGCTGGAGTGTGACTGGGCAGGATATACTTCACAGTTCATTAGTTGTGGTTGTGGCATTCAGCTGTTCCCAACATCCCAAAGACTTTCAGATCAGAAGAAGGTGAGAGTGAGACCTAGGCTCAAAAAGGCATGTAGAAACTCACAGTGGGATAAGAGTGAAATTGAGGTGCACAAGTTCAAAGCAATGATGGTGGAAACTCCTCGATAGGATTATAGAGTGGAACAGTGTCACCTATTCCTGGAAGCACCTAAGCACTCTATAAGTCATGCTGTAATGAAGGGGAGCTCTCCTTTTGGCACTAGCCTGAACCTGGGAGTCAGGTTCCTAGAATGTCTGTGTCCTGAAATTGCATAAGAAATATATCAAACACATAGTGCCAATGGGATGATACTTAATGTATTCTCTTACTTTTCAAGTGTTGAGAGCTGCAAAAGAAAGCAAGGAAGGGAACTGGGAATTTGCTGAACAGGCTGTTACTTTTACATAAGACCTGTGTGATCAGACCACTGCTCTGAGGAGTTAGAGATGCTCCTTTCTGAAGCTTTTTTAAATTCAGTCCTTGCAGTTGCAAGGAAACGGCCCTATGCCCGAGATGAGAACCTAAGTTGGTCATTAGCCCTCCTTTTGCACTTGGGCTATTGTGGAAGAGAAATCAACATGAGAAACCAGTCCGTAGAAGAGAAATCAGGATTTATCAGGTACTTGAGAAGGCTCTGGAAAGAAAACAGCAGGTAGAGAGAAGCAAATCTCTGGTTCCAATCTTTTACATCTACAGTATTATAGCAGTTTTCAGTTCATAGGAATTAATGGTAACTACTGTTGGAGTGGCAGACAGCACTGACCTTAAGGTTTTCACATCTTAGGAAAGGGATCCTACCCTGTACTGCTACTTAAAAGGGTGGTGTCAGGATCCCTTGCAAATGCTATCCCAAGAAAGAACTGACAGGGTTTCAGAGGATGATTCTGGACTCTTCTGTATCCCAACTGGAGAAGGCTGTTTTTCTAGAAGCTAGCAGGGTACCTGAAGAAAGGGATATAAAACTTGCTTCTTGGCATTTCCTTATGAGGTTTCCTTATTAAGCAGCCAGACATTAAATGGAATGCCTTTGAAAGGTCCCGGCTAGGTTGATGAGGGTCCTGTCCTGAGGACATCAGTGGGCTGTTGTGCACCTGCTCTTGAGCTAGTAGTGCCTGTGGGAACTGATTAATTGACAAAGCGCTGTGCAGGACAACATGAAGATGCTACCTGAGTTCTGGAAGCTCACTGTGTAGCAGCTCTAGCAATGATTATGTGCCTGAAACAACGAATCACAACGTTCTAGAGCAGACTTGGTCAGTGGCAGCACCAAGTTCTCTTCGTGAGTGCACAGTGTGCTATGTGAAATTTAAGGCAGCCTGTGACCCTGAAATTTGGTAGTGGAATAAACGGATGTACCATGTATAAAGAGATACGGTATCTTTCAGCAATGATATTTAGGTGTTATGTGTGCTATGGTGTTTTTCTTGCCATGTTTAATTTTAGCGTGAGGAATGTTTGTGAAAATGGAATGTTCATTGTAGAAATGTCAATTCAAGCATTTTAGTTACATGGCTTGCAAAATATAAGCAGCTTTACTGAGTGTATGACAGATTTTTTCCCCCCTGCTTTTTAGTGTAGCAGTAATAACAATTATATAATTAGTAAGAAGTTTATTATTATTTCAGTTACAACAAGGAAAAGCTATATATTGCAAGGGCACGTTATAGTGCCTATTGAATTGTTATAGTGTGCCTACATCCAGTTGTATTTTTAAGTTAACTTAAAGTATTAATCAGGTCATTTTACCTCCTGTGCAAGTCTATAAGGAAGCAAAGTTCTTTTAAAAAAAAGAAAGAAAGAAAGAAAAAAGCTGCTCTTGGAATACACAGCTTGGATATGGTGTGTATTCACCAGTGAGGTCAATCATTAGAATTTCTACATGTATAAAATGGATTTATATTGGGTGTAGTTTTCACAGCTGCACAGCACCAGCAGGATGACAGTATTTCTCATGTGTTAGACATCTATGTCGATTAACTGTGTCCAGTCACCATTCTTCTCTTCAAGCTGTACATATTGGAAATGCCTCCAACTCTTATTTGACATTCTCTGTGCTATTAAGGTTCAGATTAGATACATCCTTTTCTTTCAAGTTATTCCCCTTTGTAGCTGGTAGAGATCATTTTTGCTAAACAGCAGTGATGTTCTGACTCAACAGGAAATGGGTCATAAAAAATCTTCAAAGTAGATTCTTTCTGGAATCTGAAATCTATAATTGTTATGATCTACTGAAAGGGATTTAGCAATGCAAATATGTAATTATCCAGACATAAATAAAAAGTTTTGTGAGTTTGTTTCCCATCAATGAATTTGCTATTGAAGTTCCAGGAAAGAGCCCCTCTGAGATCTTTTATATACCCATATCACTGTCGTTCCAGTGAAAATATTCTTTTGGAAAAGCTAGTATTCCATCTGTAATACAGGAATAAAAATTGATACTGCAATGATGCTTCAGTGACTAGAGTGCTGCTATTTATCTTTTGTGTTTGGCAAATAGAGCCTAACCTGTGTAAGGGTATATAGAAAATCCTATGGTATAATCTCAGGTTGTCTAGTTTCTTTCACTTCTGAATTTTATTCATATTGAGAAGAAAAGCATTTGAAATTATGTAACCTGAGGCCACTATTTTGTGTGCTAATAGGTGTGCTGCTTTTATGACGAAGCTGTGCATTTCCTTTGTTTTGCCATTTAAGAGCCTTTCAATACTATTGTAAGGCTAAAGCCTAACAGAAGTCCTATTTTTTGTACTACATTTATTAAATGAGAGATCTTTGTAATGAAAGCAGAACTTAATTGCCAGAAGATTTATTCAGTTTTGTTACTTTGAGGTTCTGGGGTTTTGTTACTTCAAGATTCTGTTTTCATTCCTATTCTGTACAGTTCATGTGCCATAATACTTATTGGGAAAATATATTTATTTATAAGAATTTCATTCTCTCCTCCTTCTGCTTTAAACTCAGTATGTGCGTGAGATTTCTGTGGTCAGGAAGTCTTCATAGCCCCACTCTAAATTCTGCTGCATCTGCTAGCCACAGACTTTACATTTTGCATCAGCTGTCATGTTTGTTATTGTGTGCCAAATTTCTCTCTTTGCCACCTCTAACTTGAGATGCTTTTTCTAAGCATTATTATTTTTCATGCTTTCATTCCCTAACTAAAGCTTTGTTGGTGTACTGCATTTTAGCATATCAATGGTGTGGAGTCTAGGGAAGCACCGACTGTCAAATTCCCTAAAGGGTTCAGATATACCTTTTTTTACTTAATAGTTGCCTGAGCTTTGCTTTGCCTGTTAAAATGTGTTCCTTTATGATTTTCCTCATTTAAAGAAAATTTGATGGAGCATTTGAAGATAGGTCTAAAAAAGCATAAGCATTAATATTTATGGCTGCATGTATTCTGACTCCAGAGGGCCTGACTAGCAATTGGATATAACCACATTGATGATTTTCAATACATTTGCTGAGCCATGGGATATTCTGAGCAAGGTAGGTGCCTTTACTTTGAAACTGGCTTCCACACATACAGATGCATTACTTACATTCAAGACAAATGATGTTACAGTCTGCTTTTTTTCAAGGCATTCTTTAATATTTAATACAAAGCTTTATAATACATGCTTCATCCCATGTCAAGATTAAATTGTCAAAAAGCATGTTTTTTGAAACTGATACCATTTTTCTGCCATTTTGAGGTTTTTAATTAAGTGCGAATAGCAGCAGATGACATCAAGTTTTGCCCTCATCTGATATTCCTTGTCTACAATTCTAAAGTTTGTTATACAAGATGTGTTAATTATAGCACAGTGATTATAATTACTGTTTTTCTTTGTTTGGTACATTCTTTGTTATGGTATCAAAAAGCATTTTGCCTCAAATATTCTCATGGTCTTTTAAAAGAGCCAAATCTTATTGATAGAAATGAAGTTTCTTTTTAAAGTGTCTTTTTGGAAGAGAAATGTTTTATTACAATAAGACATAACTTCCTTATGGAAGTTGTGAGGACAGCATACTTGAACAACATGTTGCATTTTAGTAATGCATTATATCCAACTAGGTGCTGAAGCTGAATTACAGTTACCCTGTCCATCACTGCTATTGACTTCACCTGGACCTCATTTTCTTATGCTAGGCTAGATATATGTAAATGCTTACAACTGAAGTTGTGATGGGCTCTATTTTATGAGTTTAAGTTGCTTGTAATTGAAGGTAATGATAAACTTGTATGAAGTGAACACAGTAAAATAATTTTTGTGTGTCATCTTTCCTTTCCTGCTGTCTTACTACTCCTCTCTCTGCCTTTGCATCCTTTTTCAGTAACAACAAAGAAAGAGTAGCCTATTCTGTAACGTTATTTTACCTTAATTTGGGGCATTATAACTCTGCTATATTGAGGAAATGTAAGGGTAGTTTTACTTTGCAGTTCCAAATGGTTTGTAGGGATCCCTGAAATATTTTTATTTTGAAACTCAGATGGAAATGTATTTCTTAATTTTATTCAAGTTCCTTTGGGAGAAGAGAAGGATGTTTTCGGTTTTGTTTCTTTACAAGGAACACACTACATGTCTTAATACTCTGTGCACCCAGACAACAGCACTTTCCAAATATATGTATTACTGCTGGTCAATGAGAGTGGACTATTAGGTTTGTTTAAAAACAAACACCAGTAAACTAAAATAAATCCAGTCTTTAAAACAATAAATCAACTACTTTCATACAAACAATTTTATAATGAAGTAGCATAATATTTAAATACTGATGTGCTAAACACATAACAGATACTAAATGTTACCATGCAAATTAGTAAAAGAAAAAATTCAAGGCAATAAAGCTGTGTGTACCATATAGTTGCATATCATTGTAGCAGACTTTGTCGCTAAGCTGGGAGCATTAGCTTCTTTCCCTCACTAAAAATACTTTTTTTTTTTTTTTTAGTACTAGAGGTCAGGAAAAGACTTAACATGGAGTCTGGATTGTCTCAGGCCAGCCTACTTTAGGGTTTGTAGCTCCTGTCTCCAAAGGACTTCCTTTTACCATAGGCAGGATGCTGGCTGCTGGAATAGCGTGACATCAGATCCAACCTTGTATTGCACAGTTGAGGTTCCTGCAGTTCCCCTCAGTATTTTGCTGTACTTCTCAATAGGGAGAGGAGCTGAAATGTTGCTCAGACTTAGTGCTCAAAGGTAGGTTCCCTCTTGGAGTTTAAGCCTTCTTAATTAGCTACATCATATTGTAAACCAACATTCGGTTGTTTAAGGATGCAGGAAACTTTTGAATGACCAAACCAGCTTTGTCTTAAACTTTTCTTTAAGTGTAAGAAATTACATCAGAAGCAAGACACTTTCAGTACACATAAAGAGTTAGATTGGCTGGGGGAGAGAACGAATACTAGAGATACATCTGGAAAGTGATGCTAGGAAAAAAACATACTAGAAAAAGTACTCATTTTATGGTCTTGTGGTGGGTGCTGCATTGGTTTTGTTGATGTCAGGCAAAATCCTTAATTTTCTGTTTCACTAAGCACTCTGTCCATCAATAATCAGCCTTGAAGTCTAGTTCAAGACACCATCCAATTATTAAATGTTGTCCCTTTTTATCTCATCATGGGAGTTATGAGAATCTGTGGTAGAGAAGCAGACGAAGATCACATGATGGTCTGAGTGGGGCAAGTCAATAAATCATGCTCTGTGGTCAGTAGGATTGATAGCTGCTGAAACAGAATTTAGGAGGCAAGAGACATTTCAAAAATAAAACATCCAGTAAGATGTTGGAAGACTGTATGTTAACATTCATTCAAGTCTAATGTATATTGAAATTCCCAGAGCAGATATTTTTGGTATTTTCCAGCAGCTTCTTTTTTACTAAAGCAATTTAAAGTTGAAATGAGGCCTTCCTGGGTTCTTTCAAATGAATCTACCTTTCTAATCCTGAAACACCTTTCTTCAGCATTTTAAAATTGAGTGGAATAGCTCCTGCTTTTAGAAGCCTTTCAAGATCATGGTATGCTTTCAGCTCCTATTTTCCTGTACTATGAGATCATCCTTAGAAAGAAATGTAATGGGCCACATGGCTGCTATTTTCTGCTTTGGAGGTAGACCATATCTGTTCATCCCAGGCAGTTTTCTTGGTCTATCATTAGCATGAGATCTAGGAAGGCTGTAATGGTTTTCCTTAAGATAGGTAAGGGATCAGCGATTGTGAGGGTAGGGATACATTTCCTTCTTGCATGAGTTTTCTCACTTAAACTCATGAAGAAGTGGCTCTCTAGCTGTTACACTGCCAAACATTTAAAATGTGATGGAAACGTTTAACTTTGTTGTAACTGCTTTTGTAAAAGACCTGTAACAACAGCTCTTTGTTTTGGTAAGTGCTATCTCACATAACAAATCTGATTTTTTAAATACCAGAGGTGCTTAGGATTTAACTTCTTACTGAGGTTTGTACAACTGGAGAGGAAGTACATACATTATTACTTCCTGTGGATGAGCTGAGATGAAGTCTAGTTTTTAGGCAGTTGTTTCACGCATGCTTATATTAACTTGACCAACACCTTCCTTCCCCCATTAGGGAGCAGCAGGGGCTGGCTGCTTCTTAGGGCAAGGGGCTTTGGGAACCAAGGGTGACCCTGGCACCAGCTGTGCCCTCAGAGATGGGGTGCTGTCCCACACCAACTAAATGCAGCCAGCAGAGCCCGTAACAGGAGTAATGTCTTGCTAGTTGATACAATGAAAGCCCCAGGTCCAGGGTCCAACTAGGGGACCTGGGCAGGAGCCAAAGGAGTAGGGGCGAGAGAGAGGGCTGGAGACGAGCACTCCTCCAGCATCACTGGGGTAGGGACTGATGGTCCAGGGCTGAGCTGAAATGGGGCTCCAGGGGCAGGTGCGGGTGGGACAGTATGGCCTGGTAGTGCTCTTGGGGACCTGACACCACCTTCTCCCACATCCCCAGCAGTAAAAAAAACCCACCAAAAAAACCACACAGAGAAAACAAAACATCAAGTTGGGTCCTTGATTTGGTGTACTGTGCAGCCTCATAGGACAGAAATGGGAAGGCACAGCAGAAATGTGTGGACCACCTTCAGTAGCACTACTGGTCTGTAGTGGCTTAAAAAGCAATTTTGGCTACAGAGGTACACCTTGAAATGCTTCCTAGCATAGCTTCTGTGTTTCTACCTGTTAAGTTGCTTAACAGATGGTGTATCAATAATAGCTGAAACAATTCTTTGCCCACTTCAAAAACCAATTACATTTGACTGTAACAAAATTTCATGTTACACCTATAGAAGCTAATGGTTATTGAAGATGATGCATTTAAGAAATGTCTCCTGAGAATAGACCTTTTCTTCCTTCTGTCAGAATGATCTTTTTTTTCTGTTTGTTTAGCAAAACTGGAAAACAGTGTATTCCTGTTTAATTAAAAGAAGGCTGGGGGGTGGGGTGGGCTGGAAGCCCAGAAGAAGGTCTTAGTAACAAGACGTTTCCGGTGAGTCAACCAATAAAAGTGTATTCCCTCACCACAAGTTGATGACCTCCCTATCTCTTATGCCTGCTTATGTCAAGTATTGCTTATTACTGTGTAGTAAACAGTCTTTCTACTTCTGGCTTCAGGTAATCAGAATAAAGTGGTAAACCACATATAGACAGCTTCAACAGGCTTGGTTTTAACATACCTGTCAAGTAAATAATAGTACGCTGTAAACTAAGTATTTGGACTTAATATTACATAGGGAGTACAGTTCTACTTTTCAGGAAACCTGAAAATTAATCGGGGACATAGTAATCATGACTAAAAAGTTACTATTTGTTTTACTTTTCAGAACAAAATGAAGTTTGTATCTCATTTTTGTGGATGCCATGTCCCCATTTTTGTTTCAGTTTTGTATGAACTGGCAGTTACTGTCCTTGTTTCATGCCTGTCTTCTTGCTTACCTAGTGCAAAAGCTTGTAAATACAAAAAATAGGGCAGGGATTGAGAAAAGCGACATTCACCACTGATGACTATTTGGGAGAATCATTTATCATGCAAAATAACTGCAAATGGCATATAGTGTGGCCCTCTGATAAGCTAATTTCTCATTAGCTGGCAGTAATAAAATCTACAGTCTTATCCAAAAATGTCAGATGTTTTTCCAGAAATGAGTAACACTTCCTTATAACCATGAGGCCATGTGGTATCCTGCATAATTTACAGTCTAATTGACCTGTGCAGGTTAAGTGACTCACTTGAGGTAATGAGTCAGTTACAGACTGTGAAATAAAGCTGAGAGGTACTTACACGAGTTCATGATTCCTAACAGGATGCCCATGTTGCTTTCCACTCTAAAACACCAACGGCTATTCAAAGCCTGCAATCCACCTTTAACTTAAACTTTCATTGAAATAAAAACCAACCTTAACGAAAGAGGCATTGGTCAAATACAGACTTTTTGTAATGGATGTTTGCAGTCAGCACTGGGTAATTAGTCTGAAGAAATGCACTAGAAGCAATGCAGGTATTCCTGCATAAGATGACAGATGTTGATGTGCCTCTGAATATTGTGTATCTTTCTCACTCGCAGTGAGCAGCTCACAGTTGACTCAGGTGAAGTTTCTCTTTCTTTATATTAGTGCAAGGCTGGCAAAAGGGGATTTTTGTTTCAGAAAGCCTGAGCTACATACACCTCTTCAGCCTTTACCCAGAGACAGAGCATTGTGTCAAGTGCTCCGGATTTGAGGGTTTCTCTCCAGATTCATTTTACTTTGCAGTCAATTTAGAAATGTTAGTATTCTCATATTACTTACCAACAGTACGAAATGTATTAAATTTCTAAGTATTATCAGGTGATGCAGATTGCTTTTGAAGGGCTAGAGATTTTCTTTGTCAATTGAAATTTCTAAGTCTCCATTTTCAAGTTTTTTATTTTAGAGACAGAGCCACTGTGCAGGTATACATGGGGAATAGTCATGCTTTTCAGCATCTTTGGTGATGATCTGCAAGACTTGTGGATCTCTTATACCTAGGATCAATTTGACCATTCTGAGGCTAAAAGCTGGAAAATGTTTGTCTGAAGATATGTGGAAGACCAAAGCAGAAGGGTAAGGAAAAATGTATAAATTATACAGCTTTTAGTAGACTGTTCAGCAGAATTATTTCTACTGGATTTTCTATTAAAATGCCAACTATTTTTTAAGGAATAGTGAATGTTTATAGGACTCTATTATCATATTAGCTGAGCTTTTGTGACATATCCAGCCCTAATATGGATGTAGCACTTTTCTGTGCTACTTAAGTATCAGAGCCATTGTTAAGTAATTACACTACTAAGTATCAATTCCCTCTTATCCTCAGATATTTAAAGAAAAAAAAAGAAAGATGGAGAGGATTGAAGATTGCAAGTTTCTCTGTAGAACTTACTAACCTTACTAACTGAAGTTGAGTAATGTAAAAGGAAAAATAGCTAGTCTCTAACTGCTGTCCTAGCTGAGACAGATGGAAAATCATAACGGGAGAGTGACTACATGTTTTACGCTAGAAATTTGTAAGGAAAGCTAAGTGATGGGAAAATACAAGTTTCAGTTTCCCTGTGGATATAAGCTAAATATTAGAGAATTTTAGTTATTTCTGGGTATACAGTCTATCTTGAAGTGCAAACAATGTTTTCTAACTGTTTAAGCATGTGCTTTATTGTTGTAGGGAATAAAATACTTTACTCCTCGTGCTTGATTAAAAAGTAATTTCTTGCTAGAGATTTTCTTGGGCATTTGAGAACCCTCAAGCAACATTTTTGCTAGCGTCTCAGAAAATCTTAGGTGTTTTCAGATTTTTTTTTCTTTTTCTTTCCCCTTTTTTTTTAAATAGACTGAACTACTGTATTACTGTTTAAAAAGGAAAGAAAAAAAGAGATCTTTTCAGCTGCTATGAAATAAAAAGAATGCTACAGAGAATAACTGAAGTGCTGGTATTTTGGCTCAACCACTGTTTTTCCATCTGTTAGAAAAATATTTGAGATTTTAAGGGTATGAAATACTATTTTTGTTGTTTAATCCAGGATTAAAATTAGTTCAATGCTTTTCACCTGTAGTTTACCATATGTAATTGGTAGATAGATAACTGATGGGTGTAAGGATGTGAATGCTTTCTATAGCTTTAAGACCCTGATTGCGTGTTTAGATCAGGTATATATTGCTATTTGCATAGTTTCACTTCTACTTAAGTTCAAAGGCTCCATCTACCTTGTAGCAATCTTCCTGCTACCCATGAGGTCAGGACAAACCAGATAGTATAAATGCTTATGGATACAATTCACTTACAGTTTTAGAAATCATGATAGCTGTGGCCGCCATTAACAGAAATGAAGGAATCAGGATTCAAGGCAGAGGAGACAGCAAAATGCAACAATTAACTTTTTTCAGCCTGTAATATACTGAGCGCCCTTTCAAATTGATTTAGTTGAGGAAAACACAGGGGGTGGGTTATTGAATATTGAGACAGAGGGAGGGTATACAGGGAGATGGTCAGGAGGAAACCAAGGAGATTGATTGGGTTAGCATCCCTGATGGAGCAAAGAAGTTAGGGAGAGCATGGCAGGACAAGAAACTCCAGAAATTTAAAGAAAGAATTAGGCATATGAACTATGAGAATCGTAAACTAGATTTTGTAGGCATGAATAAATGTCAGTACTTTTTAATAATAATAACATAGTGAACTACCTACACACAGAATAAAATTATTTTCTTAGGAATCCTAGCTTTTGATAAAAATAAATAGTTCTACAGACTCTAGTTCTTAAAGGCATTAGGTTTCATAGGACTGTACTCTTTTCCTAGGTCTTTGTTTCCTCCTTTGCTTTTTATTCTGAAGGATTGGAAAACAGTAATTACGGACTACTGTTGATGAAAAGTTTACTCAGGGGATACCAAGACAGCAATTTTTCTAATCAAGTGTAAAGATTTTTAAAGCAGTGAAACAGGCTTATAAATTGTAATAATTTAAGTTAGTTTTAGTGCTGATCTTGTTTTGTTCTAAAAAATTTGGCTGAGTCAAAAAGAGGATTCTAGAGAAAATAGAAGTTCAAGATTATTTGTGCCTATTTGCTTGAGCTAGACTTGCAAAGCCGTAGGTCACTCCTGAAGCAGTCGTACAGAATACATTCCAGAATTTTTGCCCCTGACTTTTGACAAAACAAGGAGATTTGCAACATGTTCTTCTCATCTGCCAAACCAGGCTGAAAGTTGAATTATTTCATATTAGCAATATTGCCAGCCCCTACAATTAAAGGAAGTTCTGGATGAAGTTTTTTTAAAAAAAGGCAGTAAGAGCTTGTCTACCATTGACGCTTTTTAGTCATTGCTTTTTCACTTTCCTAGTATGACCTCTGTGAATTTTATTACTGAAATACAAGAAAAGGTGACAGACTATTATAAAAAGATGAGAGGAAGCAGTGTATTTGTAAGACTGGACTGATTCATTCTCATTGACCTCCATTACAATAATGATATCAGCCAATCCACCTATTGAAGTGATAATGAAGTAGAAGTAATTAGGATTTAATAAAAATCTCCCTTACATTATTCTTTCAGGAAATTAACTTACATTCTGTTAAAGCTTAGTGAGTTTTACCTCCTATATCATGTCAACGCTTATCAAAATGATGAGCAAAGAGTAGGAATAGCCTAGATGGATTTATCTATTAATTGTTCATCATACAGTGAAGTCTGTTGAGTTAGTCTTCACAGAAAATCAAATGGGAGTGTTATGAAATGGATGACGTTGCTGCCTAACTGAAAAGTTTTCTTTCTTTTTAAAATTAGTACATTTCAAATTATTAAAAAAAAACCAACCTCTCTACCTGTAGAGACTTACATAAGAGAGTAAAAAGAGAATTAATTTTCTTCAGACTTTTTTAGTTACAAAAGTTGGTTCAAAGTTTAAAGAAAATGCAAACAGCAGTGTGATAGCTTCTTTGGCAGGACAAATAATTCATTCTGTGCATAAACGGCATTCAGTACATAGCTGTTTGTTGTGCTTCACATAGAAACTTCTGTGCCCTTCAGTATCAGAATATGTGTTTAAAATATCCCCACACTTAAAGAAGTATGTTTACAAGAATTTTTTTCCAAATGTTTTCAGTGTGTTCTTAATCTCTGAGTTTGTAGGTCCATAATTGTGCAACATGTGAAAAAGATACATCTGACATCTGCTAACTAAGCATGCGTTCACTTTTCAGTAGACTATTCTCAACTTTCCTCTTGTGTTCAGCAGGTGGTAAGAAAATAGAAGACATTGGAAAAATAGGATAAGTGTAACAGTGAGTAAGCAGCGCTCAGTCTTCAGATCAATCTAACAGATTTAGCAAACAGTTGGGTTTGCCTGAGGATCTGGGCTTTTCACTGTGCTTCAGAGAGTGGGTGTTTTCTAAAGGGTGGTTTTGTTCATGGTTTATTTTCTAGCTTTTCTGAAGAAGGGGCATAGGACTCTTAAGGAAGCTGGAAGAGCGGGCATCTATTTCAAAACAAGTAGATTGCCAAAGTAACTTTAAAAAGTGTATTTAAGGTACCATATCTACCACCATTTTTTTTCCCCAAATCCATCTCCATTCTGGTTTGAATATGTAGCTTGGAGTTTGGATGATCCTGTATAAAAAGTACTGTCTAACACACAGAAAGTACACTAGAAAAAAGGGGTTATTTTATCTTTATCTTGGCTAGGTACTAGAGTTGTAGGTATTGCTTGTAACAGTAGCCAGCTAAAAAAAATATCTGGGCTATAAGTGAAGTTTTTAGTTTGAGTATCTTACGCTACTGATATGATTCCCTTGGCAAATTATTCCAGGGCTGAGTGCAGATAAGTCTTTAAAATACGGTACACGTTTCGTTTATTTGAAACTTCACCACTAAATCACTCAAAAATACTTGGAAAAGTAAGGTAGCCAGGCTTCAAAGGATCACAGCAAAAATTTCAGAAGAAAGAACTGCAGTGTTGTAAATTTGTTTTTGATCAAACCAAAATGATGTTAGGTAAAATAATTATATTAGGCAAAATAAGAAGGCAGCAAGTAAGATGAGAGTAAAGAAAACAAATGCTGCAGTGTCTCAAGTAAAGCCAAGTTGCTTGCCTAAATATGAATTTTTGTCACTATGTTTTGCATTCCTTCTTTGGACACCAAGTTGTAGTCTGAATGAAGCACAGAATATTTATACTGTTAAGGGTAATGGAGTCTAGGAACTATTCACTGTAGGATTTTCATTTTCCTTTAATATTTTAATGTAAACTGGTTCATTATGATAATGTTTTATAATATTTCTGAAGATTTTTGTCTTATAAAATGCTGTTGAAGTATAGCTTATTTGGTTATATGAAGCAGGCTCTGAAAATAACAAAAAAAAGTCTGTAGCACTTCAGAAGACACATTAAAATGGTCCGTGTTTGCAGGCAAGGAAAGGAAGTTTAATGGAACAGAGCCTTTATATCATATCTTAGTCTAATTTAAACTAAACTACAGTCAGATACATTAAATATAAGTCAGTTTGGAAACTGATTTTTTCATTAAATGTTAAAAAACCAGAACCATTACTTTGTGAGTGGTTTGACATATCTACACCTAAACTATTGCCTACAATACTTGTTTTCATGGTTACTTAGATGGAAGGCTCAGCCTAAGGCTGCCTGCTTGTACGTAGCAATTTGCTCTTAATATGAGGGGGGCAGAAATAAGAAGCTGTTGATGTAAAACACATAAATGATGGTGACAGGCAGAAGCATTAAGGTATATTTGTATTAAAACCTGGATGTAACTATCATTGCCATTGTCAGCCGTCACCTCCCTGCTGCAGAGAGCATTGCATTGGGGATGGGCTGCTCTGGTGGTGGGTTGCTAAGGGGATGCTTCATGCTGCTCAGCAGCATCGCAACAACCAACACTTGAAAGAAATAGTTGCGGGGATTTTTTATTTTTAAAAACAATTAGCAGAACATGTGTAACGTTCTAGGAGTGGGGAAGGATGAGTAAGTGCTGGCAGTGAATACACCATGTATAATGTTGCTGTCTTTCCCAGTCTGAGCTGTAGGCTGAGGGCCCTGTGGCTGCAGTGGAATGGCTTGGCTGGCATCCTGCTTCCTTCCCTGCAGGCCTGAGGGTCAAGACCCTGTGCTCCCTCCCTCCCTTTGGCAGGACTTGTTTATACCTGCCATGGACTCCTGGCTGCTCACCCTTTCTGTTGGGGGATATGGCCCCAGTGGGAACCTCCTTTGTCCCCCCAACAGCCAGGCCTACCTTGACAGGGGGCAGCCACAGCGGGAAAAAGGCAGAACAGTAAATGGTGGCCTGGGGCTTGCTCAGGAGACATCCCCGAAAGCCTCAGTGCATTTCTTACCCTCTAGTCTGCTTTCTGTTTGATTCTGCTTTATCCACCAGCATATTTTAAACACGTGTAAATACACGTTCCCCTTTCACAGCAGTGAAAACACTTATTTATCCCTGGTCCCCCATCAGAATCACTTACATGCCTTAATATTTAACATCTGGGTTAAATTCTGGGCTTGAAAAAAATTTTCAAGAGCTTAACTTGGTGTTGTCCAAACTTCTTTGGCTTGAGCACTGCTACCAAGCCTTAACTTTTCTTATGGACCACCAGCCACCTTAATGTAAAATTTAACTGAAAATACCATACTGAATGGCAATGAATATGGTTCTGCATGGTTCATTTGCTCTAGGTAATTTGGGAATTACAAGTTGTTGTGGTGTAGGCCCAGCCAGCAACTCAGCACCACATGGCTGCTCACTCCTCACCCTCTCCATGGGATGGGGAGGAGAATCAGAAGAAAGAGGTAAAAACTTGTGGGTTGAGATAATAGGACAACACAAGGAGAGAAGAAATAATAATAACAGTAATACTAATAAAAAGAATATATAAAGCAAGTGATGCACAATGCAATTGCTCACCACCTGGAACCCAATGCTCAGCCTGTTCCTGAGCCATGATCCTTCCTCTTCCCTCAGCCAGCTCACCCAGTTTATATACTGAGCACAACATCAAATGGGATCGAATATCCCTTTGGCTAGTTCAGGTCAGCTGTTCTGTCTGTGTCCCCTTGCAGCTTCTTTTGAAAATTAACTCTATCGTAGCCAAACCCAGGACACAAGCCTGCTGAGAAATGCCTAAATATTGTTGCAAAAAGTAGTTTCAGGACTTAGGAGTCTGAGTTTTGCTGAATTAATTAGCACTTCCTTATTGGGGCAAGGGATAGTTCAGATGCTGTACCAATATGCACTGTGTATATATATGTGCTGATACAATTTTACAGCTTGCAGCTCCTAAATCGCTGTCTTTAGCTACTGTGCTTTGTTGACAAATTAGCTCACACACAAACAGTTCTAGGATTTCTGGATCACTTAGCTATTTTTGAAAATTGTATGCATGAATACAATGGTATTTCAATTAACATTTTTAAAATAAGCTGTGAAATGTCGAGTTCCTGCAATAGCAGGAACTCAGAACTCCAGAAAAGAAATGCAGAAACATTATGCATGTACCTTCTGAATTTTTAATCCTTCTGAAGCCAAATTAAGTAAGTATCTAAGTCCTTTCCTGGTACGTAAGCACATTATTAAGCCCTTGTGTTAATTAGGGTCTTAATGCTTTCCTTCTTGGAAAGAAAACTGACCCTGTTGTTCTCGAGTGACAATCTAGTGTCTGGGATTGTGAGTCATGGAGACTGGAGGGCTTATTTTGGTGATTAATCAGGCCCAAAGTAATATCTTTACTGTATCTCTAGCAGACTAGAAATTGAAAATAGGTATATCAAACAGTATCCTCCATGGGACTGCACAGGAAAAAAAGGGTATGTAGTTCCATGGGGTAAGTATGTTAACTTCATTACATACACTGGTTAGATGATTTAGGGATGTTTTCTGCTATATTTAAGGTGCATACAAGTTGAGATTAACTAGGACAAAGCAAATTGCCATTAATAGTACAAGACTTTAAACCAGTTCCATTTGGGGCTTGGAAAAAGTCTCTTTAAAAGAATGAGAAGTGAAATTCCCACTTTATCAGCATACAGATGGCTTTGTAAAGTCTGCGTGTTGCCACAGTGAAGGAAATTATTGTGTGAATAAACACAGATAAATTGGCAACCTGCACAGTATTCAGTATTTGTGATGTAGTCAGTGACATAATCTTTTCTAGATAAGAGCCTTTAAATATAGATTATACTGTAGTGGTTAACACATTTAGAATAAAATAGCTGAGTAAGTCTTTCTTCTTCCTGGAATGGCAAGAAGGTGTTTTTTGTAAAAAGTTTTATTTTAGAGGTGAGATTTCAAATTTGTGGAATTATAAATATGTTCTTTAAGCAGATACAACCCTTATGCCTTAAATTATTTTTTTCATATTTTTTATGTACTGAAACCCTTTCATGTAACCCTGTCATATAAATTAGACCTTGAATAACAAATACCTGTGTACTTTTTACTTGCTTTAGAATTTGGAAATTGGGCAGGAGAAAAGAAATCTGAGCTATTAAGATATATCACTGTTTTATCATTGTGGAGTGTAACAGGATCCTTAAGTGAAAGATGGCTTTATATAACAATTTGTAGAAAAATGCTGTCAGCTGCTTCTGTGGTGTCATGGTTTAAACCCAGCCTGCAACAAAGTACCATGAGGCTACTCGCCCACTCCTCCCTCCCAGTGGGTTGGGGAGGAGAAAATATAAAGAAAAGCTTGTGGGTCAAGACAAGGACAGGGAGCGATCACTCACCATTTATGGTTGTGGGCAAACCTGACTTGACTTGGAGAAAAAAAAACAAAATCAATTTAACTTGTTACCAATCAAATCAAAACAGGATACTAAGAAGTAAACCCAAATCTTAGAACACCTTCCTCTCACCCCTCCCTCCTTCCTGGGCACAACTCCACTCCCAGTTCTCTCCACCTTCTTCCCCCCAGCATCGCAGTGGGATGGGGGTTGGGGTCAGTCCGTCACACCTTGTCTCTGCCGCTCCTTCCTCCTCAGGGGGAGGACTCTTCGCTCGCCTCCTGTGGGGTCCCTCCCACAGGAGACAGTCCTCCATGAACTTCTCTGGCATGGGTCCTTTCCATGGGCTGCAGTCTTTTGGTCACAGGCTGCTCCAGCACAGGCTTTCCCATGGAGTCATGGTCATCTTTGGGGGCACCCACCTGCCCTGGCATGGGCTCCTCTCTCCCCGGGCTGCAGGTGGGCATCTGCTCCCCCACTCCCCTCCATGGCTGGAGGGGGACAGCCTGA
>JANZLQ010000669.1:0-44783 GCA_026212715.1 Elanus axillaris | reverse complement strand
GGGGGATCGCTGCTGGGGAACTAACTGGGCATCGGTCTGCAGGTGGTGAGCAACTGCATTGTGCGGCACTTGTTTTGTATATTCCTTTAGTATTATTATTGTAATGTTATTATTGTTAATATTATTAGTAGTATTTTCTTCCTTTCCGTTCTATTAATCTGTTCTTAACTCAACCCATGACTTTTACTTTTTTTCCCCCAATTCTCTCCCCCATCCCACTGGGGGGGGGGGGGAGCGAGCAAGTGGCTGCCTGGTGCTTAGTCACCAGCTGGGGTTAAACCACGACAGCTCAGAGCAGCAGAAAACTGTTATGCGTATATCACCTCAGCCTCCCCACTACCTCTCCCCTCCCCAGTGAAATTTTGGAGGACTGAATGTAACTGGTGGAGAAAATAGAGAGAGCTGAGATTGTAGAGGGGAGAGGACAGGTGTTTATGTGGGTTTTCAGTTGTTTGTGCTCTTCTTTTTCTCGGCACCTGAAAGAGTAGTTTGTGTTGGTTGGTGATTGATTAATTTGAGTAAAATTCCCCAGCCGGTGCCTGGTTTCCCCTTGACACCCACGTTATTCTTATAGCCATGCCCAGGAGGCGACTGGGATAGCTTAGCATGATCCGGCTCTGGCCAAAGACATGGCAAGCACTGACCGTACAGCACGAACGTTCACAGGACAGTGCTTGGTCCCGTGCTCTGGCCCTTTCTGCTTGATTAGGATAGCCTCCAATTAATCCTGGCAGCTGCAAATCCAAGCATAGTTTTAACTAACACATTCGCATTTTGGTCGTACCGGTATATCTAGCACATCTTTGCTGAAATGGAGTGTCTGTTTTCATCCCACTTGTCCCTTACCTTAGTTGCTTCAGACACAGTTTTATCCAAGAAGAGACCTCGCAGCGAAAGATGAGAGTCACAGCAAGAGTCTTAGAGAGTCTTAGAGCAAACGCCTCGGACCTAGCGAGTAGCGTGGCACGTTCAGCTACTCGTGGCACGCAAATTCCCAATTATCGACAAAGTAGGAACTGGGGATTGCGTTTTCCTCAGCTACAGAGAGCTCTAGAAGACAGTGTCTACTTCACTTCTGCCCCTCGAGGACATGACTAAGATCCATTTCCACGAACCATTTCGGAATGCCTTGTCCAACAAGCGGTAGTTACAGCTCAGTGGAGATTTAGTTTAGGTTCTCCGTTAAACAGGAAATGTTTAAAACCTCCTAAACCCGTAACAATGCGAACATCTGAATCACTGTGAGATTTTATTAACCTTCAAGTTTGTTTCTAAAGTATTTTCCCTTGCACAGTTCTTCTTTCTTTACCACTAAGGTATTGCTGACTTTTTATTTTAAACGGAGCAATTCAGATGTTGCTTTCTATTCTGCACACCTTCTTTCTCCTCCTCGCTGCACCGAACTTTCTCATAAGATTGCTATGAACCCTGCTTCCCTGGACTTTCCTTCTTGTATTTATTCTTCTCGTAACACAATTAAGCCAGCGTCTCCTTAGCATTATTACAGAAAAAAAATAGGATTCTTCCATGCAGAGAAGGTCTCAATAAGAGTAATAATATAGTTTAAATTGTAATGCACATAGTTCTCAGTTTCAACCCTTTTCCTGGCATCGCGCTCATCCTTCCACTCCTCCTCTGCATCTCAAGGCCGGTACCTTCAGCGGGGTGTGCCTGCGTGAAAGGAGTAACTGCTTGTTTTCCGTAGGAAACATGTTCTGTACCATAGAAAGATTAAAAAATAAAAAGGTACTAAATAAATAAATAAAGGAATGAAAAAATTAGCCATAGCCTCCTGGTCTGCTAGAGAAATCACTGTAGGAAAAAACCCCGCTGCAGGCAAGTCGGGAAGAGTTCAGACAGGGCAAGCCCGAGGCCGTGCAAACTCAGTACAAAGCTTACGGTCTGTACTAGCCTTAGCAGTACTGGGTTTCAGGGCTACAGGGTAACAGTGGTATCGAATTCCCGAATCCTTATTCTGTTCCGGCTCTTTCTTAAGTGTAGTTTCTTCCTTGTACATGCTAGTGAAAGTATTCTCACCAGACGTGCTTAATTGTGTGTCCTAGAAAAAATATCTGAGACTGTGACATGCTTTTTTTTCTAATCTCCCCAGCTCTGTTTCAACACATCCTTCTTCGCACTGATTTTTTGTTGTCTGTTGCCTTCCTAGCTCCATTATTGCTTAATTCATCCCCAGGTCCGAGCATTCTTTTACATTTCAGAAAATCTCAAATTAAAAAAAACAAATTTAGAAAACCAGAGCTCTTCTATACAAGCCATGTGCATGTGAAAATTGGAAAGAAGCATCTTTCATTATTGCTTTTAAACAAATCTTTGTTCCTGGCAACTATATTAATGAGGCAAATAATTGAATATGAGTTTAAAGTAACATTTCTCATGAACATGCTAAAGTAAAGTGCTGCAGTTAGTAGATCTGATTTCTGAAATACATTATTAGAACAGGGCACCTGAAAGCCAGCTTGTGTTTTTATGACTGCAGATTTTACCACGGGAATTGTATTAAAATTTATGTACTCTCGCAGCTACGGCTGTGGCTTTACAGGCTTTTAAGCTACATTTTTTTTCACAGCTCCTACCCAAAACCTTGTAAGTGTTTTGGGGAGAAGGGACAGTATAAATTAACAAAAGCTTTTGCACGTACTAAAGACTACGTCTAATTCTGAATATCCTTTCAGTACCCTTTGTAAACATCAGCTGTCATGCTATTAACACTTGGAAAGTTAACAAAGTATTAAATTAATCGCAGGCCAAATTCTGCAGTGAGGACGGCGCCTGGCGCCTCAGCACAGGGTTGGATCTTTACCAGGACTGCTGTCACTCGGGCTGCAGTTGTGCCACTGGAGCACAGACATGCGTTAAAATTGAAGCCGAGCTAGGGAGAGACACACCTAGAAATCACTAGAGCGTGCTGACTTGGCTCATATTGAGAAATCCGGATTTTTTTTTTTTAATTATTATTTTATTTTCCGGCCGGAACCCTCTAATTAAGAAGCAGCAGACAGCATTTTGCTCTCCGAGGCTTACGGCCAGCGGTGCTCCCGAAAGCGGGGAGCAGGCGGGATGCCGTGTCCCTCCGGGCAGGGAGCAGGCAGGCAGCAGGCTGCGGTGCGCGGTGTCCCGGCTCCCACTAGCGGCGGCGGAGGCGGGAGAGGGCCGGCCGCGGGGCGGTGGGGCCGGCGGTGGGGCGCCGCGGGCCGGCGGGCAGAGCGGGCAGCGAGCGCTGGCTGAGGGCCGTGCACTTTTCTGTGTCCGCGTCCGCTGACAGCAGGCTGCGGGGTTTTTCTTTTTTTAAGCACGTAGTTCTGAACGAGGCGGTAAGGGGATGGCGTAACGATGTTTGAGATTGCATGCTCAGAACTGACTGCTTGGTTTATGTCATTTATTTCTTCGAAAGGTTTCCGTGCGGCATGCGGTGAAGTTGCTCTCTCCGGTTGGATGGCCTAAGCTTTCCGAGCAGGAGAGGGATCCTTCTGTTTCTAACTGAACTGCATGTTCTTAATCGGTTAATGAATTTATTGTACAAATAATAAAAGAGCCTTTCAATTTGCTATCATACTAGTGCAAATATTCTCCCATACACTGGTTTACAGAGCTTTTGGTAACCATGAATATTCTTTTGAAGAAAAGTTGTTTACTGAATATTCATGACGGGTTGAAGGAAAAAAGAGGTCATGAATATGAACAAGCCTAATTTGGTGGGGCTTCTTTGCAAAGAAGAAGGCAGGCATTCTATTTTGCTGTTGTCATGCAACTCTATTTTTTCTACTTCTAAGGACGTTCACATTTCATTCAGCAGCTATGAGGTGTACTGGAGAGCCGAAACTCAGGTATTTACCTCTTTAGTAAATTATCAGTGTTTCTCTGCTGAAGGCTCATCATATATAAAACAGTATGCTGTCTTTTCAGGGAATCATGCACAATATTGTCCATAATTCCTCCAATCTATGACTGAGAATGAGTCAGTTACTTAAACAAAACAGAAAGATTGCACAGAATTCCTTCTTCCTTAAATGTGTTCACTTTTCTGATGAAAGATAGAAGGAGAAGTTTTGATCAGGACTTTGTCCCTTTTCCTTAGAAAACAGCTTTCAGCAGGCTACAGCTGGGGAAAAAAAGTTTAGAAGCTGCGTTTGGGTGTTTAATTTCCTGACAGTTAAAGAAAATAACTTTTGATTTTACCCTTACTTTCAAAAAAAAAATCTTTTTTTCTTTCCTCTAGAAACTACAATACTTTTCATGTTCACAGACATCTCTATGATACTTTTGGAAAACTTGGAACAACATAAATGTCCAACTGATTTAAAATTCAAATACAGTGTGTAGAGGTACAGTGAGAGAAAGGAATGAGTTAAAAATAGTCCATGCATTAGAGACGGTTATCCCAGTCAAACTTGAGCATAACGTAAGTTGGATGTTTTTAAAACTCTCGAACAAAGGTATTTTAAATAATAGGGAAGACATTTAAAACGATAAATGGCATCACTATTTACATCACTAAGTCCTGCTCACTTTCCATGGCTACTGGATGCCCATGTGTGATTTTTAAAATGTCTGCCAATCTGTTTAATTATTTTTAGCAATTAAGGTTGTAATTTGTGGATGTTGCTTCAGCTTCTTGCCATGTTGACTGATGTCTCAATGTGTACAATCTATGTCACGCCATATGTTCCTTGCTAGCTCCTATTAGGAAGAATGATTTTTTTTCTTTCTAATCAGGTTTTTGCTGGTACATGTTTCAGGAGAAAACAGCAAATCAAAATGTACTGGGTCCGTTTCTCCACTGCTCTGCTCCTTTTTCTTCTGTCTCCTAAATGTAGCAAGTGATTATGAATTGCCAGTGAACAGAGGATCGTCCTCTGGTTGTTCTATGCTCACTTTGTCCAGGTGAAAATAGTTTTAGAAAGCGACAAGCCACTGAAAGACCAGTTCCGGGTGGATCCACTAGCTTTGACAGATTACTCCCAAATTACAAGCATGAACCACTAAACTCTACTGAGTCCACAGAAAAAATAAGAACGTCTTGATGCTTTTTATACCCGCTTTATGACTAAACTCAGGTACATTTTTCAAGGTGGCGTGCAGTCTTCTTTTCACCATAAAATAGAAATAATTGAAGCCCCAAGATGTATACCTACTTGCTCATGGGGTTTGCTGTGGATAAATGAATGTGCAGGAGCAGAAGCATATTAGGAAGAGAGTGGTTTTAGGAAGTTTGCAATTCTATTAGTCCAGGATTCTTTTTGTCAGTGGTATAAGTTACCTGGTTCCCATTTGTAGCATGTTTATATAAGAACAGAAAAAGGGAATACAAAACCTCTCTCTGAGGTTCTGGTTTTTATTTTTCTGGTGAAGGCTAGCTGTGTCTTTACATGTTGATACAGTGTCTGCTACAGATGGTTGCCTTAAATTCAATTTACTTGATGGGCTGCTGTTTTTATTTGTATAATGGTGCTTTTGATCAAGGATACAAAAAGATAATACACATGATAATTTTGATTAGTGAAATATAGGAGGCACTTCCAAATGTTTTTCAAGCACCATTTGAAAAAAACCCAAAAAACCCAACAACCTACAAACGTATTAGCAGCACACTGATTAATAGTGGGGAGGCTTGGATTTTCTGGGGTGGAAAACATTTTTATCATTCGTTCAGAAGTTTCAAAGCTCAATTTTAAGTGCTTAACTTACAGTGATAGGAACTGAAAGGTGACAGTGACAAAGAGTAAACAACATTTGCATAGCAAAACGAATTTGACAACTAAATTTATAAATATTGCAAATGAGGGGGAAAGCTCATTTCATTTTTAAAGCAAGATCTCCTCTAGAATTTAGTTCTTTTTTTTCTCCTAGTCTTCTATGAAGGCAATTTAATACTGTCTTTTCGTATGAATATTATTTCAGATGAGCTTTATTTGAAAAACAAGCTTAGGTATTGAACTGTAACACAGATCCACACTTGGTAACTGTTAGTGCCGAAAGCTGCTAAGGACAAACACATACCCTCACTTTCACACTAGAAATCTTTTTATCATTAGTCCGTATCTCTTGAGAATGTTCTACACCTGTGTACATGCAGACCTCCCACAGATCTTGATTAAAAAAATCCAGTGCTATGGTACCAAATCTGACTAAAAGACCTGTAGTGAAGACCAAAGAGGGCAACGCTGCTATGTTCTAGCAATTACTTTGGCTCATTGCAGGCAAGATAACGCTGTAGAGGACGTAGAGGAGTTAGTTCTTGTTAATTCCACTTACTGTTAATTCAACACCTGTAAGCAGAAGGAAGCTGTATGCATTTTTCAGAAGTAATTTAAACTCCCAACTTTAGAGTTACAGATATGTTGCAATTTGAACAATTATAATACATAAACTATACATATAAATTATAAGCATTCCATAGGAAAGCACTCGGTTGTGACCCAAACTACACTCAAGACATTATAGAGAAGCAGTCCAGAAATCCCCAGTTTAAGTAGTCTGGCATACAGGGTCCTATTTCCAAACCTATAACTAAGTCTTTACTATTACAGTCAGCCTGACTCAAGAGTTCACTTCGAGACAACACTGACGTTCACACATAAGAAAGGCTCTTGAAGATAGCTTTGACAGTAACTTCATAGCTGATAATACTTAAAAAGACAAAATACTGGGGTTGCCTTTCTACCACCTCTTGACTAACAGGTATGTTTGATGCCATCTCAGACAACAACGTGCTGTTCTTGATCTGTGGGCTAAGTTTCACTGGTGTCCTTAGGCTACCGTGAACTATAGTGTTTCTATTTCCAACGCCGCTCCGCTAAATCAGAATTACTTGGGCAGCTATAAAATGAGCCTAACGTGTACTGTGCTAATGATTAACTATTAATCAAGTGGATTGCGGTAGTGCCTAGGGACAACTGAGATTCAAGTCCTATTATGTAAGGCACTGTGCAGTTCTTCAAGAAGGCCGTAGATGGATTTTCCCTTTTAAAACCAGCTGTGCTGTTACCACATCCAGGCTGGTTCCGCTTTTTGCCCTTCTATCCATCCTTACAACTTCAACACCTTTGGCACTCGAATGGCTGAATTCATTTTGTGCGGCTCCATCTGCTATTTGTTTCCTGAAACCCTATAGGAAGGGCGAGAGGTGCTGTTGCAGGATGCGGATGACTTCAGCCTGCCTGAGAAGTGCTAAACCACAAAATTCTGATCCATTTGAAATCAGGTATTTTACTGTAGTTTTAAGCAGCCAGCTTCTCCTGTGTTACTGAACTTTTTCAAACAATAAAAAGTTGTAACCTGAAGTGTGCTAGATTTACTCCTTTGCGGCGCCTTTTGGCTGCCAGTATCGTTGTCGGCAGGAGGGATGCTTCCACAAAAGATACCATGCTCAATACATTTTTGGCTCAGTCAGGTGGCCGTCATGAGTCACTAAGGCACCTGCTGTAAATCAGCCTGTTACATTGGCATTCTCAATTGCCTATGAATTCCAGATCTCGCTTCCTTACGTTATCAGGTTTTGGCAGATACCTATCAACAGGTGTGATTATCAGTGATAGGGAGCATGTAGTGCTGCTGGTTAAAGGCTTTCACAAAGTCCTTAAAAGGACTTTTTTTCAAAGAGAGTGAGAGATTTTGTGGTTAACAGTTGTTTTTGATTAGAATCAGACTCCTTCCTCCTGCTGTTACCCTTCCCACTCATCCGGAATCTGAAAAATAAGATGAAAACTGCTGGAAGAATACTGACTCTGATGTTATTTTCATGAAATACTGTGGGAACAGTTCCATAATAGAGCAAGTGACAAACAGCCACATTCCAGCTGGCAGGAGGAAAAAAAAAAGACGGACGAGAAGGGAGGGTGACTGGCTGCAGAAGGAAGTATTAAATGAAGAGGGGAGAGGAGAATAAGAAATGAATAACGTGTGAAACGTCAGAGGGAAGCTGAGAAACGGCGTATTGAGAATGGAGAGAAAAGTGAGACAGGTCATGGTGGAGTTTTTTGTGATGATAGTCTAAGAAATTCAACAGAACCTCAGAAGATAAAGCAAAAGTAGGTGTTCAGAAATAGAGGAAAATCAGCAAATCACACAAAGTACTTAAAAATTGAGGGGAAAATGTAAAAGGGCAACAAAAACTCTTGGGAAATTGTATCTAAACATATATAAAATGTAAAATAATAATAAATTTAGAAACTGGTTATATATTTTGGGGAACCGTCATAATTACTAACTTAGACTAGCATAGCAAACAAGAGAAACTCTTCAGTTCTTATTCCCCGCTTTGGAAATATTTCCCTTCTAAACAGATAATTCACTGGCATCTAAGCAGTCACCTTTCATTGCTTGACACCTATATCCCCGGGGAAGGGTTTGATGAACTTGTAAACAAGCACTATGCTTTGAAGTTGAGATGAGCACGAGGGTAGACAGCAGACATCACATATGTGCACCGACTGTAGGAGTTCATAATAGGACTCCTGTCCAAAAATGTGAGTGACTGCTTGCAAGGATGTGCCACTTGTACTTTTGCTTTCAGCTGCATCAACTTTAAAAAGAAAAAAAAAGGCAAAGAGAGCAACCACAAATCTACGCTGTGGAGCTGGTCAGAGCTTCGTTTATCTCCATCTCTTTAGGGAGGTGTCAGGGGTACGCGCGTACCGCTCCTTCCAAAAGGCGGATCCATTGGCCGACCCTCAGCAGTGCCTGAACAGACCGGGAACGACCCGCGCTCCTCTAGATACTCCCAGGGCCACGTGAAGAAAAGCAATGGCAAACACTTCCGACACCTAAACGTGCATCCCTTAGCCAAAAAAGAGAAGTTGTAAAAATTTATTTTCCAAGCCTGGAGTGTAAATACAAATCTGCTTGAAATCTTTCCATCGAAAAGTGCCAGGGTCTGAACTCCCCTGAGAATGTATGGATTCATTCCCATTGTCTGAGTCGGTAGGTAGGCATACGGGGAGAGGGAAAAGCTAGTCAACGTGCTTCGGTGGCTTCAGTTCCTGAAGGCCCGCATGCATTATTTACATGAGTTACAACATTTTCAGGGTTTATGAAGCTCCTGCCAAGGTTTTTGGTTCTGAAACAGTACTGAAGTGTAATGAGAATAGATTTCTTTGTAAAGATTCCAATGTTCTCCACTGTCAGCATAGCTTCCCTCGTGGGTTTTGTTCTTGCTTTAGGTTATGGTTGAAATTAGTAAGGGAAAAGGCAGATGATAATTTTGAAAAGTGAACTGAAGTTTCTTGAAGCTCCGAAGTTTCAAGTTAAGCTGAAATTATGTGCGGAATTTTCTGGTTGCTTTGTATTTTCTTTTGAATTGCTTATCATTCAGGAAGAGTTGAATACCTGAACAAAGTATTTGAGTAATGCCGATTGCAGATATAATAAGCAGAGACATCGTTAACTTTAAAAAATGGTGCTTGTGTTAGCCTCCCCCTCTCTCTCACTCTCAACTTAGTTGCCAGGGACTGTAAGTCCGCAGCGCGTGATATGAATGAGTTTCACGGAGTATGAATGAGAGATAACATCGCTCCGCTCTCTCATTTCGCAGTAGTTAATACTTACTAAGTTTCCATCTGCCACCAAATACTAAAAAGGTATCGTCCAAAAACGAGAACACTTCTTTCGTGGTTGAAAGACACAACTGAGTAAATCTTTACATAGTTACAGAGAACCTTTTAAAGGTGCTATTACTTCGGAAGGTCTCCAAGGCCTTGCTATGAGGGACCAGCTCTGGCAGTCCTTTTAAGACATCGAACGATGAGATGTGAAATCCTGAGGTAATTATATGCACTGCTTTGAGAATGGTGAATAAAATGGAAATGTCTTAAACAAAGGAAAAAAAAAAAAAAAAAACGAACCAGGTTTGGGGGTTTACAAGCAGCTTTCTCTTGTTTACATGCTTTCATAAAAACTTTACTCTTGAAAAACTCCCAGGGGAAATAAGGTGATGTTATAGATGTTGTCAGTAGCTTTTTGCAGTTTGATTTCTCACAGTAGTATAACTTGAGAGGAATTCACGCCACTGAGTTTCAGTATTGTTCCCCACATCACTGCAGTTTGGAGTATTTAGTTGCAGTTTCATTTGGTTTATAAAGCGCTACAGCTTCTCTCCACTCCTACATCTTTGCAAGACTCTTCTGGAAATTTGAGCACAATTGTATACTACTACTGGAGTAAGCTTCTTTGTCTCGACTGGGATGAGATCCAGTCAGTTTTCTCAGAATTACTGGGGACGAAGTCAGGGAGGCAGCTGAAAGACGTCCAAAGCCAATTCCCCAAATGATTCTTTCATCAAATTGCACAAGCAGCAGTTTCAACTAAAACACTTTAAAAGATTTTTTTTTTTTTCCTCAATGAAGAACTAGGAAATTTGTTGCTTTCCATCCTGACTTTGATTGAAGTCCGACTTTGAAGTCTCCAGAGTAGTACTGTAAGATGAAAAGAAACCTGAAGGAACTGGAAACATTTCCTGGCTCATTGAGCCATTGCCCTGTCTTCTCAGGCTGTACATTTGATAATCCTATGTGAAATAAAATTTCCATCCTTCACACAGCTCTGCCCAGGAGCGGTTCTGGGTTCTGGCTCACTTCTAATAAAATGTGGTCCGGAATTGTAAGAGAGTGATTAATTCTTCGGGTCCCTGCTTGATACCAAAAAGGCCATAAACCATGAGAAAAACATAAAAAAGAGTGAGTAAAAAGGTGAATAGGCTAGTATCGTAGTGAGCTATCACCTTTATGGTGTTATTTCGGATGAGACGTTGGTGTTCTGCTGCTTCTGCTGCTGAGAGTATTTTGAATGGTAACGGTTTGGGTCCCCGAGGGACAGAGTAGAGCAGCTGAGACAACATTTAATCCAGCAGATGAAGGTACAGTAAATGCCACAGGCAGTGTTCAATTTTGTGTGTTAGCAGCAAGGGATAGACATTTAAAAAGTGGAGAAATGGCAACCTTGTGTGATGGGATGTGATGGGAAAACATTGCATTTGTCCTGAATTGGCCTCTTATGCAATTAACTCTGCTTTCTTATGCTACTTCTTTGTGATGGAAATAGCTAATGAGTGGGAAAAAATTAAATTGACAGTATAAGCATGTTTCCCACAAAACAATTAGAAGGGCATGGTATGACACTTGAAAAAGGTATATGAAATATATCTATGGGAATCAGACAGGAGCTCATGTTTAGTGCTAAGGGCCTAAAGGACATTCCTTCTAAGCCAGAAGGAGGGTTGCAGAATGAGGCTACGAGAAAGGCTTATCACTCTTTCACAGTACATTATCGAAACCGTCAGGGCTGTGCAGAAGAGGCTTCAGGGGTAAGATCTCCAACTGCAACTTAGTAGACAACACTTGTATTTTAGTTTTGCTTTGTTTTCTTTAGTCCTCTGTTAGCTTCAGGAACTTGAAACACCTGAAACCTCACGAGAAGGAATCAAATCAGAATTATTTCAATTGTACGTTCCCCAAAGAAGAGACTAAGCCTTCTTATTCTTTCCATTAAGTGTGTACACATACAGCACACATACTAAAATCCGTCTTCTGTGATCTATGCTAGTTGCTGTGTTGTGTGCAGAAATGTCCAAATAGTTCTTCCTGAACACCCTCAGTATCAGAGAACCCAAACTGCTTGGTCTTAGAGCAGCAACATTTCTTTAACGACATCTGGACCCACACTAGTGTATCTGTACGCAGCTGCGTTATGTTGTACAAGCTTGCTGAGCTGGATTGCTGTTAGACTGAGGATCTGTGCGGCGCACACCATTTCAGGCTGTAGAAATGTCCTGTCCTGCACAGCATTATTAATTGATTGTTACTAAGAATTTTAAAAGAAATTCTGGCCGAGTGAAAGCCATGGAAAATAATGCTATTCATAAAAATAATGAGTGTCTTATATAGCCGAAACTTTTTTTCTTACCTGGATCAATTGCCAAAAAATCCCATCTTCTAGGAAACAGCATGCAACATGAATTTCTCTGAATAATATTTTAAAAAACTTGATTGTTTTCCCAAGTTGCCAGAATAATTTTCTTAAACTGCTCAGTTCTGTCCAAACTATTAGAACGTGGGAGCAGATTCCAGTTCCTGTGTCCAGATTTGTCCTCCGTCTCCAACCCAGCCCCACAGGGGAGGGAAGCAGACACACAGGCCAGAAGGAAGTACAGAGACTTTCCAGATAGGAACGGTCGGGGCCAGAGGTACGTACACCTTGGGTGTCCTGCCCTGCCTGCCTTAGCATCGGTCATGTCAACAGCACTGTGGGCCAGGCCCATCATCCACCTGAAAGGACACTTTTTTTCTTTTGGTAGGGAGTATTAGCTTGGGTAATGCCCTAGGAGAGAAAAATGGAACTGAAATAAAAATAAAACAGACATTCCTTGGAAATGAAGGACATCAGGGTGTTCATATACAGGATGGCAGTCCTGTAGAGGCTGCGATCACTGCAGTGCTTTAATACAGGTATTCCTTAGTTATGATGAAATATTAACATTTTTGCTAATGAGCAAGGTTTTTGATAAGTTTTTGTGAAACTCTTTGTTTTCTATTGATCGGCTGCACGACACTTATTTTTCACAGCGTTAGCTGTTATTTTGATTTTAAAGTATTTCCTGAAAATAACTTGCTAAAATCAAGGCCAAACCGAGGAAATAAAGAAGCGTAGCCGATGAAACCTTATATCAGCCTTTCTTCATACAAACTGAAATTGAAATTTCACTTTAGCCCATGAGTAAATAAATCTGGATGCTCCTATTCCTAAACTCAATTTTTGTGCATCAGAAAACTAGGAACTGACGTGGCAAAATTACGCGTATCTGGCAGACTCCTCAATACTACTGCAACTGGGTAATTGTTGGTCACAATTTAAAAAAAAAAAACCAAACTATTTTGTTTCCCTCTGATTTCATTTTGCCTTGCTTATAATCAAGTGTCCCACTGTGAAATAGGACACTGACAAGGGATACAGGTCAGGGCCAGGGAAGCTCCTACCATGAATATCAAATATACTGGTCTAAAACATACTGCCTGCAGTAAGTGCATCAAGGTTTTGTAGGGGAAGGTATTAAATCAACTCACAAAATTGGGGGGAAAAAAGTTTTCATTGCAAAAGCCCATTATATTTTCTAGTGTAGCTGGTATAATATGAGAGATTGCTCTATCTGCAGAACTTGCTTTCATTCTCAGACCATGAGGGCTACAGCTGTACATCAACTCTGCACTTCCAAACTTCCCATCCATTCATTTCATCCAATCGCAGAGTCTAGTTTTCTTCCTTTCATACAAATTCTAATGATTATACACTTCACATCCAAATAGTTAAAATCTACACAGTATCACATCTGTGGATAGCATTCTGTTAGTTGATTTTAAGATAGTTTAAAGCATTGCAAAGATGGCAGATGTAAATCACCTTAAAAGTAAGTTAAGTTTTGCTATGTTTCCTGTGACGTAAAGTATCTTTCCTATGACATAAACTGCCTTTTATCAGGATAATGAGAATTTTAGTCACTATTTTAAAGCCTGTTTCTTACGAACTACCTTACAAAGAAAATCTGTCTAGCTGTAACAAAAAATCTGTTAGGCAGGATTTTTGGGTGTTTTTTAAAATTTTTTATTACTAAATCTTTAACTTGAAAACATTCAGAGCCAAATCCTCATTTTTTCCGGCTTATGATGTTTTCCCACACATTTAAGAGGTAATCAGAATTACAAATGTTCAGATCTATTGTGCACTCTTTTTAAAAGGAGTTGACATGAGTTACATGGTCACATTGCAGGAAGGGTATTTTTAACTAGAAAGCAAGTTTGGAGATTTTCAGTGGTGTCATAACTCTGAGTCATTCGGTTCATATGAATAATTTTGGGTTTACTGTTTAGTTGTGTTGAACTGATTTATAAATGTAATGATGTTTCAGTAATACGGCTACTGAAGATGCAAAGCTTAATGTTGACCTGAATGACAAAACTCTTCCCCCAAAGTATTTTTGAGTAATATCCATAGCAGATCAAGCATGAATACATCTGGTAGGTGATAGCCAAGCAACAGCTCTGCATTGTTGTATTTGTATTTTACTTCCCACTTTTGCACCGTTGTGAACCATTTCCCATTTGCTCATTTTTGCCGGTTTTGGTTGTGTTAAGCTATTTCTATAGTTGTACTTTATTTTAGCCTTTAGGTGGCAGCATTTGAGAAGAGTTGTGGTTGTGGGCTTGCCACCATCTAGAATGCAACTCATGGGCAAGAATTATAAATAGATAGGATGAGACATGTAGGTGCGCTGCTCAGTATGCAAGTCACAGCAAGGTTTACTCAGAAGCATTCAAAATGTAAAAACTATAGATACACAGGACCATTTCCTTCTCAACATTTCTCCTCTCATTTATGCTTTTTTTATATAGAAAGATGTGTACTTCTACACATCGTATGTATATGCATAGTTTTTGAAAAATGCTTTGGATCAAAATGGAAGCTGTTGTTCCGATTTACTGAATGTGAAACCCTTTATTCCATTCCTACATTCTCTCTTTTTATTTTCTTTTTTTCCTTTTTTATCTTTTTCCCTGAAAAGCAACTTCTATCTAGGAAAGGGATGAGAAATGAAGGGTCTTGTGTTTAATTTGCCTGTTATCCCTCTTTTCAGTTATCTTTCAGTCACTTTAGGATGCCTAAATCTGGATCATCTGAATATGATGGGATGAACAGGAATGTTTTGAAACATACACAAAACTTTTCTCTGTTTTAATTCAGTGAAAAATAAATGAACAATGTTTTCTGACATTGGATTGTGTATTCCATAGTTCTACAAGGTTTATTTTTTAATTTCTCATATGTATTGCATTTCATGGCACAGGAAAAAGGTACATCCTGAGCTTTATGGAGATGGGGATGTCTGTGTGTGGTGGACAGGTAGGGTAGGATGTGTAGAGCGAAGGTCAGTACTGCTACTTTCCATTCTACAGGTAAACTTTGCAGTGAATATCATAGAGTAATTCTGTGTCCATACATCAGTAGAAAAAGAACTCCTGGTCCAGTATTCACACTTCTTCCAAATGTCTACCGAATGTCTGACTTGTTCTAAGCTTAAATCCATTAAATTGCTTCTTGTTCAGTACCTGGTAAATGCAGAGTCGACTGACCGCTGTCCCCTTTATACAAAGTTCATATACTTTTGAGGGCAACCGAGCTAGGCTGAACAAACCCAATTCTTTTATGTAAATTGTATTAATTCAAGGACTACATGATCATTACACAACCACGCAGTATTCAAATTAATCACACTTACAACTAATCCTGCAAACGCTGAAAGTCAGAAACCTGATATATACTTTGAATGATGCAAAAACAGCAATAGAAGCTTTTATTCTAAAAGTTTCTTAACACTCAGGTTTGGTCTTTTTATCTTGTGGGAGATCCAAGGACGCTACCTGGCAATTCATTTTAATAAATAAGGCTGTCCTAAATTATGAAACTAAATGCGTCTATGCTAGAATTTGCTGACTGAACTACACAATGAAAAAAAAACCACAAAAACCAACAAGATTTTGAGCATCTGCTTCACAATGTGTAGAAGTACACCACTGGCCAAACACTGGAACCTTTCTGAGGAGAACTACGTAGCTATTCCACATAGGGACAGGCGAAGAGGAGAGTCAGGTCAATCTTAAAAAAAAGAAAGCCAGTCGGAAACTTCGAGGTAGTATTGTTCCGGTCTGTTCTACTGCTATACTTCGACTCTAAAGGGAAAGGCTGAAAAGATACTTTCTTTCTTCTTAATCTTTGCCTTCCTAATATTTTCTGTCTTTGTGGCTGGGTTACTTTGGCTCACGTTGAAAGGCTTTCACTAACTGATGAGCTCCTTCGCTTGGATCTCTGAAGAGAAATTTTGTGACCAGACAAAATGACATGATTGATAGACTCAAGGTTTGATCTTTTTCCTTTTTCCTAACTCCTATTCCCCATTTCACATGGGAAGCTGCTACTGGAAAAAAAGAATTTTAAAGATGAGCAATCAGCTTAGTGTTCTCTTGAGAACCACGACAGCAACCTGCAGAAGTTTCATTGCAACAAAACCAGAGGTTGCGTGGGAAAAAAAAATTAAACAAATAGGTTGCCCACTAGTCGTTGGATGCCTATGCCTGTTACTGCTTTGCAAATTACAGAAGTTTGAAGTCTGTCATTCAGATGTCCAATGTTACACATTCAAGAGAGAAGGAAAAGATGAGAAGGAAAAACCTGATGTCTAGTTGGAAGAAATAAGAACTATGTGCAGTGAGATGGGGTGACAGATTCCAGGCTTGTCTTTGTGGGAATGCCATAGAAAATTCAGAATCAGCTGAAGGTGTGACCCTCAAATAAATTACTTATTCTACTTTGTGGACAAGTCTTATTCAGAGTTAAAGTGACTTTAATTCTTTTTAGCTTAATTTACCAAGTAAGCTAAAATGAGTTAGGGCCATTTTAATTCTGAATGAATAATTTAGTCCACCCGTTTAAGTGAAGTGCTTTGGTAGTTATTCATGAGCTATCCCAAGCCTAACATCTAGACTCTTTAATGGCCGGTGGCTTTAGGTAGCAAGGGACACAGTGTACTTGTCCCTTTCACTTGCATGTGCAACCACAAAGGCAGTCTAAATGAAGTTGAAAAGTTATCTCTTCTGAATTATTTCTTCACCAGTGATTAATATATGATATCCCAGATATGTACTTAACTAAGTCTATCATGCGTCGAGAAACCTGCTACGCACAAATGCATAATTAATACAGGTTTAAAAGCCAACATTTTATGCCACTAAATATAGTACTTCACCTTCTCTCTAATTTCGTACTCATTATCAGCATATATTATTACTACAAGAGAACACATAATTATATATTTAGACAGAAAGCTGGGATGAGAAGTCAAATGGAGTTATGAGAAGGAGTAGTGAGACAAGGAAGATCAGAGCTGCATACATATTGGAATGACAGTGTACAACCTTTTTGCCCAATTGGTCACACTGAGATGCACACAGAAGTATATTAATATGCATATTAGATGTTTTCCCTTTAATTTAGATGGTAGCTGTTCAGAGAATGAGATTGACATTGATGGCTTCATTGTCATGTTGAATATGCAGTGTCTTGGCGTCTCTGGCAATGTTAAAGACAGCGTAACACAGAGTAAGATGGGAACCTCTTCTATGAAGTAGTCAAGGTTGCTAAAGAATTTAGCTGCAGTATGTGCATTTCTCTTGATAACTTACATATTTATAACACTGTCAATCAGGCCTGGCATCGGTGGAATGAATGTAGTTATATTGGCAAGTACGATATAGGCCCATGCATAACATGTTGAGAAAAATGTGATTATGGTTCTTATTACATCTTAGTTTTTATTCTATCTGTAGAAAGTATCCTAGGATCTGTTTGTTCAAAGCATAGAATTTTTCAAAAGGTTTAAGGAATCTGTCCCGAAAATGTATGTGTTTATAGGCAAACATCTGCCCACGAGGGCAGGTTTGAGGGAATAGTTATGTAAATAAAGCCATGATTCAGCTGTAGAAGTCTTAAGTGTGTTTCTAGTGTGTTTTCAGTAATAGATACAGTAGTGCGAGAGACATTTCCAGTACATGAAGAAAAAATCACTAATACAGTTTCAAGGCAAATGAAAGTTCTGTTCATCACCTACACAACTGCTGTGCTGTAGTTTTTGTTAATTTGACTACCGTCATCGTTGGCTTACATTGTGGCACGTATATTTTGAATAGTCTTAAATAATTAGTGTACTTAATGATCCAGAACATCATGTAGAGCTTATTTGTAATCTTCTGTCTTTGTGTTACAGGAAGCGCCTCTGAAAGATCAAAACTTCTGATCTCAAAATTTCTTCAAAATATCTTGTAATGTTATAAGCATTTTCATTGAAATGATATTGCTGGTTCTTAAAAATTGAAGTCTTGATTCTCATATACTTTTGAAAAGAGGATTCTCATATACCTTGGGAAAGATGGGTTTTAATTTATTTCCTGGTGTCATGTTAGGCACGCTTCTCCGTAATACTGAAATAAACTATGGTTGTAGAAGAAACGTACAATAAGTAAGACAAAACTGCTCACAGATATGCTCTATTTTTATAGAACAGGAGCAAAATACATGTAACGAAGTTATAAAACCTGTTTATATCCTTCCCAAATATAAACACACGATGGTTTTGTGTGAAGGAGAGACACGAGGCTAGCAAATACACATAGAAGGTCATGAAGAGAAAACCTAAAGAGCACAAAAAAATGTATCGGCTTTGTAAACTGACAGCTTAGCTCCCATGAGAATACCCCTTTTTCTTTTACTCAGCTGGGTACAGCAATCTTGTCTAAGGCAGGCTGAGACTGGGCAACAGGAGAGAAAGGCTAAAGAGCTACGGAGCTGTCAACATGACGTTCCGACCAGCTGCATGTAAGGGCTTTAAATGTCTTACGTGGGGAAAGATCACTGCAAATCTAACACGAACTGATTTGCATTGCTTTTAGTGTTGCGAAATGATCCGAGTTGTCCACCCTTTAGAGTTCCTTCTCTGCTTCATAAGAACTTCCACTTCTTCATTTTTGTTAGCTTGCTTTTTTTGCTCTGTTCACATAGTGGGGTTAGGTGTTCATATTCTTCCTTCTTTGGGCCACAACTGGCCGTAGCAATAGAGCAGGAACTACTCCACAAATTAAATTCTTCCCATCTGAGGTGTGCTTCTGTCTCCTAGTTTTGCTGATGACTGTGAATATATATGCTTCAGTATGTGTATTTTTTTAGTTACTGAGCAGCTGAAGGTAAAGTTACAGCTCTGTCTAACTTTCCTGTACTGACCGGCGCTCTACCGCTGCCTATTCCTGAGGTGTGTCGTGGTGTCAAAGATGCAGTGCATCACCTCGGTATCGTACGAAGGAATTATCTGGCTGAACTAAGCAGGACTGTTTAGTGCACACTGAAAACAAAACTAAATTACAATAAAAAAATAAAAAATTAGTTCCAAACAAAAGGCAGAATCCCCTGAATGTGCGCTGTAGATACAGGACGTGTCAATATGGGTAGAAACCTAGGGCTGTTTAAAATGTATGGATATATGGTTTTGAAAGTTAATGAGAACAACTGCCTGTGACTGAGATCTACGCGTTGTGTGCCAAAGGCAAGTGGGGAGCTTTCCTTTACTTTTGGGAAGGCTAGTGAAGTTAGGTGGGCAAGCAACGGCCAGCTGCTGTCCCTGCAAGGAGGTTACAGAAAGCCTTTGTGGAAGTGGACTGACAGACCAAGAAGGAATTTTGGCTTGATGTCTAATGAAGATGTGTCTTAATTCTTATTTCTGCATTACTAGATAAGAAATACTTATCATTAAAAAAGTATAGTGAAAATGCTACCATTGTTAGCATAACATTTATGGAGTAAGTAGTAACTTGGGACTGAACTGTATTTCATGGATTCTAGCAGGGGGGGACTTTAATTATATGTGCATATGCAGTAAAAATATCAGACTTTCATACCTTCCTTTTCCCTCTTATTGATACTGAACATCTCCTTTCATTCTTTTCTTACATAGTCTAAGAAGTAGGTAAATACACAATTGGCCCTTCTCCATTTACTGCTCTGGTACAGTGACATTTCCCATTCTTTTCAGATAGGCTGTGCATTCCAACTAGTTCATTTCTTGCATTTTGGCCGTCTTCTTTTAAGAGTAACGCAATAGTTTATACTGCTTAACACACTGTGCTAACTTAATTAAATGTTCAGATTTTGCGTCATCATCCCTACCTAAAGTCATTTTGGTGTTTTTCACATGAGTATTCAATTTCAGCATAAACCATAATTTCCATCTAATACTTTATTCTAATCCTGACTTATATTTTAGCAAGAGTACTTGCCCCCAGTCTAAAAGAACTTCAATTAAAACCCACTTTTTAAAAAAAAAAAATAATTTCAAAGCCGAATGCAGATAATGTAAATAATGAAACAGTACAACTTTGGCACCGATATTAGAGAAAACATCTGGAACAAATCTGGTGAAAAAGGAATTTTGTATTACTCTTTTTTTCTTCAACTTTTTCATACTTTACCAACCAAGTTCTGATAAGCCAAAGTGTCTATGTGGACATGCTAAGGAGATTTATATTTCTGAAATACTGTATGTATTTCCTAAGAACAATGTAGGAATTAGTATTTTACTGTGGAGTTTCTAATACTACTTTCTATACAGGAATACAACTAATGCCATTCAACAAACAGAACACGAGATGTGAAACTTTTCCTTTTGCTGCTAGCTATCTGGAGTTATTGTACATGTTGTTGAAAAGGATAGGTGTATAGATACATTACAGCTAAATAAAACACAACCTGACCCACCAGCAGCTCTTAAAGTAGTATGGTTAACAGTGGGTTTCCCCCGTGTTTGGTATCAAGTGTGAGTCTTTTCAGTATTTCATAAGGAGTAAATATAAACCCACAGCTGACCAAACCAATTGTTAGAGTGGTAGGTAATTCTAAGGACGGGGCATTCTTGCTGGCTGACTAAAGTGTCTTGGTGTGCTGTGCTTTAATAATCAAGAGTAAAAATTGACACCCCCTGCTTGTAGTGGTGCCCTGAGGATTTAGAGAGATTAATAAATTCATTAATTAGATGAATAGAGAGATTCAGAGAGATTAACATGAATACAGTGTGATGCTTGTACATAAAGCGGGGGAAAACAGACTTTAGGTGTACAAATAGCAAGTCGGGGGGAGCAGATAGAAAGTCAGGTCTGGAGGATGTGAGGTCGTTCTGCAGCCGCACGTAGTCCTGCAGAAACTGTACAGCTCAGAGGCTCTTACGTACCACAGAAACCTGAAAACTTAAGAGGGAGCAGGGAAAACCTCTGAAATGAAGTGCTTTTAGAAGGCCATAAGAATAAAAAAGAAACAAATATCAATGGGTGGGACAGTAAAGTTGAGGAATTTGAATAGAAAATCAGGGTCCTCCAGTTCACAGTAATCTACGTAGCCTGAGTTGGCTGGGCACTCATTTTCCAATGAAACGGTCACGTGAATGTGTGCACTGCGTTTATCAAAAGGAAAGCTTTCTAGATGACAGTAATGAATCTCAAGCACTACCACTGGGATAATTTTCTTCTAAAAGAACGAGTAACAAACATGTCAGTAGAAGAAAACAGGCCTCCTCCTGTTCTTCAGAAAAAGAACCACACCACCTCTTTTTTAAACCCCATCTCTGTTTGTCTTCCTTTTCCTGAGGCCCATCTTCTGCGTCAGATGGCCTATTTCCAAACCAGTATTCCCCCGTGTGTGTTGACTGAGAGCAAACAGCACAGAGCAGCTCCACGGTTTTCCCGGTTTTCCCTCTCTAACAGCCCGGGGCTGTGGCATCGGCAGCCTCCCGCAGATGGGAACGTCACCGGAGGAGGGTCTCCTTGTTCTCCTCCTGCAGACGCTATCCAGGCACCTTCGACAGCCAGGCTGACGGACTCCAGAGAAGTGAGCGTGTTGCTCCCATTTTCCCATCAGGTCTGCTTCCGTAGGTTTAGTCCTCGCCGTCCGAGTGAGATTGTACTTACTCATAAGGGAGACGGCGCTCTCCTCCGGACAATTTGCAGGCTCTGGCTGAAGAAGAAAAGGTCTTGTTACGGTTCTACAGTGACACGTACAGACCTCCAGAACCTTGCCGTGCTACGATTGATCAGACTTTGAACAAAATACCTACCACTGGCTCTAACAAGCACCCCACAGGCCTCATCTGTCACTGGCTATTTACATCAAAGTGACCTTAGAGTGATGAACAAGCAGAAGATGCTTAGGGAACATTCTATTGATGATCAAGGAAAATGTCCTACTAGGCTGTGGAGCGGTGGGGACACACGCGCACGATTCACCCTTCCATTATAAAACCATTCCAAAACCAGTGTTCAGAGAGATCTCACTGGAAGGGTTATGAAGATGCAGAGCTCCTGGTTAGGAGCAAAAAACTGAAGAACCAGATTGTTGCTCTGCCCTGGACCAGGTCAGAAAAGATACACCATATTTAATTTGATAGGTTCTATTTTTTAATTAACATCTTGAGTGATCATGCTTTATAGTCTAATAGCTCTGCTTTCATGTGGGTTCAAAATGCAGCTAATATGTCTGCTTTTAGTTCATTGCAGCAGTTCTGAACAGTAGCAGAATATTTATGAACTCCTACAAACCCTACCGTCAGCTGTAACTCCTTTTTCCTAATGAAAACTGCAGCTGACAAGCATCATCATCAATAGATTGGGCATGATAAAAATTCACAGCCATGAAGCAGGATGCTAAGTCTGAAGCAGAGTAAGATGACTGGGTTTAGGTACTTACTTGCCTGGTGGCTCACTTTATTCATCCTCAGCACATGCAGAAAATATCAGCAATTTTTCCATCGGTGTGTGTGAGTATATGGAATAGGAAATATAAACGGATACATGGGTTTCAAAGGTTTTTGTCTACTGTTTCATATTTGGTATAAATTTAGAACTGTTCATTTCTTAACAACCTTATGGGGTGAGATGAACAGGGTTTGGAGTTGCTTATCATTTGGTTATTGCCTTTAACATTTTATGCCTGTATATGCTCAGTGTAATTATGATTCTTGGATTACATCCCATGTAATTATGATTCTTTTATTTCTTTTTCACTAAGTAAAGTTGCTATTATTTTTATTATGAAGAAGCCTAATATAGGAAGTAGTAATTTACTTCTAATGTAAATCCTAGCGTGCTTGAGTAGATGCAACAAGGTTTTTTAATTTCTATTTTACCAAATTCATTCACTGATATAATTTCTGGAATAACTGATTTTTTGCTTCATGAGACAGACAAAAAAAAAAGGGGGGAGAACTGAATTAAATGTGTAACTCAGAAATGGCTTTTGTTTTATTTTCAGTGGTTTGCTTTTAATTAGAATTCAAATTCAAACTGTAGCTATAGTACAAAAAAAGAAATTAAGCTATTTCAACTTCTACAAAATGCTGTTCTTGCTTTCTTCTTCCTTCTCTTTTGTCTGAAACTCAGCTTAGTTCAGATTAATCAGCGAGTCTGGCCTTGAAACAGCTTTTTTTTTTTTTTTTTTTTTTTAATGAAATAAGCTCTTTATATTAAAAATATCACCTGCTGCCCACTGGAATGCACTAGTACAGTCAGTCCTGACTTAGGTTCAATGTTTACCTGTTTATTTGCTGCATATTGTTACAGTGAACCAACATAATCACCTGCAATTGCTTGTGACATTTTTCTTCCAATAGAAGTTACTTAATTGAGAGGTAATAGTAAATAGTGATGTAAATAAAATTAAATATATATCTATAACGTCTTAAAATTTTAGTTAAAAGCAGAGCAGTTAAAAAACAGTACCTCAGCCTCTATACCCTGAGAATTCTCTGAATTAAGTTCTGATACAGCCAGTCAAAACAGAAGCCCTGATGATTATGTTATCCTCTGTCTTCCTCTAACCCGACAGAGTCCTCCTGTAGCCAAAATGACCTTCATCAGACTCCTATGCATACGGGATGTCTTTCCTGCTGAAGAGCTGTGCCTGTATTTTGTTTGTCTGTTTGTTTTTTCTTTTTTTTTTTTTTTCCCATTTTTCTGCTTGGCTGACTTTCTTCTTCAGATATTATTAGTTAAGAGTCAGAGGAACTCTGCTTTTCCTGATGCCCTGAAGCAATCTCCTTTCTACTACTCCAATTTCTGTGTCCTACAAGTAACTTTGTAAGTTTTCCAAGACATGCGAGAGGATCTACTCCTTGCTGAGGGCATGAGAGGGACCAGAAGGAACTCCCTTCCAGCAGTTTCCACCTTGAAGTAGTGGTGTTTACACAAGCCCTTTACAACTTGGTCAGAAACTCTCCTCAGATCCTTGAGTTTTAGGACTTTTTATTTAGAATCTGTAAGCTGTGTTTTGACTACCAGAGTTAGGGAGCTAAACGGCCACAGAAATATTGTACCTCTCCAACTATTAGTCCCAATTCTGGAGCTCCAGCTAGTTTGTGAAGCTGGGGTGGGACTCAAAATTTGCATCAGCTGGAAATACCAGCTGAGGGATTTGTCTTTCCTCACATAAAGAAAGAGTTATCTCTAGGGCTAGCAAGAATTACCTTAGTTAACAATTTACATCTTACATGCTTCAAATAGCACCTTCTTTTCAGACTAATATTTGTGTCCTTCTCGATTGCTTCAGGCATTTGTCCAGAATTGCACCAGTTATCCAGTGATCGCCTATAATAATTTTTCTCTCCAAGTTTTTCACTGTTTTTAATAATTTCTTGCTTTTTTAGCCAATTGCCCAGGTCCCGCCACAGAAACATAACAGAGGTGTAGTGGCTGACGTTCCTAACTTCAGTTTAGTACGTACCCAATGCATACAACCCTTAACATTTCATGCTAATAACAATGATGGGCCTTGGGGTAATAAGAGGGCAACAACAACAGCAGCAAAGGTTGTTCTCCCAACTGGTGGTTTTTTCTCCTGCATTATTGTTCTGTCCAGTTTTTAATATTGGGAATACTTTATTGGCATTACCTTTTAAAAAACTGCCACTTAGAGGCAAATCCAAGCTGACCTCATCATGAAAAAGGATTTAGTGAAATCACATTTTAAGTAGCTGCAATTGTTCCTCTAAGCTGAAGGATTAAATTGAATGGATATCCATAAGAATCCACATGGTCTAACAGAACCTAGAGAAAGGAGCTAGAAAATTGTAACTTCTAGGTCTGTCAGTCCTGTGTGCTGCTCACAACCACAGGAATTAATCCGTCTGGAGCCAATTCCGCTCACACAGCAGTTATACACATATTTAATTCCATTATTTCATGACTTTGGATTTATGCTGGTGGAGGTGCAGGTATTGTCATTTGTAGGTGACGTTACTCTGATGTTCATTATTAAAAGAACAACATGAAGCAGAATGAGACTTGTCTATTCTTTTGGTAGTGGGAAAGAATAATTGAAATGTACCCCATTAAAATGATCAGAATTATATAGAAGCGTTAACTGTGATTACCAATATAGGGGGTTGTATATTAACATTAATGACTTGGTTTTGGACAGAATCTGTTACATAAAAAATTGCTTCTTCATGTCTTTTGGGAACTTGTAGTGATTTTTTAAAAAAAATATAAATTACATGGCAGTAAGAAATGGGAACATCTGTTCTATGGCCTAAACTCTATACATGTGCTGTCATGTGGCACCAAGCCCTTTTCCCAGAGGTAGGCCTTGTGCACCCAGACTATCCTTTTGAGATGTTTTACATATGTTAGCATGCGAGCATTTGTATAACCGTGTCTTGCATCAATGGGTTCTGCAGTTATCCTGGGAAATGAGCTGCTCTGACTGTAGATATAACTACCTCCGGGCTCCAGAGTCCGTTCTGGCGCAGAGCACTCCAGGTCAGTCAGGCTTTGCAGGCCCGCTGCTGCAACACTTTCAAAACCTTCATTAAAACTAATGGAACATCACTTTTGAGACCTAAGATTCCTCGAATAGGTTTTAGTGGAGCTTGCTACGTATATATCGAGCAAATAAGGATTTTTAATAACCAGAACTGTAGTCTCATTTGCCTAAAGTTGTTTCTAAAATCATAAGATTTCAGTTTTTAGAAGTACTTTATTTACTGAGATGGGTATGAATACCAACTTGAAATAACCTTTCTGAAGTAACCCCCCTTTTTTAAAAAATAAAAAGAAAAGGTCAAACTTAAATATATCCTGGAAAATGTAAAAAATATTCCACAAGATCACTACAGAACGAGTAGTCTCTGTACTAGGACCAAAGCTAGGATTCCTTTTCTGTGGTATTCTTCTGAGAACTGGTACCTTGTGAGCCTCCACATCGGCTTTGCAGGCTGCTTAACGTACTCTTGATAACTAGATTGAAGCAAATAATACATGCGGTATAATTTTTGTGGTCAACATAGACAGTGGGTTTTTTCTGAATTTTCCAAATTTATAATCTCTTCTGCCTTAGTCCCTTTTTGAAGTTAGCTGTTAGCCACTTAACTGAATGTGAAATCTGTCTAATCTGTTCACTGTGGTAGGAGTGTTAGAGCCATGGTAGTCGGGAGTACATAAGCGGAGCAAGGTCGTAAGTGGCTGTAATAAAACATCCAGGAGCTTTGAAGTGTGATGCTTCTACATCAGAGCTGAAAGCTTTGTGTGCCCCAAATCTGCCTATGTTCCCCAATACTTCAGCTGTTCTAAAAAAAAATGCTCTATTTCTACCCACAAATGCTTCCTCTATTCCTCAGTACTCACTGGTTTTTATTTTCGATGCATATTGGCTAGCTGTGACTAGACATACTGCTTTTATAGTTCTGATTCCTCACTGGACAATCAGTATACATACTATTAAGTCTCTAGTGAGCGCAACGTAATTTATTGATTCAGAATTTGCTTACCGTAAATATTCCATTATACATGCTTACAGTAGACTGTATTTGAGAACATTTCTTTCAGGCAACTAAATCATCAGAATATTTTCAGAGAGCCAACACACAAGAGGGAGAAACATAATTTGAAGAAAATTAATTTTTGTTGTTTGGAAATGTCTTTGTATGAAAGATGGTTTTGTGGCTATTTTACCGAGCTCCCTAGCAAACCCATTCTTTTCCAGCCCTTTCTAGACAGCAGACCAGAGGCAATGGGAGAGATTTATAGGATATCTGTGGGCAGATGTGCAAGCAGCTCTGCAGAGAATTCAAAAAAAGTTCATAGTTAGGAGCAGCATAATGAAATTCCAGCCTTAAGCCTCTCTTCGAGCACCATGATACACATAACAGCTGGAGGCCTACAACTGGGAAGAGCAAGTCTGTCTGCACTAAGTAAAGCACCACTAACTTCAGACTTCTCCATGAAAGAGATACTAGTTTATCTATGTCCGTAAGCAATGGGTCAATCTGAGAATGCATTTACGTAAGTTACAGAGTTCCCAGCTTAATAAGTAACGCAAACTCTGTAGTTCTAAGTCCCAAACTAAATATCTTCACTTAAAAAATCCTTGCTTGCAATCTCCAGACATTCATATATGTTGACTATTGGCATCATTTCTTCAAACAATGGACCGTGATGACCTAAGACAGATTTTAGGTAACCACACAGCCTGTTACGCTGACAAGCTGAAATGAGTTGCATGAGATGTATCTTGCGCAGCCATCAAGGAATAGATGTTTTTTTTAATGATCCTTATTGACACCTGTAGGGGAAGCAGCCACAATTTTCTATAGAGTACACTTTGATTAATCATTCTGGCGGTCAAAAGGTATAGATTGTTGCAGTAATATTTGCAGGAGATGCATGAGAATTTTAAAAGAAGGGATTCAAGTGTCTGACATCATGTAGGGATGTAGAAACGATGAGGATGCTAAAACCAGTTACTTTGATGCTTATTGATGAATGCAGGCATGCTCTTCCACCTCTGAGGATGACACCACTTCAGTAGTGTCATCCCCATCATTCTCCCTAATATGAGTATCAATGTCCTGTTGACTAGATTGTGGTTTATATTGCTTTCTAATTTAATCAGAGAAGTGGACCAGGAGGTACTTTGTCATGATTGAGTAGAAATCTGTGTCACAGCTACAGAATAACATCTCTTAAAGTTTTAAAAAATATGTATAGTGGGAGAAAAAAAATGACTGTTGTTGGCTCTCGGAGTAATCTCTGTATTTTGTAGACCTGTGGAGCATCATTATCGTAGTCTCACTAATTCTGATGGATTCATTTTCTCAACCCACTAAAGTGCCTGCGTTAAGAGTAGTGCATTGTGATCAGAAAGATTGCGCCCATTGAATAAATCTGCTTTTAGGTCAATTTTTCTTCTGTAATTATTTCTATGTAGGCATTGGGTATTTGATCTGGTGCGACATGGGACAGAAATCTTGCACCTCTGCTATTCTTTAATGCAGGTTTCAGGGTGAAATTCCCTAAGAGGTGGTTGACAAAGTAGGCGCTGCTTAGCTCGGATCTGCAGCTGAACAGTTCGTTTGCTTTTAGCGAGGCATTGCATGGGCAACACCTGTCAGATAAGCCGACCATGCGGTTGGGCCATAGAGGTAGGAAGGATGTGTTAGCAGACGAGCTCAGGTATTCTGTTTAAGTGTGGCTTATACAGTAAGAGTGAAGGAGAACACTGCTTTTTAGACTCGGTGTGATATCTGGGTCCTTAAAACCATGAAATAAATTGCTGAGTTTGATGCTGAAATGAGAATCTCAGAGACCTAGAAAAGTGTGCTTTTACTAAATCCAGTGAAAACTTCTAATGGATTTTCAAAAAATCCTGAAAGACCTAGGTCCAAGTGATTTTCATTGATAGTTTTGGAGTAAATCTCTTGCATGCTTTCCTACTTAAAATCCCATGCCTGTATTTCTGAAGGAAGGATTTGGTTCTTGTGAAAATCTCTTCTAAGGCTTAAATTTTGAATCACTGATTTTTCCTTTCATTTGTGTCACATTTTCCCATTCAGGTAGTTCTGTTGACTAGAGAAGAGTTATTTGAGTGATACTTCCTAAGGCCGTAGGTGTCACCATAAGAGCTCAGACCTTTGAAGAGGTTCCAGATCCGTTTGGGAAATCGTTGCGACATCCTCCCTGTCAGGGGGCTGTGCCGTACCCACATCTCCCAGGCTGAGCTGGGTGGAATAGTATGTTTGAAATTGCATGCGTGTGATCGTTAACCTGCCGGTGACCGTTGGCAAAGGCTACGTATCCTTGTGAGCAGGCTGTGTAAACCTCTTAGCTCAGAGTTGATCTATGGTTTTGGAAAAGACCTTCTAGACCATGTCCTCAGCCGACAAAATTTGGCCTGGCTGGGTGGAACCAGCCCAGCTTACAGCAGCCAAGGCTCTTGTCCTCCGCTCCCTCTCCTCTCCTCACACAATTTAGCAGCTACCCATGATGTCTGTATACAAACAGCCAGCTTTCTGGTACCGCAAATGATAAAAATGTAATGTGCAAAAGTCACATCCAGTGACGCTTCCTCTGTTTTTTGATTATTCTTTTATAAAACAGTTTAGGAAACTTAAGCAAGGACAAGAAAATGCTCTTAAAAAGGCATGCAATATCATTTAGCTTCACCTAGAAGCTGTCCCACTCTTAAAAAACCCTCCACACTCAGTTTAACTGCACTGAGTGAATAGAGTTTGCTGTACCTATTATTTAAAAGATTGATTCTTGCTCCTTCTCTTTATACAGCTTCAGAATCTTTCACAGACTGTAAACTTCCCTGTCATAAATTCATAGATAATTCATCTCAAAATTTAATGAATGCTGCTATCATTTAGGAAAGATTAGGCAACCATCTGCAGGAATGTCTGTGGTAAATAGTTGCAGGGCAAGGAAATAGTCTAGATGTCCTTGTGAATCCTGGTTTCTGCAATTACCTTTACTTACTTTTCAGTGTTTCTAGAACAGAAGAGAATGAAGTTATTGAATTCAAGAATAGCTTAGGAAATGACAGTTTATCCTCAGTCATCCTCTCTTGAGTTGTAAGATATAGAACAAAAAAGAGGCATGTACTAGCCTGTGTGTAATATCTAGGTAGCTTGCTGCAGTGCTCGGTGAAAAGAGGTTGTTTATATAAAAATGCTGCTAGTCTGAAATAACTGCTGCACTGGCTAACCGTATCAATAATACAATTAATTAAATATATGACAAAAGCAAAATGCTTAATGCAGAAGTGAAATAGTCTGACATGTAAAAAAGCAAGGAAGGTACCAAAATATTATTATGATACTATGATTTAGATTTTTAAAGGCTACACATGAATAAGTTATTATGGTGGAAACATTAAAGTGATGAGACTACTACAAGAGAATACATTAAAGGTTTTTCATTTAAAAAAGCAAAAATAAATAAGGGTAATCCCCTGTGTTTTCATTCTTTAATGTGTTATTACATCCGTGAATCTCTTGAGGGAACAATAGGGAATATGAGAGAAAAACATACTGCTGAATTTAGAGAGTTTTAATGTTAAACTTGATAATGTAAATTTCCTTTATCAGTTTTATTATTTTTATTTGAATGCAAACATTTGGGGATGGATTGCTAGGGAAATATTTGAATGGGGAAAATGTGAACTACAGAGCGTCTTCTGCATACTGGCCATGATAATTATAAAATGTCAGATCTAGTGAAGATATAAATGGGTAGAGCTGCAGTATGGGCTTTCATTCACCCCTCCCTTTCCTCTTTGCTTTGCTATAATTCTGCAAAGCACATGTGAAAGCACACTACCTGTCGTGGTGACATTTTCCGTTCATTTTGAGCAGGTACGAGTCACTTCCCTAGATTCACGTGCTCAGTTTCTCCTGCCTAGGTGTAAAACGATGCGCAGTTGGGCCCAGGAAGGCAAGTAATAGAGCTTGCACAGTTTCAACATTCTGTGCACATGCAAAGTGAATAAATATTACATCTTTGTGATATTCTTCACTGACTAAATCTGTAACCATGAATAAACAGGTTCAGGTCCCACTGAAGATAGTGGCTGGCCAAGGGAGTCACTGCAGAGATGTACAGCGAGAAAGCAGATTGCATTGCCACCAGATAGTCCAGCTCATCAGGACTTGTGCTATAATTTATATTTTAATTCAGTAATACTTCATTTCTTATGTCATTAAAAATAGCAGCAGTAGTATTAATCCAGCATTATTTCCTAGGAGCAAATGGGTTTCCCCAGAGACAAACAGAAACTAATTACCTGTGTACAATATATTGACTGTTTAGAATACATAATGATTTTCCCTAATTTTCTGAGAGATGAAAGAGTGCATACGTATATGTATTAGTATATCTCTGTGTGCGAGGAAAAGGAAATCTTGTATCCAACTTCCTACAAATGTTAACCTATGTTTTTCTCTTACTTGATAAAACACAGGAGTGTATTATAATCAAAAAATGGACTTTGTTAATACAAATACTATTGCCTTTCATATTTCCACTGCTATTAAAATCCCCTCCGTGTTTTCATGAGTAATAGGACATCTTTCTCTCTGTGTTCATGAATACAGCTTAGTTCAGATCTTAATTCTCTCCAGTGAAAGAAATTATTCCATTCAGTTTGAAACTGGTCAAAGCCCTTCTATACTGCTTTGGAGAGCCAAAAGAGGACTTTTTATGGGACCAGGATCTACGTAGGAAGTAGGCAAAGACTGTTTTAAGATCGTTTTCCACATTTGCAAAGCAGAGGTTCCCATGGAAATCTAATTCGGCTAATAGCTATGTTACTATTTTGGCAACTTGCCTGCCTGGTGAGGAAATATCATTTGAAGGGGTTCCCACAGAAAGCCCTAGCTGAAATCTGTGCTGTGGAGTGCTGCCGCTCTCTGATGGTGCCCTGAAGCTCTGTGTCCTGCCAAGGCTTCCTCCTGGGGCCTGGGTGCCCTGCTGCAGTCCGGGAAGGGAGTGCTCCTGGGATTTTCTTCTCTTTTGTCACAGGGTTCGCTGGAAGGGAAAACCAACTGCAGCTCACGTTTTGGGGTGTTTGGGGTTGTGTTTCTATCTCCAGCCCTACAAAAGAACTGAAAAAGAAAAAGCAAACAAACCCCTCAGTCCTTTGAATGTAATTTTTTTAAAAAAAATATATATATATGAGACAATTTTATAGTGAAAAAGAAACAGCAAGTCCCAGCTTCTCAAGTCAATGCAAAATTGTGCTTCTAAGTCAACACACATTCTGCCATCTAGTGACCAGAAGAAATTGTACTGACCAGCTGCAAGTGTGACGAGAATCCCCAAACTGCTGCATCTTGCACTATATAGTATCTTTCTGGGAAAAACTGTAGAATGGGCTACGAAGAAATTAAATGTGCAGGAAATTTTTTCAAGCTCTTAGAAGTCTGCAGTTAATCAGATCTATTGAAATCAGTTAATAGCTCAGTGCAAAAATGGATTTAAACAAAGCGGTTCTTTATATATTTCTGTGGCCCACTTCCTTCTTCCATTCCACCTCTGCACCCCCCCCTTCCCCTTCACCTGGGACTTACATCAGCATTTTGCATAATTTCTGGGAAAAAACATTCGTGTGTTGGCACAGAGAGGATACCAGGCTACTGCACGTGAGACAGCTCCCATTTAATGCACCTTCTGGCTGCAAGGCCTTTAATATTCATTCCGTAGTCAAGAGTAATTGAAAACACTCATTTGACTATTTACAGTTCAGGAGTGGGTAGGCTAGTATGAAGTACACTGCCGGAGTGCTGTGGGTGAGAGAAGAAAATGAGAGTCGCTTTGCGGAATCGGTTGCCTCCTCTTGCTTTTTGAGGCTCCGTTCAGCCCTCGGGGAGCTGCTCCCCACCACCTCGTCTTCCAGGCGGTTCCCTAAAAGCTCAGCAGCTCTCCAAAGGTGCTTTACATGTCCTGAAGGGGTAACCCTAAAGGCCTCAGAGTCACTTTTTAAAAATTTTTTTATTTCAATAGTTCATTCATGCTGTCGTGACCAACTACTGTGCTGAAAAAGGCTTTTTTTTTTTTATTAACGCCAGTATGTTCTGTGCCATTAATAGCACAATTCGTAGTCGATGGTACACCTATAACCAGATCAATACATTTATACCATGAAGTTCCTGTGAAATGTGACGGAAAAATAGCCATAAGAGCCAAACCAACATGGTTTATAATGTCATCTGATGATCAGGATATATATGGAACAGGCTTACAAATATTATTAAACAGCCTAGGCATAAAATCTGTTTGACATGTACCTTAATGATTATCCACTTGTCAAAAAGCAAAGACTAGCCGTTGGTGAGTAGAATCTTGCAAAGCTGGTACTTTTCTTTTGTATTGCTCAGTCTTCCTACTTTGCATTTTTATACTGTTAACAGATGTTTTTTCTTCTTTGTTCCTACAGAGAGCACATGGCACCTCTCTTCTCTCCTAAAAACGTACACCTACATTGGCCGCAAGATTTTAGCTTCTCCTTTAAAAACTAAAAAGGTTACTCAATAGGAATAAAAATGCCCATAACATAACATAAAAATAAAGGTAAAGCCAATGTGACTACAGATAAGAGGTCTTGTAAATAATACTCAACTGTAAACTTTGGAATTTCAGAAATAATTTTTTTTTTTTTTTTTACTCCTAGAAGGCATGGTACTATATTACATGCTTCAGAGTGATATGTAAAGTGTAAGAAATCACATCCATATTAAGCTCTATGCACTGCTAAAATACTTTCTGGTATCGATCCATTGTGTACAGCTGAGGAAAGAAAGAATATGCATCCTATTGCAGGAAACTATTGTACTTCCATAGCCACCAAAGGACCACTGGCAGCAGGACAAATTCTTTTATCGGATAACTAAACCTCAGATTTTCTACCACAAGTGTTTGGAATATGTTATGATTTGTTATAAGTCACGATCTGGTTAAAACGATCCATTCAAGGTTCCCCATAATGCTATTTGTTATTTACATTTTGAGGTATTTCCTTATGAGTTTTATTCTCGTGCAGGTAGATTATAGCCTTAACAGTGTAATAAACAGCATTAAAATCCTGTTGTGTTTCCAGGCCTAACTTAGAGTCACATTGGCAACGTCTGGATCAGTCCATGTGCCTGTCTGCTGCTGAAAAGGTTCATGGTCCCCCTTTATTTAATGAAACAATCTGATTAATGTCAGTGTTTGAGGTAAAAGCAGAGACGCGCTGTCCCGTGTCACCCGAGGGAAAATTAGGACGGGCATCAGCAAAAAACTCTGTTCAGAAACCAATGTCTGCAAAAATACCTTCTTCTGGGTTAGGAAAGTGATTTTCAGCAGCAAGAGCTAGGTAAGAGGAGTGAGAATGAGGAAAAGTCCCTTTGCTCAGAATCTCAATTCAGACATCCAATCTGATATTCCAGGCATCAGCTCGTGAGTCGTGCTGCCTTGCCCTTACAGGACACCTCTATGCCAGACACTGGCTAGAGCGAGATGGGTCCTGGAGCTTTTCCCCCACAACGACGTCCTTGAAACTACCGCGCCATTTAGCCATGCTTTAGGCAGACTTGCCTTAAAATGCTTTCCTCGCCCAGAAAGCATTTAAATATTCCTCCTCTGTGCAGTACTGAGGGAAAAGAAATGCATAACTGGTTCATCTTCTGGATTCGTTATTGAGCTAGGCTCTGAAAATGGGGGAAAGTTTTATTCTATTTAGTATTTCTTGTAAACTATGGCGGTCACTTAAGTAAGATATTTTATTACAAAATGCTTCATAAAAAATGCATTACCTTTGAGCTGCTTAGATTAAACAACTTTGAGAGCACTGTTTGTACTTATACGCAGAAACTGGACACTTCTGATCCCATTACAAAAATGTACTTGACCCTTATTTTTCCTTTCTTATGAGGCCTGCATTTTAATGAGGCCTTCAAGCCCTCACCCATGGCAGTACACTGCATTTCCTGCTACCGCTTTTGTTCTCCTGCGGCGCTTGGTTCAATACTTGGGCTGAATATGAAAATGAGAGCGCTGCATCCGTCTGGTTCCATTTCTTGACAAAACTTATAAAGAAATATTTTTATCTTTGTTCTGAAACATTTATCTTTCATATATACTTACTCTATAAATGCTTAATATATCAAAGGGAGATGAGTTGAAAAGTGCATCTCAAAGACCATCAGCAATAGCTGAAGTGAATTGAATGTGTAAATTAAAAAACACGCCGTTGCTAAGTGGAAAAACGAAAAGAGGCGTGATTAGATCCTGCATCAGCAACTTGTATTTCATTTTGCTTGGTGATATTCCCGAGTAACTCCATCGTTGTGAACGAGGCTACCCTGGGTACAACCGACAGCCCTGAAAACTGATCTCCCAGATTTTCCTTTGCCTCTTCTCCAGAGCTCTGGGTCCCGCGGGATGGGGCCGGAGCGTTCGCCGCCTCCCGGTCCGCCTCTGGAAAGCCTTTTTTTCTAGCAGAGGTCTCCCATTATTGCAGCCCGTGACTTAAAAAGTAGAATTAAGTCTTCGGCGAGAATGGTGCCATATCCTCTAAAGGGGCTGACAAGCAGGCAGCAAACTCGGAGCAAACGTGCCTTGATCTCACAGCCCCGTCGGGGGAAAAGCCACGTACAGTCTCTTGGCCATCACCGTGTGGTTAACGGTCACCTGTGCTGCAACCTTGTAAAAACCATAAAAGTATCATTCTAATTTGCATTAGCCTATTGATTGCAAAACTTTAATTATACTAAGAGATTTCCCACAGAATAAAAAGCTATCTTAAATCAGAGGAGCTGTAGAAGAGGTGTGTTTTGTAAAAATGTATTCATAAAATTTTATAGCACACATAGGTATGTATACACATACGAATATATATAATAGATATATGTGTATATATATATAATTTAATTATCGTTTGTATGTATTCCTGGGATGTTTTAAAAATGTGGGATGTTTAATTCTCATAATATATTTTAATAATTAGGTTTTCAAATATTGTCTTTAGGATGCAAACTGCATTGCTGTTCTCAAATGAATAATTATATTTTAATGGGTGCCATTTATGAATATTTACAAAAAGAAACACTAATTTGGAGAAACATATTAAAAATTTACTAGAAAGGAAAAAAAAAACCCTCTGCTGATTGACCACTTAAAAATATATTTACCCTGTGTTATTTCTATACCCTAAATAGAATTTTAAATATGTTCACTTTAATGATTTAGCAAAACGATGTGTTTGCAAATAATATTTATTAGTAGCACTTACATCCTATATAATGCTTTGCATCTTTTGAGGCAGGAAGGTAAGTGTTATTATCTTCATAACTTCACAAATTGGAGAGTATTTTGAATTCTGCATTTGCAAGGTAGCCTTCCAGCAGAAAGGTATTTTTTAATGTTTATATCCCTAGCGCTTCAGACACCTTCTGCCTCCTCAGAGATGTCATGTAGCTGTAGCTGAAGTAGTTTCACTGTTAGCCCACGGTTCCCAGCACACGCTTCCGAAATGAGGGTCCCACCAGAAAGTAAATATTTAGCACCGAGGCGCGGAGACCGCGCGTGCCTGGGAGGAGCAGAGGGAACGGTGCTGAAGACGCAGCAGTCCCCCTCTAAGTGCCAAGGACCCTCCACGTTTCATCCCAGAAAGGAATGAAGGAGACCGAGGTAGAAGGCTGGGAGGCTTGCGCAGGACCAGAGAGGGTGAATGACGGCAGGGATAGGATAAGAGATGAAGCAGTCTTGTCTCCCGCATTCTGGGCCTTTATGTCATTGGTTTTTTTACGTAGATTTCCCTATTAAAATCAACGGGGACTTCTTTTTTAAATGCTGAGGGCAAGCTATAGCCTATCGTTTTTATAACTGAGAGGTTTCAGAAAGGAAACAGTTCGCAAGCGCTTGTTCTGCTGGATTCAGCCTAAAAATTAAGCAGTTCATTGGCTAAATTATTATTATTTCGCATTGCCACCATTCCCAAAGATGACTCGTTATCTCTGCTGAAGGCTTTGCCAGCCTGAAAGAGGAGTGCAGAAACAGAAGTCCTCTGGAGGAACAGCAGGCTCTGCCATAGAACAGCAATGTCTAACACTGTCACAATCGCTTTCTGGTGTGGTTTGCACTGATCCAAAATAGAAGGATAAAATGTCTGCATTTGAATAATTGCTTTTGTCCCATGTCATACAGCTGATTTATAGGACGCGTCACTACGTTGAATGTTGGTTCATACAGTAAGATCATGTTTGAAAATCTGCAGACACAAATTTAAGTATTTATTAAAAGCTGAGGGTAGCAAAGTTAAGTTGATGTTAACTGCCGTGATCACTTGCCTGATTCTTACCAGCAGCTTCCAGGTATGTTTAGGAACATATTGCATGAGACAGTATGTGACTTTTGAGAAATGTCTACACACAAGCTTTCATAAACCTTTATTCTGTCTTTAGAATTTGGAATGATGGGAGATCATACAATTAAAAGTCAGCGACCTCGATCTGTTCATGAGAAAAGGGTCCCTCAGGAACAAGCTGATGCTGCTAAATTTATGGCACAAACTGGTAATACATCAGTTACATTTTTCTATTTACTGTTGTTAATTTTAGCAAAACCACTGCATGTTTCCATAATCTTTTGCTGCATATTTGTCAGTTTTCTAAGCTGATACTTTTTTTGAATCATTTATTTTTTTTTTTTCACCAGTTAAAGTCCATAAATAAAGTAGCGGAGAACTAGGTAGATCATACAAAGACATGCACTGTGAATATGGGTGCTGAATCACTTAGTATAAGCATGAATTTCTTTAGTAGTAAAAACAGTCTCACATGTACAAGACACAGGACAGCTTACTGTGACATATTAACTTTTTTCAAAGAAATTAAGAACATGCTTCAGAATTTCTTTATAAATAGACTAAGGTCTAATCCCAGCTTTAGGCATTTATCAATTAATTAATTACTAGGGTGACTTTAATGTGCACACATTCAGCATTTACTGTCTTTGGCCCAGCACAACGCTCTATTCTCTAGTTTCCAGACTCATAATTGCTAAATGAAATTGGCTCTAAGTAGTTTTTAATTGGATGTGCAAATTATCTAACAGTTTTTCATCTAAAACATATTTTCTAATTTTGTTTGAGCAACTTCATCTTCTTTAGATAAAGGTACGAAAATGATATGACAAACCTAGAGCTGAAGTAATTAAAAAAAAAAAAAAAAGCCTGTTTACCAACAGTTACCACAGCTGCCTTTGAGGTCAGTGATAAAATTTTGGTGGTGAGTTGAATTAAGCTCTCATGCACCAACACTACTCCCCATTTTGCCATCAGTAATGGTCTGTGTTATCTGTTGGTAAAAACTAACTCTGTAACGGTTCCCTACACGCTCCATTCCAGTAAGTTCTTGCGTTGAAAATCTTGTGCCCCATAATTATTGTATGGATTTGAAACAACTTACTCTGTATTCCATAGTTACTAACCTTGAAAATACGCCTGCATCAGTCATACATAATGCTTCCAGTTTATATTCACTTCAGTGAAAGAGCTGTAATTGCTTCTAGTTACGTTGCATGTTGACTTCTTTAGGGTGCTTTACTTAACAGATTTGCAGAAACCGATATATAAAGTAATCTAAATACATGTATAGCCAATCAGTGTAGATCTGCTCGGTAAAGAATTTAGAAAGGGAAAAAGTCTGTTTCCCTCTATTAATCTATAGGACTACTCTTACGGCTAACTCCCAGTTGTTACTGCTGTCAGCAAACGTAGTGGAAGAGGGCAGCCTCGGACCCTCTTGGTGTCCGTGCAGTTTTTGTGTAGGCCAGTAGAACTTATTACTTACATACCTAGCTCAGACGTAGACTGTTAGTTGCTTACTACATAGAATAACACCTTTGCTTTTATGCTGCTTCTTGAATTCATACAATTATTCCAAAAAATAAGTAGGATGATCTCTTTTATTTCCTCATATAAATCCCTAAAACTTTCATATCATCAGGTAAAGCTTATATTTGGTAATTTCTAGTCATGCATTGCAGTGCATCTATTATGGGTGTTAAAGAACTGCATTATAAATGCAGCAGTTATACCATCACCTTCTGATAGATTGTGTGTGTGGAGTGGGAGATGAACGTTCAAAATTATACAGGCTTGGTTTTTCAAGGTCCTGTTCTGAAAGCATGTGAGATGTATCAGCAGAGCATATAAATTGACATGCCCAGCTTTGAGGAAATCTATATTTTACATACTGTAGGTTAACACATTTTAAGTAATACTGCGCTCTTTTTGGACATACTTACTAATTTTCATCTCTTCGTCATTTTGATTTTCCTTTGTAGTGATCATTGCATATTTTCACCTCTAATGCATTCATTTTCGTGTGATATAATTATTGTGATATCTTCTTAGACTGATTCATAAGGTTTTTCCTAACACATCTATCTCATGAATTTACTCATGTACTAAGAACTCTAATAGCCTTTAAAGTAAATGGATACTGAGTTTATGAGGCTTCTTATGTTTTAAGCCTGTTTAATATTTTATTTTGTGTAATAATAAAATAGAAGCAGAAGTGCAACAAAATGTTTGTATGGTTTAAAAAGGCAGAGAGATAGGAATAGAAAATTGTCCTGGAAAAGCTTTATGGAAAGCATTTAATACTGTTAGAATAGTGGACTTAATCCACTGAATTTTGCTGGGAATGGAAGAGTTTTAAAATGTGGTATTAAAATATGCATTTTCCTGTTTGTTTGTGGGTGATATGAGGCAGTAAAAAAATACATTGTGAATAATTTATTGTCCTATATTTGTCATTTTATGTGTTTGGACTGATCCTTCCCTTAGGTGTTATGGGATTTAGAGAGTATAATACAGGTAAGTGTTACACAGATCAATGAGGCCTTCCATACAGTAAGTTTGTTTCCTCTTACATGTCAAGCAGCAGGGGAGATTAAGGGCTTGGTAGCTTGCCAGTAGTTAATTTGAGATTGTAGGTTTAATACGATGGATGTAAAAATGTACGAGTTCGTAAGTAACAGAAAAGTAGAAGGAAAATTAAAAGTAGCCCTTTTGAAATTTTCATTTCAGAAAATAGTGATATAGAGACAATAGAAGATGTATTTGCGGATTAAGTAGGCAATCTAGGTATATTCTAGAAAACAAAGTCGTCTTTATTTGCTTAAATCAAAAATGGCTAACTATGGTACGATATGTCTGTGAAGATGTTTCCCTCCTTTCAAATATTTTTAAATAAGTAATAATCATACATCATAGCAGTACAAAATACTCTCAAAAATTACCAAAAAATCATAATGCATCGTGCAAAAGGAAGCAAAGCAGCTGGTGAGTTAGATTTGTTCTTTCTTTTCTCTGCTTTCACTTTTTTTGCACCATACATCATGTTAGTGTGGAGGATCTCGCTCCAGCAAATCTTTAAGCATTCTGTCCTTTACGTATGCTGAAGTATATTGCTAGATTCTGCCTTTCGTGAGTGGACAGTCCATATATGCTCAGAACTCCTAATTATTAATTTCAAAATTCATTCAGTACAGTCACATTTCTTAGTATCATGTTACTGCTATTTTTCATCATATTCCAAGGGTTAAGAGCAACTTTTTATCACTTTATGATATCTGAAATTTTAAAATTTTAATACTTCATTTCTGTATTTTAATAGCTATGCATTGTCACCATGTCTGTGTGGGATAATGGATAACTTACACTGAGTATATATGACTGTTTTACATAATGAATTACATCCTGAGAAACACAGTGTTGACTGTTTCTGCTATTTGACCTTTCATCTAAACCATTTTAATGAAGGCAAAGTCAACTTCAAACATGTAGGAAAAGACAAAAAATATTAGCCTAGAAACCCACAGTAATACAGGTATTTTTACCATGTACCTAGGGCTTATAGTACATATTGTATAACTGTTAATGTCTACCTAGATGTTAGCTATATTTACCATATTATATCATCTAACTTGAACCCAAGCCATGTAACACCCTAATAAAAATGCTAAATTCATATCGGAAAAACTATTACAACAATAATCAGTGATTAAATTTCTCATTTTTTCACCTAACAAAGAACATTACTACAAAAATCACTCTGGTGAATTTTTGTATGTAAAAAATCTCATCATTTTTTCCTGGTCCATAGAAATTGTTAGAACTGTATAGAATTTTATGAAAAGCAGAGGGATTTGTGTGCTAATTATAAAGCATTCTGTCTTGTTACTGAATAAGAAGCAATTTTTTTTATTTAAAAAGCATTTGAATAGCCTTAGAATTGCTGCTTAGAGGGCTAGCAGAGACAAGCATTTTGCAAAGGTTTTATGCTTGGCCTCTGGAAACAAAAAAAAAAAAAAAAGCTTGGATGGATGCTTGCTACAAAAGCACAGTTTCAAGAAATAGTGTATCATTTACTGCATTCTTGGAAGATAGCACCAGGGCTTTCCTGGTTTGCAGACATTCCCTTGATTACGACAAATACCAAAACTTTTGGAAGACTAGAGGTATACTGAGATAACCAAAATTTTAAGCAAGCTATTCAAGACTGAAGGTTGTATCGTGCCACTGATTTTTAAAGCAGAAACCCCCATTTGTTTCAAAAAGGATTTAGGTTTAAAAATCAAGGGTGTAATAGAGGAGTCAGCATGCTATTTTATACTGATTTTTAAATGGAAGAAGATAAACATGAATCCACAATTATTTACTCAAATTGTTCAGTGAGGTATATTCACATTATTTTTGCATTTGCTTTCTGGCAATACTCAGGGGATCCAGTTTTCTGTACATTAATGCCTTTGCAGAAGGAATTCCAGACTTGTGTGTATGGCTGTTCATGGAAACTAAATTTAAGCATCCTTTCCTGAGTAGCCATGCAGGAAGATGTCATGCATTACTTGCTTTGAAAAAAAATAGAAGTAATGTGCTATCTCTCAACAACGAAAAAAAATTACACTATTCAATTGTACGGTATTAATAAATCACATCTGACAATTTTGAGCACGGGTGGTATGTACTATATGCAGTAATGAGGTCTAGCACGTCCAAGACTTTAACAGACCTGTAGGTCAGAAGCAAGGAGCAGATCTGTGCAGTAAATGATTAAATCGAAGTACCCATCCCACCCTTCAGGTTAAAATTTGGTAAGCAAAGTGCTTCTCTTTACCAGGGAACTTCTCTCAAATGCTAAATGACTCTCTTCCGCTGAAGAAAAGATAAGAAATTAGGGGGTTGACTTGGTTTGGTTTTGTTTGTCCTTTTTGGTTTTTTAATCAGAATTCCCTTACTGGTAGAGTTCCTTAAACTATTACCTAGCCTTCATCCTGGAGTGATGAGTATAAATATCAAAGATAAATCTTTTTCTGTTATATAAAAAGACTTGTCTATGTTCTTTTAGCATCCCGAGGGCAGTGTTCTTTCTAAAGTGTTGAAGGGCAGTAGTTCTCATAAAGTTGTAAATGATGCTAAGCGATCAAAGTGTTTCCCTCTGACAGGCGTTATGTGACTGCAGCATTGTAGGTGTCTTTATTTTCTATTCATTGCACATTTTCACAGCTGCTTTACTCCATGAACTTTTAAATATTTATTTTGGTGTGGTATTCTTGTCTTTGATTTATAAGAGCAGACGATAATGAGCTTCAGAAAAAAAAGTCTCATTAATACTTATGTCTATATTCATGTTTGTTTGTTGTCTTGAATACAGGTGAATCTGGTGTTGAAGAGTGGGCCCAGTGGAGTACGTGTTCAGTTACTTGTGGTCAAGGGTCGCAGGTGCGAACCAGAACTTGTGTATCACCTTACGGGACACACTGCAGCGGCCCTTTAAGAGAATCAAGGGTTTGCAATAACACTGCCCTCTGTCCAGGTAGTGTTAGCAGCCAATAAATAAAATTGTGGATGTTTTTGAACTGTATAATGATAAGAATTTGAAACTATATATTTTTTAATTATTATTATTAACATGAATTTCATAAGGGCATTTCAATTAGAGCAGAGAAGTGTAATACTATTCAGCTGTGAAATTTTGTCATGTAGATTGTTATTTTTACTTTCAGAACAGTCAAGATAACGGAACAAGGTCCCTTTTTTTCTGACAGTTTCAGACTTCTAAAAAAAGTCTGTATTCTCCGATTTTCACTCAGAAAAGAGAAGGTATAGTGTGAGTACAAAATACAAGCTAGGGAAGAAAGCCAGATCATCAATACAGTAAGAAACAGAGACTGGTTAACAGGGTGGGTTAAGCAAACCTATATTATTGGACACTGCAATTGTTTTGCCATTTAGAATACTGTCTTCTAGGCAATGGGCCAGTCAATGTTCTCTGCACAGTAGTGTCTTCATGGACTTTTCTTTACATTGTTCTGGCAAGAAAGGGCAACAGCTACCCATCAAAGGAAGAAAGATCAGACAAAAAGTAACTCTCTTACATCTGACACAAGGTAAAGGTCATTAGTAGCTTGCATCACAGTTTCCCTACTCCTTTTGTCTCGGAGATCTGGACATAGCTGAAGTTCAGCAGTAGTTGTACACTAAGGAGGAGAGACAGGCATGTTTGAGTTAGTTGCTGAAAGGGCACATCTTGTTTCTTTAGACTCTACCTGTGGATCTGATTAATCTGGGACAGGAAGCAAAAGGGAAGGTATAGCCCCATCACTGCAGTCACTTTCCTCTGCTGTGTCTGAAACACACAAAAAAATTATATGCCTCCCTTCAGATGCACAAATTCCTCAGGTCTTTGTAACATTTGATCCCAAGCGGCTGGTGAGCCATCTTCAGCTTCTGCGGAAGCTCATTCCATTTGTGAAGTAAACTACTCTGTCATACACAGAGAATCCCCTGGACTTTTGTCTCAATGACTACTAATATGTAGACTCAAACTGTTGCATGGTTACTGTGTGTTGAAAAATATCCAAATGGAAGCATATATGTGATCCCATCAGAGTTTGTGTACCAGCATTATAAGCACTTAAGGAACCTGTGTAATGGAAAGCAACTTAAAAGATTGTATCTAGATCAACCTTCACTGTAGTAAGAACTGCTCTCAGCACCTAATGCTTTACTACTGTGCTTTAGGTAGGCAATTTACATGAGATTTTCTAATATTTCAGGGTAGAAACCCCCAGGCAAGGCCAAATGCGATCACTTGAAGTGTTCCCGTACAAAAATAGCAGCTATTTCTAAAAAGGTTAGGCTAGCTTAGAGTCTGCCAGAAGTAGGGTACATTAAAAAAGAACACTCAACTTGAAAGTATAAAAATAAGGGGAAAAAAGAGAACTATAAAAGAACAAACATTTCAAACAAAGACAGATTTAAAGATTCCTTTGAAACTGCATGAAGTATGAAAATGAAAACACACAGTCCAGCACTCACAATGAGATGCAGTTCTGCCTGCTTTCTTACTCATTTAGTATTACCTAAGTAGAGGAGAGGTGTGCAAATCACCTAATTTTACAGCATTTTAACTTCATTCTTTCCAGTAAGGAATGCGAACATTTCATATAAAAAAAACCAAAAAACAAACCATGTAATGCAAAAGCCAAGGTAATTAATTTGCTGTCAAAATAAACTGGAAAAAAGTTAATTCTTAAAAAAAATCACAGTCTAGCAAACTTCTAAACAATGCTTACACAAAAAGACTGCTGCATATGTCTCAGATCATGAAGGAGCTCTTTTCCTTACATATGAACTCCCACTTCAGGGTATGGCTTTTGTTTCTAGGCACCCAGTATGAGCAATGGCTACCAATTCTCACTGGCTAACAGTGATGCTGCCAAGATATTTTCCTTTTCAGATCACCACAGCTGATTCTGATAATCTTCATGTATCTTGAGTTGCCTTTCCTAAATAATTAGTCTGGGCTTAATCTTGCATGTTGTTTCACATGATTACAATAACCTTATTAATTTATGTTGCGCTCTGTCTGGCTACAGGGTCGCTACCATGTGGCAGTGTGCAAGATTAGCAATTTAGAAATGTGCTTTTCCTAGTCATAGCTCCACTAATTTTTTCAAACATCCCTGTAATTATTAGCCTAAGTGTCCTCTGTCCTCGTTATATTGTGCATCCTGACTCAGAGTTCAGGATTATCCCTGGTCCATGCATAACAAAATGCAGTTTGTACACTAGTATAATTAAAACACGTTTGACAAAACAATCCAAACATATGCATACATAGTTGCAAACCATTTTCCCTCATCCTATTGCTACAGGCCCTACTAAAAACTTTGTCCCCATCTTCCTTATAAGCCCCCTTTAGGTACTGTCAGGCTGCTGTAGGGTCTCCCTGGAGCCTTTTCTTCTCCAGGCTGGACAACCCCAACTCTCTCAGCCTGTCTTCACAGCAGAGGTGCTCCAGCCCTCGG
>JANZLQ010000499.1:0-47369 GCA_026212715.1 Elanus axillaris | reverse complement strand
TCCTCTCCCCTGTCTAGCGAAGAGGGGGAGGAGTGATAGAACGACTTGGTGGGCACCTGGCGTCCAGCCATGGTCAACCCATCACATACAGAAAACATTCTATCTCTTTAACAAGCTTCAACACAAAATTACTCTGCAAAAACAGTCTACATAATTTTAATTCTTGGAGGGTCTACTGTACCAAACTCATAGATAGTTTCCCACCTCTTTTGTATTCACATCCCACCAAATTCAATTCTAAGCACTTATTTAGAATCCAGTTTCTTCTAACATATTTCACCTGTGACAGCTAAACCCCATGTTTTTCAACCTTTGTGTAGTAATTATTTTCTTCAAAGTGCTAGCAGAAATCCATTTTCTTCATTACATGCTTAGGGGAGCATTATCTTATCTTTCACACTGCTGAATCCCCACAGTTTTAAATAATCCATACGTATGTGGTGGTTTCAGAAATGGTACTTCAATGCTAGAAAAATGCTGATTCACTGGCACCAAAATGACATTTACAAAAATATCATGTTCTCAAAGGCATTAACTAATGTTCTTTCTTTGCGTCCTGTTACTTTACACAGTCTACACAAAGGATACAGTGCAGCAAGAAGGAGCATAAATGCAGCTATGAAGTTATCAAGCAGGACTGCAAACAAAAGAAGGTGGTTAATTTAAAAAAGGAAAACTATAAAACAATCAAAGCAAAGTAACAACAAAAAGACAATTAATGAATCTGCATTGAATCATTCTTCTATTAATGCACCATTTACGCAGCCATCAGTTAGGAGTATGTATTTTTTTTAGGTATACTGCATAATGTAACAATGGTTTCAACTTTCCTAGTCAAAACCATTTGGCAGAAGGTGGACTTACGAGAAATATATAATTTTCAGCTAACTGAGAACTGTGGTGCATGTATTTCTTCATGTTTAAAGTGATTTATGAAATATTGTGTGAAAAAGTATTTTAAAATGAAAAAAGTGCAACATTTCTCAGCTAGGAAATAACTTGAAGCATTAGCAAAAACTCAGTTCAAAAAAAAGGTAAGCCTGAGAAAAAAAGTGTGATTTTGCAAATGTTTTCTACAATTTCTGTAAAAAATAAAAATATTTGCATATAATTCTCTTTTCCTTTTTTTTTTTCAAGAAAAGTCTATGCTTATCCAGAAATAAATGAAAAAACATCTTTCTGTCCACCTTGCCACTAAAGTCAAGTCTTTGTCTTAGGGCTTCTGTTATTGTAGAGGAAGCTGATCTTCCATGAAAATAAATTTAATTCCATCTAGTCCTGGTTTAGAAATGGCATTCACAGCTCTTTTAATAAGTTTTTCTACTAACAAATTTTCCCTTTTCAGTGTGACTGTTCTCCATTTTGGCCACTGACAGGTTGCATGTGATGCCTCATTGTTGAATCATTACAATTTCACATCTTGTGAAATCTATTGAACTTAGCCTAACTATCCCCATGGCATATGAGGCCCACTCAGGGCTAGAGTTGGATTTTTATTCCCCCAATTTACAATTCACAGAATTCTAAACTTATGATTGACATAAATACCAAATTTTCCAAAGTATAAGCCACTATTTAGTATAGAAATAAGCATATTTTCCTGATTAGGGCTTTAGGTTGAGTAGTTAATCCAGCATTCATCATATTTTGTAAACATGATGAAAATGGCAAGGTATGCAATGGTTTCCTGTAACTTTTAAGTAATCCATTATGTAGAAACTCAAGTATTCCTTCTTTTCTGTCCACCAAGCATGCATACTAAATTGTCTGTCATTTGTTCCCACAGTACAAAACAATTCTTCTTTAATAACATGGAGAAAAAGTACAGGTATTAGTCAGGCACTTTACTTCTTTAGCAATAGGGTAAGAAAAACATCTGGTACCATCCAAGCTTTGTCCTATAATATAGTCCACAATTTACAGTAATGCATTTTTAAAACACATGCTGTGCACTGTAGCACATTAGAAATTCATTGTCCATAATACCATTGCAATTTTCCATGCTATACTTATGTATTTTATTAATCAATCTCATTCAAGAATTATTTCAACCAAATCTTATATTTCTACATTTTATTACATATTTATATCAAATAGGCATGACAGAATAGGCAGCTAGAAATCATTACTTGTGGTACAAAAAGTAAGACCACTCAGAAGTAAAATATACCTTCTACTCTTGGTTTTGATATTGATACTGAGAGTGGCAGAAAACCTAGGAGGGAAAAAGTATTTCCACATTTACTCATTTCTTCATGTTTTTTGGAGTCTGTTGTGGAACCTTTTTTTAATTTTTAGTTAAGTTATTCATGGCAGCTGTACCCATGTGCAGTTATGCCAAAACTGAACATCATTTAACACTGATCTTATATAGATTTTTTCCATTGCTGCTGTCTACACCCTGATATATCTGCAGTCAGCAGTCTCACCTCTGCTTGACTTTTATTTTTTCAGGCAGTGCTAAATGCAGTCAAAACACTAGAAAAAGTCTAAATAGATGAAACAGAAATATAAACTCTATTTTAGTCTCTCATAGACTGAGAGAGTTCCTCTAAATGGAGACAACCAACAAGAACACCCTTATCATTAATCATGTCTCTAAAGTTAAGATTATCAGTTTCAGTTAATTTGTTTACTGAGTTCCATTTAAGTAGTTAGGTAAAGAGTCTATGTATCAGACAGTAGTAGTATTTAAAGGGTAAACTGTAAGCCATACTCTTTACCAGTATGTCATTGGAAATGAGTTTCTGGAGCAGCACTGTAATGTGCTATTGTGTTAAACAGCATTTAAGAAGCAGGCAGCTTCCCTTCTGTCTCTTAAATTAAAAATTTAACTGTTCTTAATGTGAGGAGAATGACCTTGTACAGAGATCATAAAGTTGTAGGTAACCATATCCAAAAGAAAAACTTGCAAATTTACTGTTGTAGATGCAGATGTAAAATTACAAATTAAAAGGTGTTTTAATCACTACAGCTCTTAGTTTGAAGAAAAAAAGAAAAAAATCTGAAAAAAAAAACCCAGCAATGAAAAGCCAATTAGTTCATGTAAAATCATCACTGTTGAAAATCTGGTAACTTTTCAAGAGAGTTCTAATAGCTCTATCTTCATCTTCCTGAAAATATTCTATTTTTCATTATTTATATGTGTATTATATAGCTGCTTAGTTGAATGGAAAGAAAACATAGTCTTGATTAGTGTCTTTGAGTTTCACAGGAAAAAATAGATAATATGTAATTTGTAAATATATTTAATACATAATAAAATAATTACTTTTAAGTTCTAGAACTGTTTAATTTTATTTGCTTCCTGAAGCCTTTGCTTATCCCATAACAACTCACCTAAGGGAGAAAAAATTATAAATCCAAACATCTGACTCATTTGTGCATATAAAACAAACAACAACAGGATTTGCATGTCTTAATATTTTAGTACTTATGAGGTTAAGAAAAAGATAAAAGTGTCCAAGAAAGTAACAGAAAAACCTTCCATTAACCTCACTCAGTTTTGAAATATGCAAGCTTAGCTATATAAAATGGAAGCTATGGCTCTTTGCCCCAGAAAATGAAAATGCTCACCTCCCCCTCTCTAGAAGGAACAAATAATATTTTTGAAAAACAGAGCATAGTTCAGATATTTTCCCCATCTTTTACTGCTGATTGTTAGGCACTTTCTGCTGCTTCTCCTCTCATTCTCAAAAGCCATTAAAAATTAGGATTGACATGAACATCATGGGTAACAGAAAAGTTATTCCCATAGCTACAGAAGCAATGTGAAAACTCTACATAGTCAAGATTCAGTTACTGTTTGAGATTCAGATGTTTTAGACAATGCATATTAATTAATATCTGGTCCAGCAGATGTTCCTCTGCAGTAATGTGTCACTTTAAAAAATAACTATGGCCTCATTCACACTAGCATTAGAAGTTTTGAAGCTCTATGGAAAGTGTTCTGTACAGGACACTTCCACTCTTTGATAAATGCAGAATACAAATATTAAAAAAGGTCTCTTCAGGTCAATCAGTGAGGAAAACCTCTAATAAGAAAGTTTTCACCTTTGCTTTGTGTCTTTTACTTCATGGAAGGGGAAATGTCCCGGGGTGAAAAAGTAGAAAGGGAAAAATTTTGTTGGCATCCCCACACTGTATATGTCTGTAAACTGACAGCTTTCTTCTAGGGATAACTAGGCTGCAGTAGACAGAAAAGGCAACCACTTAGGTTGAAATAAATCAAAACAATATAGAATATGAATATTGATTTTAAGTATTCTTATCTTGAAAAAGAAGGTGTATGCTTTTGTTACTGAAATGCATAGTGATAGAACTACTGCAGATTTCTTGCTTCCAGTTTCAGGTGGCATTAGTATAATATTTCTCACAAATACATGACAGTCTTCGCATTTAATTCCAACAGGCTCACAAGATCTTAGCTGCACTAACTGGATCACAGGTTTCTTTACCTACTAGTAATCTGTTACCATTCATTCTCTTCAAAGGAGCCATTCTGATTCAGAAGAAGCAGCAGTCAGTGCACTGCATTAGAGATTGCAGTCATCACTATGCAACAAAGAAACTTTAGTCTGACTCTCTGGTTACCAGATACTGTATATCCAGAGTATTTACATTTTTACTCTTCTAGTTTTCATTTGCTATTCATACTCATTGTATATTTTATACCTATATTTGGAAGAGTAGGAATTTCTCTTACATGTTTAATTTTCCCTCTAGGCTACTGATTTGTTTTTCATTACTGGAGACTTGCTTATGCAACTTATCTCAACTACAATTGCTTCCTATCTTTCCTCCAAAGACACTGCAGTTTGCAGTTTATCACCTCTGAGCAGCATCTCAGCATCTGTTTTGCACCAGAACACACTGGTTTCTTGTGATAACAGTAAGAAAGGCACTCAGACTCTGTAAAGTATCAATTCAAATACTGTTTATTAAAGATAATACTACACAGAAAGAGAGGATAGTACAGGTAATCTTACACCTCTCAGATGTTGGGAATCTCAAGTTGTGCAACACTAAAAGTGCTTCTGATCAGGACACAGCACACAGTGCAGTTCCTGTCTGTGGTAGACATCCTGGTTTCAGCTGGGCTAGAGGCATAAATAAACTGGGGAGGTGTTGGACTGGGGGTGGATTGCTGCTTGGGAACTAACTGGGCATCAACTGGTGAGTGGTAAGCAATTGCATTGTGCATCACCTGTTTTGTATATTTAATTTCTTTTTATATTATTATTATTGTTGTTGTTGTTGTTGTTATCCTTTTTTTTCCCCTTTCTGTTCTATTAAACTGTTCTTATCTCAGCCCATGAGTTCTGCTTTTTTATCCCCAGTTCTCTCTACCATCCCACTGCGTGGGTGGGAAAATGAGGGAGAAGCTGCATGGTGCTTAGTTGCTGGCTAGGGTTAAACCATAACAGTAGAGTTCTCCATTTTGATCATTCATGAAACAGAAAAAAATCTTCATTCATCATTTCCACTGCCAAGCACCGAGGATTTTCACACAGAACTTCTGGCTGAACTTTTAGATAAAGATAAGGCTGCACAGGTGGCATAATTGCTGGTACCAAGGGGGAGCTGCCTGCAGGCTCATCTGTTACCACCAGCTGGCTGAGCTTTCCTTGCAGCCGTAAGATCTGTGCAGCATAACACATCCTGAAGGCCACGCTGGGCATGCAGGACACCACAGCACAGACCTGCACCTGTGCACGTTAACTGTTTTGTGGGTGACTAGCTCTTCCATGTATAGTGGTCTTCTGCTGAGGATCCCCATGGCACCTTGCAGCTTTGTCAGTTGTTGTAATCTCATATCTCATTTAAAAAAGGCAGGCTCAGTTTGGTCATTAAGAATCAAAGATGGATCTTTTTTCTTAGGAAATTACAACTTATTGAAAAGAAAAGTTGTCACCAATATCTTATGTCCAGGATGAAATTGAGGATCAAAATGGTAGTGGAAACAGGTATCATTAGTTCTAAGATAAATGGATGACTGTAAATCAGGTGGGAAGAGTTAAAATTCTGGCCATATTTTTACAAAAATTTACCAAAATATTTCCTTCTCAACTCCTGTGGCTAGACTTATTTTCTACATTCACACTGATAACTCTGCTGCATAATATAATCCACAAAAAAAGGAGAAATATAACATACAGTATACTTGGGTATTTTTGCTAGTTTGGGCCAAAATTACAGATTCAGAGACAGTAGAAATGAAAACTTTTTCAAATTTTGTCATATCTCTAGTATTGTAATGAAGTCCATAGTCAAACTCTAGGTGAACTCCTGAGTTAATTTTCTTTTTTCCAAGTGGACTAACAAGACTGTACTCCATACTAATCTTACTGTATCACACATAACTTTCTAACTCATTTCTCAGTGTCGTCAAGAACAAGACAAGGAAATTTTTTTTAAGTTATCAACTGAAGCAGGTGAATTCAATGAGACTGCAAAGTCTCCAAAATTAGGTGATACCAAATGTAATTGCTTTGAGGTATTAACATCTTCCACTTTTTATTAGACAATTCTAATTTACAATGCAAAGACTGTTATGCCATCTCTTCAAACAGAGACACATTACACAATTTGTAGTTTAATGTTCTGACTATCTGGAAGAAGAGATAGGATGCTGCTGTTGGGAGAAAGGGTATTGTATTAACTTATGAGATTATATAAATTATTGATGGTTTTTCTCTTCATAAAAATTCACCAAGCTTCACAACTTATTACAGTCAACACAAGAAACTATGGAAACACAGGTAACCCGTGTAGTTTAACAGTCACTATATTTAATAGTCATATAGTAACTCACAAAATGTTATTGCTCATGTTACTGAATGGAATATTAGAGAGAGAAGTTAACATGAGTAGTCTGAAAAAGCAGAATAAGAAAATGAGAGATGGGGTTAGTGCTCAGGAGTTGCAGGATCTCTAAATTATTTCTCTTGCATAGATACAGGATTGTTAGAAATATAAAAAACCTGAATTCAAGAAATGTGATACTCTACACTGTGCAAATGTTTAAAGTTCTAACTGTTCCTTTACACTGTGAGTTACTCTAGATAATCTCAGGTATAACAAAAGGGAAAGACATTATTTCATTTGTTTCTAGCTGTCACTTGTCTTACCTTTGCAATTATATAAATGCAACAAGACCACTAGATATTTGAGAGACAAAAAATTATCATGGTCTGACTTGATAGGAGGGTTTACTTCTAAAGAATTAATGAATCTCAGAATAGATTATAAAAAAAAAACAGATGAGAATTCATTGACTTATGGGATGAGTTCATCTCCATTGTGACTGATGAAAAACTAGCAGAGAATTACTAAGTCTGTTTTTAACTAAGATGATTCATAACTCTTTTTATCATTAGCATAGAAATAAGTAGTGATTAGGATCTTGTTCAAGATCTGTGTTAGGAAATTAACAGCTTTGCCAATTATCCTGTTACGAATTTCTTAGTTTTCTGTAAGCACTCTCATGAGATGGCAACAGATTGCTTTCAATACAAAAGTCTTTACCAATGGTATGTCAGTCTGCAGGTGTTAATAATGTATCCTCCTTTTTAATGGTGTGTCAATGTTTTCTTCTTAAAGAATCATATTGTAACAGTTAAGGAAGAGTCATGTTACTTAGCTGGTGAGGAAATTTTCTTAGATGCTCTCCTGCTAAAATCACCCTCTAAATATTCCCTTCTGATCAACGTGTATAAAGAAATAGTTCAACTCCCTGTCCATACAAAATCGCATCTATTGAAAGATGGCTAGCTAGGTTGTGTGTAATGATCAATGCAAAGTAACTTGTCTAATACAGACTACTTAAACAAAAATATGAGTTCTAATGAGTGCCACACAGAAAACATCCTAGTTTGTCAAAAGCATCAAATATCAGTTGAATTCAATGCACAGAATTGTTAGGAATAGCTGGCTCCATTAGCTATTCCTGACAGACTTCTTCACACTCAGTTTGGGGAATATTTGCCATATTCAATATTAAAAAAAGTCCCAGGACTGTTGCCTGGTAATGAAAAGAAATGAGTAGCATACATCAAAAAAGATAACAGAATGTAACAGATAATTGTATCATTCCTGAAAGGACCAAGCTTTATGAACTGTTGTACACAGTCAATAAAAAAATATTTGCAGTGGGTTGACCTTGGCTTGCTGCCAGACCCCCATCCAGCTGCTTTCTTACTTACCTTCCTCAACAGGACAGTGAGATAAAATAAGATGCAAGAGTTCATGGGTCATGAAAAAGACAGGGAGATCACTTACCAGTTGCTGTCATAGGAAATAACAGACTCAATTTGGGCAAAATTAATTTAAATTATTGTCAATTTAAAAATGGAGTTGGATGGTGAGAAAAAAGACAACTGCTCTAGCATGTGTCCTTTCCACAGGCTACAGTCTTTCAGGAACAGACTGCTCCTGCGTGGGTCCCCCAGAGGCCACTGTTTCTACCAGAAGACCTGTGTGAGCTCCTCTCCACAAGCCACAGCTCCTGCCAGGAGCCTGCTCCTGTGGGGGCTTTCCGTGGACTTGCAGCTTCCCTCAGGGCATGTCCACCTGCTGCAGTATGGGGCCCTCCATGAGCTGAAGTGTGGATATCTGCTCTGGCATGGTCCTCCTCACAAGCTGCAGGGATTATCTGTTTCACTGGGGTCCTCTCCATGGGCTGCAGAATGACACTTGCTTCACCTTGGTCTTCACAGACTGCAGGGGAATCTCTGCTTTGGTGCCTGGACCATCTCCTATCCCTCCTTCCATGATGTTGGTGTCTGCAGGGTTGTTTACCTTGCACTTTTTCTCACTCCTCTGTCTCACAACTCCTTCACAGTGTTTTTTACCCTTTCTTAAATATGTTTTCCCAGAGACAGTATCAGCTTTGCAGTTGGGGTCAGCTGTGTCTTGTGGTGGGTATTTTCCTGAACCAGCTGGAATTGGCTCTGTCCAGCATGAGACAATCCCTGGTCTCTTGTCATAAAGGCCACGCTGGCAGCTACCCCTACCCCCCTCTACCAAAACTTTACCATGTAAACTCAATATCATTTTATTGATAGAAGACTTTTTTTTTTTTATTTTACTTTAATTTTTTAATTGCTTTTAAACTTACCAGAAGGTCTGTGGTCTAAATGTCAGATTCATCAACCTTAGCAGCAAACACTTATTTATTTTCTTTTCTGTGATGAAAATATTTCATTTTCAGACCTTACTTTAAGACTGGTATTTCTCACCATAGTTCTCATTAACTTACTAGTTAACTACTACTACATCTTTTAACAATGCATAGCAGCATGCCAGTCACTCAGAATGGGAAACAACATAGAAGATGCCTGATAGATACAATTTAAATTCATCTTAGATTTTGAATCTTCTCCCTGTTTGTCTCTTTATTCAAATTTCTGTAAATGTCATTGTATTTCTTAGATATTTTAATGAAGAAACCCAGAATTTTTGCATAACTAATTTTCTTACTGGTGTGCATACATAAGCATGAAGAAGTAACCAGGGTTGGAAGATATGTATAACAAAACCAGAAGGAGTCACAAGTATCCTTCCATTGCAATAGAATGAATGTTTCTTTTCAAGTCAGAACACAGCATGGTTGAGATTGGAAGGGACCTCTGGAGGTCATCCAGTGGCGCGTGCCTGCTAAAGCAGGCTCACTTACAGCACATTGCCCAGGCACATGTCCAGATGGCTTCTCAAGATCTCCAAGGATGGAGACTCCACAAACTCTCTGGGCAACTTTTTCCAGTGCAGAGTGACTCTCACCATAAAAAATCTTTTCCTGGTGTTCAGGAGGAACTTTCTATGTTTCAGTTTGTGCAGACTGCCTCAGGTCCTGTTACTAGGCACCACTGAAGACAGTCTGGCTCTGCCTTCTTTACAGCTTCCCTTCAGGGATTTGTACACATTGATGACATCCCTTCTCAGACCTCTCCTCCAGGTTGAACTGTCTCAGCTTTCTCAGCCTTTCCTTCCATGGGAGATGCCCAAGTCCCTTAATAATCTTAGTGGCCCTTGGCTGAATTCTCTTTAGTAGCTCCTTCTCTCTCTTGCACTGAGGAGCCCAGAATTGGACACAATACTCCAGGGATCTTCTCCTTGACCTGATGTCAACATGCCTCCAAATGCAGCCCAGGATAACATTAACCTTCTTTGCCAAAAGGGACACCAAGTTGGACAACTATGCATCTACCAAGGCCTCCAGGTAATTTTCTACAAAGCTGCTTTCCAGCTAGGCAGGCCCCATTTGTACTGGTGCATGGGGTTATTCTTCCCCAAGTGCAAGACTTTGAAATTCCTTGTGCTGAACTCCATAAGGTTCCTGTCACCTCATTTTTCCAGCTTCTCGAGGTCCCTCTGGGTGGTAGGACAACACTCTGGTGTATCAGCCACTCCTCCTAGTTTTGTATCATTAGAAAACATGCCGAGGGCAAACTCTGACCTACCATCCAGATCCTTAATTAAGATGTTGAACAGGATTGTAACAAGTATTGACCCCTGGGGTACTTCACTGCTTACTGGCCTCCAGCTAGATTTATTGTCACTGGCCACCTCCCTCTGGGTCCAGCCATTCAGCCAGTTTTCAGTCCACCTCTCTGTCTACTTATCCAGTGCTTACTTCAACAAGTTCTCTGTAAACATGGGAGACTGATGATTTGTTTTCAGAATAAGGCTACTATGCTGTTTTGGTTTTAGCCCATCAGTGGCTTTGAACATTAAGAGAGACAGAGACAACTAACTGGCACTTGCTTGGCCCTGTGTTCTTGTTGAAGTATATGCTATGTACAGCATCCCTTATACTATAAATGGTTCCGCAGTTTGTATTTTCTGTAATCATCCTTCTATTTTCTTTGACTGCTACAGTACACCAGTCAGAAGCCAGAAAGTGAATCATGACACACAGTGATGTGAACTGTGAGTAATCTATTGTATAGGCTTTTCAATAAACCAGATGTGTTTGTTCATACTTCTAAGTTCTAGAAGCAAAAACAGACACTAGAATTAACATTACTAGTTTAAACAAAGACAAGAAAATAGTCCAGTATTGTTCACTTCATTTTTATAGTAAATGGAAACAATAACAGATTCCATTCTGTAACTGAATGAAATCCTCAAATGATGCTCTAATGCTTCATTAAAGAACAAGAATGAAAGGAAAAGTTCTTCTCTCTTTCTCTGCCTTGTTCCCCTACCTTTCCCCTTTTAAAGTGAATCAGCTTGCCTAATGAACTAAAATCATTCAATAACCTCACCTTTTTCCTCAACAAAAATGCTCTTCTCTAGGTCTATAAACAGATTTTGAAAAATATACCAATTATCTTAAGACCCGCTTCTGCTCTTCTCAACTCCTCAGGGACTGCATTTGCTGTCTTGCACATAATGAAAGAGGAAAGAACTGCTGTCATGAAAGATGTTTGCTGGGGAGCAAAACTGCATCTCCCATTTCTATAGGCTAGAAGATGCTACTGTCTCTGCAAGTGACAAATGACAAATTCAACGGCAGAAGGTAAGTGTGCCAGCACTTGAAATATAAAAAAGTATAGTAGAAGTAACTGGAGAAAATGTATCTTTAAAACAAGCAGTCTACAGTAGGTAACCTAAGCTCTCCTGTTTTTTATAGGTACCTTAACTACTTTAGTATCCATTTGCACTTTGCTTAGATAATTTACTGAGCGTGTTATTTTTGGTAGTGATATATTTGCTATTGGTCAGCCTCAGACACACAACATCAGACCTAATATCCACAAATTTTTAGAGATTTGTCAAAGTAATAAATGTCCTGTGTACTTTCCTGGTCTCTTTCTTTAGCTTCGCTGAAGAGATTTCCCTTTTTTCCCCTCTATCACTTCTTTGCTCTTACTCACATTTGCATAGAAGTTTTGCAATTACTATAACAACATGCACTTTTGGAGGAAAAGGACAGAAAAGGAGGTTTAATATTACCCAGAAATGTTAGGTTTGGTATCCTGTGAAACAAGAGAAAAGGCGGGTTGTGCTCCTCCCCACCTCCTCACTACAGTGATTAAAGTTCTTAAAACTGAAGTGATCATTAGACTAAAACTTAAACTTCCTATCTCTATGTGTACACTGAAGAATCCCATCAAATACTATCCAACAATATTTTAAGCAAGATATATTTCTAACAGTAGCTTGGTTTAATGAAGGAACATGTAATCACCTAGAAGTTTAAAACATACTCTATGGAAGGATATGTGGAAGAAGGGGAGTCAGCCCCCTTAAGGCTCTGTCTAAGGACTCTTTAAAGCAAAAAAAAAGGGATAATAATTAAAGGGGGAAGCCATAAACAAAAAGTCACAGAAACACAAACCTGCCCAACGAACAAAAAGAGAGTCAGTAACAAACCTGGTCAGTGGTACTCGTTGATAAGGGTACTGGAACATGGGAATGTTCATTTCAGGAGGATTACCTGATTGAGGACCTTATCAAAGGGGATGGAAAGGAAAAGAGAGAAGCCATAACAAAATATACAGAGGCACAAAGCTGACAGCCAAACATAAGGGAGGTAAAGACAAGAAACAAACCTGGTCAGTCACACTAACTGCTGGGCTACCAAGGAGCTGCAGTACACAGGGACTTTGCAACTGACAAGGATGCAAACCTGAGGGTCCAGAATGTTGGGGGCCCAGTGGGACTGTGCAAACAGATAAAGGACTGTGCATAAGGGAACTGGGGAGGAGCAAAGGGGAGGTATGCAGAAATGGGTATAAAAGGGGCTGAGCAAGTGTAAAATGGGTTGGTTAGCATGCTCATCTGACTGAGACCTGCACCTGATCACTGCAGTCCATCCTATCTTCTTATTAAATCCTTTTTCAACTCTATCTCAGCATAATCTCACCCTGTCCTGTGTCTGTGAGTGCTGCAAAGACTAAGTGACAGCTGCTTGAGAGACTGATGTCAGGGAGGTGAGTGAGGAGCTCAGAGCCAGCAGTTGGAGCAGGACCACAGGTCATAGCCCATGTGCTTCGTGCTAGCTGCTGGAAGAGGCTGAGTGTCTGTACCATGTCCAAACTGTGGGTGTGAGGGTCATCTATATGTGTCATTTGTTCACAAACCATAAGCTGGACTGCCCTTAACACTATGTCTGTTGTGAAATATTCTATTTGTTCTCCCCCAGGAAGTCAGAACCTCAGTATTTTGTTAATGTTTGGGATGGTTCATGCTAATAAAATCTTCTTCCAGATAAGCATGAATTATTGAGTGGTCCATTGCTTCACATCATATTTATAATTCTCTGAGCATGTCTCTCTTTGTATTAAGAACACCATTTGGTTGTACTGCAGGTGAGAGAAGATACTTTATAAATTTGCTTTACTGATGTTTTATTATGCTTCACCTTTATAAACTAAAAGTCCAGGCAAATATAAGTATCAGCATGGATGATTGTTGTGAGTTTTCTTTGTATTAGAGACTTTTACTACATGCTGGGGCCAAACCAAACTGATCTGTTTGCAAACCATGGTTCACACTTGAATTTTCATTCCTGATAACTACACAAATACCTGATTTTCAGACTGTAAGAAAATTAGCACTTCTGCCTGAGCCCAACAGGGATGATTCAAAAATAATATGGTAAACTTAAATTTAAATATTATGGGAAATTAATTTCCAGGAGTATCATTAATATGACAGATACATCATGGGACCAAACTTAAATATGAGTTATTAGGCTGAAATCAAGGAAACTTCTCCATTTTTAAATCTAACTAGGTGCTGTACTTCAAATTCCATGTATGGGTTAAGAACAAATATATCATGAATAAGATCCTTCTTTAGGCTTACATGAAAGAACTGTCCACCTTAACGGATTTCCATGGCAACATTGGGATCTGCAAAGTAGGTCGGTAACTGGGAAGGATGAGTTTACCCTCATCTGAGAGGTATATCTAAAAGTATATTGTTCTCTCTCCTTGACCCTCTGTTAATTTGCCTTTCTGAATACATACTACAGAAACTATTTACTTTGGCTTTGCAGGGAGTGAAAAAGACTGCACCATGCTGACCCTAAGCCTAGCTTCCCTTAACCCATCAACGGGGAAGTCTTAGGTACTGATTTCAGACATAAATCCTGGTGCTGCTTTAAACTTAAAAGGTAGATGGTGATGCAAGATTGTCTTTATTAGTACTTATGCTGCTGTTCTTGAGTGGAGTGAAAATTTTTATTTTCAAAGTTTTGTTTGTTGTAGTTTTAGATGAAGCCATTAAAGTAGTTCCTTTTTCATTTGTTGGTTTATTTGCTTGTTTGACAGATTCAAACTGGCCTCCTTAGCTTTCACACCAATAGAGTTTATTTTTAGTATGGGAATTTGCTATGTAGTATCAAAAATATTATTCTGCCTATGAGAGGTACATTTTTCCTACTGTGGTTTTGTAGAAGCAGATTGAATCAGGAATTGAATTGGGTTGTGAAACCAATCTATTTTGACTGTGTTCTATTGGATTGTGTCCATATATATGTATATATCTCTTTACACAGATTTAAAAATTTATATGTTTAAAAATTAGACATATGTTTATTATGTATATAAAAGAATTATCTGCATTTCTATATATTTTTATATAACCACTGTGAGTATTTCTGAGTTAGAAATACTGATAAAAATGCCACACTGAGTTTCAAGGTAAACCCATTATTAATTTAGTGGTGATTTTATTTTGAATTTGTTTCAGAGAGAATTTGTTTCTGCCCATTTCCTGTTGTCAAAACTGCCTGCAAACATGAAACAATGATACTCATTTCTTTTCTATACTGCTGAGAGCAAAACAACACATACATGCTTACTTGCACAAATAAACGCCGCTCTGTATCAAAATACGAAACTCATCTAAACACATTTCAACCTAGGCAAAAATAAAATCTCATCAAATGACATAACTTATCTATTCAGAAAAAATCACAATGTTTAGTATTATTCAAAAATTTTTAAGAGCTCACATAGAACAGGATATATTTTTATGCTCCTTCAGAATATTAAACAGAATGCACTTACTGGAGCCAGAATGCAAATGTTTTGTTTATCCTTTCATATATAAGCCTTTTTTAATAGGGAGTTTCATATTTTATGACGCTTTTAGGTTTACAGTTTTATGCTGAGTCATGGAGTCTTTGTTGTTATTTATATTCAACTGAAGATTAAATTTCCTGTTTGTAATGATTAAAATGTAAACTCTTAAAAAGCATTAGAAATCTGTACATGCGGTTCCAGCTGCTAGTCTTTACACTTTTCTCAGCATTTTCTTAATAGAATGTGTTCATTTCCACCCCAGTCTGAATATGGATTTTTAAAGTAATAGTTACCAAAATTTTTTTAAATGTAAATGAAATCCATCTTTATAGATTTATAATAAGCAAATCCACATATGTCTTAGAGACCATATAAAAATACATATCTTCTCAAAATACAAAGCAACATGGAAGGGCATGTTTCATACCTCCCTTGACATTTATATGGTAAAAAACTAGGATTATTTATGCTTACTGTAATTAATAGCAATAATTTATAATAGCTGAAATTATTTTAACTATAACACCAGAGCCAATTCAGTGAATTTCAGGCTAAACAATTGCTAAAATTTTTACTGCTGCAGTATCCTTACCTATGCATTTTTACAACTTATAAGAGAAAGGAAACAAATGCTACTTTCAGGTTTGAAGATGCCCTGACACCAAACTAATATGCTAGTCTAACAGAGACTGTCTGCTTTTTTTTATAGCCATTTTTATTCCAATAGAAACAAAAATGTACTAAAAAGGTAAATATGCACTCAGCCAAAAGCTAGTCTTTCTTTGAAAAATGGAATTGCAGTTTTAGACTGCATCGAACAAAATTCCTTTGTAAATGACTGAGGAAAAAAAAAATCAGATTTAGGAGGAATTGGTAGACTCAAAAATGCTCAGCTGCTCCTGAGGAAATGACGCTCAAAGTCAGTTGAGATAACCTGAATTGCTATCCTGTACAAAGGAAAGCAGAGCATACCTTCTCTGAATATTTTTATCCTGACCCTACCTCTCTGTCTGATAATTGGAAGCAGCTTTACATATATCTATGATGCCGTTGGGCATGGAACACCTGGGGCTTCTGAACCAGCCTTGCCACCACATAACCATGGAGGGAGTAAGTCAAGTGTTTGTCCTCTGCTTCTGAAGCCACCAGATTGTCTGTGCCCAAGCAAGATAGCTCTAGCCCACTCCAGGTACATCCCACATGACCTGCTGTCACACCTGTCAACTGCACTGTAAAAGTAACCTCAGCTTCTTAGTGCCCCAGTTACAGACACAGTAACTTTTCTGGATAGGTGCATAGTATAGTAAAAGAGTAACTGACTACAAAATAATCCTTTACAGCAAAAGCAAAGTGTATCATTCCTGGAGGAACTTTTACCCTGTGTTAGAACACAGTTCAATCATTAATTTTTCCAAAGTTCACATTAAATGTTAAGTTAGAAGCATGTGATACCAGGGACCGTATCTAAGCTAACATGGAAAAGTTGCAAAAAATTAATTAATAAGCAGGTTACATTTGTGTAAGTTACCAATATTAAGTTAAAAACTAATTAGATCACAGCTATGGAGGGGATACAGTGAAAAAAAAAAAAAAGTTGTATTAACTAGAAACTACACAGAAAAGAATTTCTGAACATACCCTAAATATTTGTACCATGAAGTGCCTATAGAAATACTGACATAGGTTATACTTGCACTGTGTTCCTGAAGTGGGAGAGTTCATTAACAGAGCTCATGTAAGGAGCAGAAGGAGAAAAAAAAGTCTTAACATTGAGAGGACAGCTGATAGAGGAGAAGTAATAAAATTGTATGAGAAAATTGTGAAATTGAATTTTCTAAGGTTGAAACTCTTTAAAACAGATTTAGTATAGATATATCAAAAATTCAGAATACTTTTGTCAAGATAATTTTCTTCTTACACAAATTTCTCATTCTGGCTTTTTAAATTAACATTTTCTTTTTCTTTTCAATTAACAACATTTTTTTTATTTTAAGATGTTATGATTTTTATTTTAATTAAAAAGTATTAAAAGGAAATACTTCTGTATGATCAATGGATGAAAATATTCAATGTTTTGTTACTGAAAAAAGAATCAAACCCCAAATAGAAGACTAAGACTGTAAATTTTGGAAAAAAGCCTGTAAGAAGGAAAGTGATATATAATCAGTAATCACTAAGAATTACTTAAACATCAACTACAGAGGGCAGACTGAATATTCTCACAAAGAGCAGGAGAAAAATGTTAGCAAAGAGAACCTGAAAGTCTAATAAAAGCAGACAAAAGAAAAGCAAATAACTTGTTGTATAGACAATAGGGTCATTAAAGTACGAAAAATGCATTGTCACTGACAAAATCAAGGTGAGACATATTTTGTCCCAGTTTGAAGATGTAATACAACTTTTCAGATACACAGGAACCCCAAATTCATGTACTTTATATGCAAGAGATTCAAGAGGCAGCTGTGTGGATCAGTGTTCCCAGTTGTACGATAATAATGAGCAATCCTTTAGCAGTAATTTTGCAGAGAATATGAATGGCATACCAGCAATTCCTGTCTAAATGTGCTTTATATGCACTTATCTAAATGTGTATGGTTGTGTTTCAGCAGTAATTCACAAGTAGAGTTTACTCTGTAATAATCCTATGCTACAAATAAACTTCAAATTTGGAAGTGTTTTGTTGCTTCTTAACAGAACTATTGATATCTTTTTCTATTATTTCAAAGGTCAATCAAAAGAAAATTTAGCTTTACTTACACATGAAAATTGATGTTTCTGTTGTTAGATGGATCAAAGAACTAGTTTTCTAACACTGCTTACATTTCAATAAAACCGATTCCAAAAGCCCAAGATTTGTTAAATAATATATCACATATTTCACAAAAGAAACTTTGAAAGTAACATCCAAACTTACCTTGGAATTATAGTGACTAATTTGCTACTTTCTCTAAGGAAAAAAAACAAAATAATTTTTCTAAGGCATTTCAGCCTGATATTTGGTCATGAGATTTAGGCACCTAATTCTTTCTTTGCTTGGAGCTAGATTGGTGCTTCCATCCCAGAATTTTTGTAGAGTACTTCTGCATTTTTTTTATTCCTAGGAAAAAAAAAAAGGAAAATGTTTTAGGAAAACCAAGATATGACCTATCACAATGGAAGTATTTTCTTCCAACTGCAGTCAGTAGTCATCAAGCTGATTAACAATCACAACTCCCAGATGTTTGCAGACACCACTGAAGGCATCACAGATGCTGAAAGACAAACAAGGTGCATCTATGTGCACCATTATTTACAAGTAATTACAAATGGCATGTATGCCATCTTGTTTGTATAGCTTCGATCTTAAAAGAGACATTTAGGATAAAGGCAATTTAGAATCTTAAGGCTAGTCATGAACACAGAATATAGGCTACATGCAGGGAAACTTAGGATGCTACACTGAACTTCAAGAGCGCTGATCTTTTCATCTATCTAGCCACTGTGTTTTTGAGCTCCCCAGCTTTAAGGCCACCTCAGCACTTCAGTGAACCCTTAGCTGGTGCATGGCAAGGATATGTTCACATCTGTGCTAAAGGGTAAGTGCTAAAGCAAAAAGAAACAAAACCCAGATGAAACTTTCAAGTAGAAGCAGAAGGATGATGGGGAGACAGTGAGGAAAACTTTTCAAAGAGCTAGATTTCAAGAATGTCTTTGAACTAGGAAGCAGAACACCTGTTACGAGTATAAGTGCTCAGTATGAGTTGGGTAAAGGCAAATGAGGGAAGGACCATCTCAGTGAACGGTGATTCTTACTTCAACAACAACACACTCAAAGATTTCTGGACTACAAAGCAATACATGACATATTCAGTGAAAAACAAAACCCAGAGATATAATTGTACACAGATGTAGCCTCTTCCTCTAATAAAGAAGGGGATCTACCAGCTGGTGTTAATGAACAAAGAAGGGGACATTATAATATCCCAATAAATAGTTTGCCACAACTTCTGGATAGTTGGCTTAGTAATTAAGTAAATTATATTGAGCTTTGGTTTTGAGACCAAAGACACACACACCAAGCAGTATTTTAGGGGCTGTGTTTTGTTTTGTTTCCCGTACAAACCTCCACATCTTCCCTGTGTGCTAGGAATGAAAAGGAGTTTGTCAACAGTTCATTCCGTCCAGGAAGGTACTGGACTCATTGTCCTGGGTTCAGCTGGGATAGAGTTAATTTTCACAGGGACCTGGGAGGGGGCACAGCCGGGACAGCTGACCTGGACTAGCCAAGGAGCTATTCAATACCATGTGCCATCATGCTCAGTATATAAATGGGGAGTGGGCTGGGGGGGGGTCTCTTGGCTTTCGGTGGGGGAAGTGGTGGAGCACTGGTTTCCCAGTGGTGAGCAGTTGCACTGTGCATCACTTCATTTGTATATTCTTTTACTTGTTTCGTTATTGTTCTAACATCTCTTTTTGTGTTGCCCCAGTAAATTGTCCTTATCTCAACCCTTGAGGTTCTGTTTTTTTTCCTTTCCTCTTTCTGATTCTCCTTCCCGTCCCACCGGAGGGGGGCGGGAGGCGTGAGCAAGTGGCTGCGTGATCCTTTATTACCGGCTGAGCTGAAACCATGACACTGATATACGAGTGTAACCAAATATTATTATAGCCAAGATTCCCAGTTTTTCATTAGAATAGTTGTTAATATTCTTTCTAATATTACTTATGTCAGCATTTCTGAGTAAGGCAAAGTTCAGATTTAAAATAAATTTATGAGAAGTTGCTTTCTTTTTTTTTAATCCTCATTTGATACCCTTGGTACCTCATCCTTCTTTTCCTGATGTCTTCACAAAGCAGTCACTCATTTGTCACTCTTTTTTTTCATAATGGAGGTTACTAGTGTGTAATTTCTGTTCATCTATATGTTTCCTGCACCTATAACTTTTGTTACATTATAGGAAATGTTCATCTGCACTACATCTCAGTAATTAATTTATCCCAGCAGCACTGTTTGTGGAAAGTGAAATACAGGTCCTTGTTTTTGAAAATTATGTATTATACCATCACTATAATACTGATGACCCTCTTGCCTGTATCTGAGCTTATGACACTTAATCTTCCCTTCATAAGTTGGTTTGCCCTGGTGTTTCTTTAGTCTTTAAAAACATATACTGACCACACTTGCAACATATTTCAGTTTCAATTGTTGTTTTCCTTATGTTTTTAATAGATTGTCAGACTCTAATTTATCTCCAGGAGTTTTTCTTCTCTGACCTGCTACATCGACTCCCTGCACTGTTGTTCTTAGGGCTCTCATTTCCATTTATCCTTGCCAGAATCATCACTGTTGATGCTTGTTTTGCATGTTAGTCAGACCAGACGGTGTACCATCTTGAAGGATCCACCCTGTATGTCATCTAGCTAATTAGGGAGGATCAATTTCTAAGGCAACAGCTTGCAGTGTCTGAGGGGTCTTCTGTTACAGACACTACCACAAATCATTATTCAGAGTGACGTTAATTAATTGGTGTCTTCCCAAGATTTACACTGTTTTGGCAAACACATAACAGCATTTTATTTATACTAGTTCCCCCTCCTCTGCAGTCTACAATCAGCTCTGTTGAGGGATCCTAAACTTTTATTGTTCATATTGAAGACAAATAATTTTGTTGCCTGTTTCTGAATTGTCAGTCAACGCTTTGTCATTGTCTTGTTGTCCTTTAGTTGCTCAGCTGACTGGCTCCTTCCCCTAATCCACTCATCGCCATTCACAACACATCTGGAAGACTTTGGGATTTCCCCAGTGGTGCGTTCACTCATTTTGTGGCTGATCTCTTTTTTTATTGCAAGGGAGACAAAGAAGTTGTAACACGGACAAGTTTTCTTCTTCCTTTACAATGGGAGTGGTAGTGAATGTCGGCCTAATCACTAAATCTTCTTCAGTACCCTTCTGTAAGTTTTCATTTTCAAAACTGCTCCTGCAATCACTATTTGCTTCTTGATATTGAAAGTGCCACCAAAAACTGGAATATGTAAATCCTATTTTAGAACATTAAAAAAGCAACCTAACATGATTTAATGCAACAGTGTTTGCATAAAGGAAGCATACATCCCCCCACTCACCTACCACCACCTCCGGCTCCCCCACCAGCCAAAAAACACCAAACCAATATTGTGGACAACATAAGCAACAATAAATGTCTCTAAGGGGAAAAAACAACAACAAAAAAACCAAACCAGAACCAAACTTGTTGGAATATACAAACTCATCCCAATTGAAAGGGAAGTATAACAGTGATAATAACAAATCACCTCAATTTGCAATGGCCAAACTTAATTTGTCAATTCTATTGCATACATTCAGAGTTAACTTTCGATATAGCCTGTTCACTAGAAATGATTGCAACTTGCTGGATAATTGTTAAAGTAACCTTTGGAAAACCATATCTTGTATCGTGTTTTAGCTTCAAGGTTACTATGAGACACAGGTATACACTATTTCAGTAAGAAGTACAGAAATATTACAGGGTACCTCAGTGCTCATGGGCATCTATAATCTGAGTTCTGCTGCTGGTGTATTGTTTGTGGTGTGGCTTTTTTTTCCCTCATTACTGAGACTGTAGACACCCTGTTTGTAGCCATGGTAACTGCACATGCAAATATCAGGACATAATTACAGGCCTTTTTTGTGAGCTGATCACAGTATTTCATTACTGACTGACTAGCAAATAATGCTAATGTATATTTCTTTAGAAAATCTTAGAGTTAGAAAATAATCTCATTTCTAAAATGCAAAAATTGTCATTTAATTTCATTTATATTATGCAGAGCATTTCATTTATATTACATGAAGAGTTAGTAATGATAGTGGAACCAGCAACATTTATTTAAATCCATATTGTTTGTACAACCAATTTCACAGAATGATGGACTTCATTGTATGGCAGACATAAAGCTTTCTGAAATTGGCTTCTATAAGTTAAATTCTCAAACAAACATTTTATTTAAATATTTTAGGCGTTTTCAATTGACAGTAAAAATTCTGAATCTTTAAAATGTGGGATGGGGACCACAATTTCAACTTGAATATAAGGTCTTCAGTTTTCTGAAGGCCTGTGGCATGGTGTATATGTTCAACATATAATTAAACCTGATCAATAGGAAACTTTGTGTACAGAGATGAACCTAAGCTTCTCTGATGACCTGCCGTTAAAATGCATCGAGATGCCACCTGTGAGTTGATATACATAACAGAGAATCACTTCAGTATCTATAGCACTTCATCACAGATCTAAACTGTTCCTTTTTCAAGGGGCAAAAAGAAGGATTTTTTTCACACCTCCAGGTTTCCCAAAAGCTATAGAAAGAAGGTTCTCTTCTCTTTCCCCAGAGAGTAGCTCAAGCACCAGGCTACAGGTGGCTCTGGCTGAAAATAATACATATCCTTCTCTTCTTGAATGTATATATGCAGAAAATACTGTGAAAAAGAGTAAAAAGAGCAAGACTACTCTAACAGGAGATTGAAACTTTGGTAGTAAGTCCCGGGTATGTTTTGGTCATCTTTCCTAATGGTTAATTTTCACCATACTGCTGTTCTGTTACTCCTCATCTTTTACTCCCAATTTATTTACTGCATACTTACATACAAATTAAAACCCAAACTACTCCAAAACACAGCAGATTACAGTGAAATTCATTTAAGGAATAAAGATCTTAGATATCCAAATTTCACACAGCTGGATAAACAAACATTTTTTCCATGTCTTGAATTAGCAACACATAAATATAGAGGAGCATTACAGCATATTAAGAGTCTCGTAGATGATAAAATACACTAATGAAATAAGCTACAGTGAAAATATAAAGGTCTGTTTTAAAATACTAAACTATGAAGTTGATCAGGATATGAAATATGATAATAAAATCCTTGAGGTAAGCTTTAGAATAAAAATCTATTAAATATTAATTAGCAAAATTAAGAAGTATGTGCACATATATAATTGGTAAATCATACAGGTATGTTATTAAGTTTAGAAAAGGTATACTGTGTTTAAAGTGCTGTCCAATGTGGACAAGAACTTTGAATTACTTTACTTGTTTTCCATATACTCTAGACTTTCAGTTTGACTGCAATACTAAATCTTAATAAAGAATATTTGACACAAAATTTCCAAATCATTATCAAGTGGTTTTTTTCAAGCATTTTAGTTCACACTTGTTTCTCCACGTGGTAACCCACTTAATTGACTTTTCTCCTAACAAATCATAATTTTATGACTGATACAATAATTTGAGCAGGTAATGTTCTGTGTTTTGACTAATTACTTAGAAGCAAGATCTGCCAAAACAAAATATAAATGGAAATGATGATGTGGGGGAAAAGGGCTTATAAACATCTCCTCATTATGACTTATTTCAGTAGTCCTTAAAACTCTTTGCAATATAGCCACTTAGACACTTTTAATTATTTTCCTTTTCTTCTGTTGTATAATCCTATACTAGCCATTCGAACTGTGGTGATCTGCCTCAAACCCTATGGTAAAGAGTTTGTTTTCAGATGCTTAAATTAAGAAGTATGAAGAATTCTAATATCAACTTTTTAAAATTAAAATATAATTTCTGTCTTTAAATTCTTTTTATTTTGAAATTAAACTAATTGCAGTCTCAATTATAGTATGATGAAGAATCAAATAATTCTTTCCTGAAACAAAGTTTTCTGAGTCCTTTGAAAAAATATCAATTATTGGCAGATCAAGACTGGTGAAGTTTTATATAATATCAAAAAAGCTTTTGTGTAGAAAAAAGAAAAGTGCAGCTTTCCCAGTGTTTACTGGATTACTTTTCTAATTTGCTAATCTCCCATTACTTAAAAAAGTACTTAATTGATGTCTATTCTGGTTATTTTGTTATGGCTCCTAGAAATAGTATAGAATCTATGATACCATTACCAGTCACTGAATCTGTATTACACTGTGTGAATATAAAACAGCACAAGCAAACAAACTCGATATTCAGCACATGATTTGTTCTGCAGAATCATTTTCTTCAGATCTTCAGAGAGAGAAGAAATCCAGGAAGAAATGTTTCTTATTTGTAAAATATTCACAATAAAAAGGAAAGAATAAAAAGCAATCTTCATTCCATTTGGAAATGTTCAAAAGTAATTGGAAAATATAGAGGAAGTTGTCTTCCTCATCCCTACATTCCTATTAAAAATCAGAAGTTCAAGACTAACAAAGATGTGCTTTGAAAGATGTGATTTTGAATTATTCACTAACCCACTCACAGTCTTCTTTATTTAAAGCATCTAAATTCCCTAGTTCCTACACTTTCAGAGCACAAAGAATCAAAGATTCCAGTACAATCCCAGTGCTGTTGAATAAACCAATTTATATAACCAATTTATAATAAGCCAATTTATTCAACCAATATACCAATTTACAGAACCTTCTAGTCTTTGCTGTATGGAAAAAAATTCTGTTTCCCACTATGCATGTGTAAAAAGTTCTGCCTCTTGAAATGGGTAGGAAAGATGTTTATTAATATGAAAAATGCAAATTTTAGATGTATTTTACATTAAGAGCACTGTTTACATCTGCCATAAAAATTTATAAATAAGAAGAAATTATGAAGGAGTGGTATATTTAAATAAAAAGTATCTAAAGATAAAACATGAGTAATGACTTGTGATTTCCTGATAGGGAATATATTTGCAAATTGGGTTGCTAGATCCTTGTGATAGATATGTATTCATTCACCTGTAGGCTTACACTGAAAGAAATGCATGTGAGTACATAGAATGCAACAAAAAAGAAATCACAAAATAACACTTGCTATAAATGTCCGTAGTTAATACTACATTGGAAGTGTATTTGTGCTTCTGTAAAAAAAAGATCAAAAACTTCTACATAAAACGTACTGACACTGAAAGGTAATCTAAAGATTTCAGATATCTGAAACACAGGTGCATAGTTTCTGAAGAAATTCTTCTGATTCAGAATCACTGTAATGGTTATTTTTATAAAGTTACTCCTTTCCTTTAATAATCACCTCTTCAGACAATTACTGCAACCACTTCTTACTTTACCTATATTGTTCTTCTTATAGCCCCAGGGTTTCCTAGCAGTTAACTATCTTATGCTAATAGTACTGAAATGCCACTGGACTACAAACACTGAAGAACAGCCTGTTATTTACTTTTGCTAAAGGGCTAACTTCTGCAAAAGACCACCTCTGTATTACTAATTGTAAAGAGCTTTCAGAAAAATGCCTTAGGCTTTCCATCTGTTTCTTGCTATCACTATTACTGTGCGGATGCCTCAGAGGATGTCTGTCATTCCATGCCCTGAAAATAGAGGCAAATTAAAAGAAAGAGGGGTTGTGGGTATTTCCCCCTTCTAAAAAGTTCACATTACTATTTATTATTTGGATCAAAGCTATATTTCATGACTGGTTTTGGACTTAGATGCAGTTTTCCAAACATAATCTGTTATCAGATAACATAATCTAAGGGCCTGTTTCAACAGGAGGTTGAAGGAATACAGTGCTAGTCTGGTTATCTGCTATGCTGCCAACTATTCGAACGTAGTTATACTAGTGACACAAGATGACCTCCTAAAGTACCTTCCAAGCTAGTCTCTTCTCTATGGTTCTATAGCAAAATAGCAAGAATTCAAAACTCTGGGTAAGTTCCAGGACAAATGAAATAAAAAAATACATATACAAATTAGTTAATTCACATTAGCTAATGCTCAAATATGCACCAAACAAAGAAATGGCTGGAACATTTAAACAAAAGATGTGTGCAAACATATTAAAAAACTATTAAAAAGTAAGGAATATATTTATTATCAAATATAAATTGTTATATGACACAAAGATCATGCAGAATGAAGGCAAGCAATTAGCCAGATGCTAAGACTATCTGATGTCTTGAAAGTTCCCTTCACATTTCTTTCAATGTAAAGGAACGTCTGTCAGGAGGAATGATGCAGAAAAAAATGATACAAAAAGAGTTTCAAGAGAGCACTAATGCAACTAAACACAGCACTGATACATTAATATAAGAACAGACCCAAAACACTGTTCAAAAGTGGCTATCAGTCTAATCATCTAGTAGTATCTTCTCTGTAGTCCACATGTACACTCACACTTAAACACCATTAGCCAAATGCTCACTTTTAAACATTCAACTTCTGAAAGGAACTTATTTAGCAATTAGACTGCGCAGAGCAGTCAAGTGTTTCATATAGTTAGTACTGAAAGCTTACAAAATTCTTGGTTGTGGGCACTGTTAAAACCTTTATTGTTTTTTGCAGATATACAGCAAATATGCAAAACGGACTGGAGCATGCTAACCGCAGTATACTCTTTGTAATTACTGCAGATTAGCTGTCACATAGTAGTGAAGTGTTATGAGCTAGTCAAAACAAGCATTCACAATTTAACTAGATGAAACTTATGATAAGGAAAAAAGAGTAACTGTTTACTCTGGTATTAAATTTAAGATATCCCTTGGTATATCTCTGTAATTTGCAGCTGTTTAGTAATAGCACATTTTATTGGGTTTCCACGGCAAGGTTTTGGCAGTGGGGGGGAATGCCAGAAGCTGCCCCCATGTCCAACACAGTCAATGCCAGCCAGCTCCAAGTCAGACCTGCCGCTGGCGAATGCCAAGCCCATAAGCAATAGTGGTAGCACCTCTGGGATAACAGATTTAAGAAGGGGGAAATAAACCTGCTGGGGGGAACAGCAGCTGAGAAAAGAGGAGTGAGAACATGTGACAAAGGAGGGGGAGGAGGTGCTCCAGGCACCGGAGCAGAGATTCCCCTGCAGCCTGTGATGAAGACCATGGTGAGGCAGGTTGTGCCCCTGCAGCCCATGGAGGTCCACGGTAGAGCAGATCTCCACCTGCAGCTTGTGAAGGACACCATGCCAGAGCAAGTGGATGTACCTGAAGGAGGCTGTGACCCTGTGGGAAGCCCACACTGGAGCAGGTTAGCTGGAAGGACTTGTGAACCTGTGGGGGACCCACGCTGGAGCAGTGTGTGCCTGAAGGACTGCATCCTGTGGAAGAGACCCAAGCTGGAGCAGTTCTTTAAGAACTGCAGCCCAAAGGAAGGACCCATGTTGGAGCAGTTCGTGGAGGACTGTGGAGAGGACAGTTCCTCCCTACTGGAGTGTAGGGAGGGAACCCACGCTGGAACAGGGGTAGAGTGTGCAGAATCCTCCCCCCGAGGAGGAATGAGCGGCACAAGAGGTGATGAACTGACCATAACCCCCATTCCCCATCCTCCTGCACTGCTGGGAGGGGTAGGCAGAGAATCCAGGAGTGAAGCTGTGCCTGGGAAGAAGGGAAAGGTGGGGGGAATGTGTTTTGAGATTTGGTTTTATTTCTCATCATCCTACTCTGTTTTTATTGGCAACAAATTAAGTTAATCTTATCCAGCTCAAGTCTTTTGCCCGTGACTGTAACTGGTGAATGATCTCTCCCTGTCCTTATATCGACCCACAATCTTTTTGTTATATTTTCTTACCCCTGTCCAGCTGAGGAGCGGGAGTCATAGAGAGGCTGTGTGGTGTTTAGTCGCTGGCTGGGGTTGAACCACGACACACAAATGAAAGGTTGTTAATCAGATCCTGAGAAGACAACAATCTCCAAGCCTAAATTTAAGGTATTTTGAAGATGCTTTCCTGCTGAGAGATAAATGGCAGATCCATACTCTCTAGTCCAGCCAAGACATGACTGGGACAGACCTTGTAAGCAACCAGTCAAGATAGCTTTAAAACAGCTTTGGAACTCCTATGTCAAAGCTTCTCTGGACAATAGCATGGTTTATAGCTACTCAAGGTAGCACTAGATTGCTTATATGCTTGTCTACACAAGTTATAGTGCTATAACACAGAATGTGAATTAAAGTCACTTAATATATAGCCACATAACCTATGTGTACTCTCCAGTTCCCATTTAATTTATGAAAATGATTTAAACAATAAAAGTCAGGAATGAGTCTTACTTCACAATAACAGACTCTGTAATTTGTTATTGCACCAATATTGCTTTAATGGTTTAGTATTTGTATAATTATACAGTCAAAATTAAAAAATAGAAAAAGTCCTGTGTAGACCAAGACCATCTTCAACTAAAACACTGCATTCGCTTTTTTCAGCTGCACAAAAGCTTGTATGTCACTTCTGCTCTTCAAGAAACCCTCAGACAGCTAATTTTGAAAACAGTTACAAGGTTGCAAAATAACTAAGAGCGGTCATGTTCATATCAGGAATTTCAGTCTAAGTATTGAAAGCTCTTTTTTATGTCCAAACAAAATTTATATGAGCTACCTTTCATGCAAGTCTTTTTTTAATTAAACTCTAATTACTTGGGTACTTCAAAGTTATATCCCTGACCTAAAATTAATGCATTGTTTATATTCATTAAGCTTATTGGAAGCCCAGGAGGCTTCATGATCTGTTCTGTCAGACTAAACAGAATCATGGAATTATTTACATATGCAGAATTCTTACTAGGATCTTACCTGGTACATCATTTATTATGACTGAACACCTATGACACTACAATAAATAATAAAGTTTGATTTATAGTGCAGTAGAAGTAACCTCTTCTCCCTTGGAAATAATGTGTTCTTAATAAGACATTTTTGTAAAAAATCTTTTTCTAGGGAATGAAGCATCCTTTTCATTGGTAACAATGTACCTGACAAACAAGAAAAGTGGAAGAAACAAACGAACAAACAAAAAAACAAACACAGAAAAAAGGAGTATATCAGCTTTAAAATAGGAGCACTGCTAGGGAGCTTATATTCTGTAGCAGTTGTCCATGCAAAACAGCTTACCTACATTTTCTTTTCTTCTAACCATAAACCTAGAAAGTTATCTGTGCACTGAAGAAAGTGGGAGCCAACAACTGTACCCAAAAAGTCAGACAGCAATCCAGAATGATCAAAAATTATGGCCAACGACAAAATTCAGGTAACTGCAAAAGCCTGGATGGCTGAACCTTCTTCCATAGTTGGAAGAGAAGAACTCAGTTTAAGCAGTAGAGAAATGGCATTCAGGACAAAAAAGAGCATAAATTCACATTTAAAATGGAAGAAGATTTAAGGAACTAATAAGTGTAATTACTTAGTCTCACATTTAAGACAGTTAGGATACAAGTTTCCATAGTGAAGAGATAGTCCATAAAAGTATCAATGTGACTGGGCAATGGTCTACATTAAAATCTTGGGAAATTATAGCCTCTACTACACTGATTCATTTTTTACTCTTGTAAATTTCAGAGATAATGTCGTGTGCAGATGAATGAAGTATGAATAGAATTGACATTTTCCAAAAATATTAACTGGATAATCCTTATATTGTTCTCTCAAAAATAAGACCCTTATATTCATTGTGCAAATATGTCTATGCAAATATCAATTCAAAATACTTATTCAGAATATTCTTCACATTAGTTACATTTCCCATTCGGAAAGCTTTACGGTTAAACATTTACAAAAAACTTTAAAAAACTAATGTGAATACTAGCCTAACCTTTGCGATTTTTAAACACTGGCTTAGAGAATAACGTCTCAAGTTGTGTGTGAATATGCTTTGGAGGGTAAGACCACTTGATTTCCTCATACCAAAGTTTAATCAAATAAAGCTCTTCAAATGTTGACAGTAACAAAAGAAGCAAGGCCAGTAAAGTGTTAATACTGTCTGAGAAATGTTAAGAAAAAATGTAATCACATCCATATTCATAATTGTAGTTACTGAAGAAACATTCTTCAATATCTGAGTCCTGGATCCCTCCAGGAATATCTAGGGTTGGAGCTTATACATTTGACAAATACAGTATCTAATAATACCAAAGCAGTCTAGAAAGTGTGATAGAGGTGCAAAAAGGAAACCATCTTACTTTGGGATCCTTGCACAAATTTTCACAGGAGGAAGTTTCTGAAGTTTGAAATAAAAAGTAAGAGGAAGAACTTAAGTAGAACTATCTCAATTAAAAGAAGATAAAATTTTCAGTGCTTATTAGCAGCAGGAATGTTGCTAAGGAAAATTCCTTATCATATGACTTCCAAAACATCATATCATTATCAAGTAAGACTTAAGAGACAACATATTTCACCCATTGATGAGCATTCCTTTATAAAGACCATTTCGTACAGCATGTTTCAAAGGTAGACACAGACGCTACATAATATGGTACAGTGTGCCAAGGGAAAATTAAAAAAGAAAAAAATGCAATGGCAGAAGAGGAGTCTGATTCTGCAGAGTCAGGAAATGAAAACCATGGCCACAAGGGCTAGACTCCCTGCTGATGACTTAGCCTCCAAGATCTTACTTCTCCACTGAGCCCCAAGCAGTCTTTGAGGTGCTTACTAGGAGGCACACAAACTGACAATGGTAACAGAAAAGACACAGACACAGTGCCTGCAGAACTACTAGACAAAGCATTTAGTTTAAAGAAGTGAGGCACTAGCTAGTGTACTCTTTGTTTGGGGTTTTTTTTAAGAATGAATCTCCAGCATTTCTTAAATTATGAGGCTTTTTAAAAACCTGGTCAATATGCTTTAAAAATGCTTATAACACACCTAATCTTGTTGCATGGAGAATTGTATATCAGAAAAGTGAACTTCCAAGCCTACTCTGGAAAATGAGTAGCCAAACACCTGTAACCTACTGTCTTGTTGTGAATCAGATTAATCAGATTAATTTTTTGAAAATAACTGCAAGTCTGCAATAGTAATGTCTACTTCTCTCTGTGGAGAGCTCAAGTCCAGATAAACATCTCCAGGGACAGAGGTTTTTATGGGATTCTCTTGCTCATCTCTAAAATAGAATCGGTGTAAAAGGAGGTGAAGGATTCCTCTAATTGTGTACAAACACACCTATGCCCACTCTGTAGGTGTACACAGTTACAAAGGAAGAGACAATCCTGCAACCTATCATCAGAGATCATACCTAGAATTGAGTACTGCTGGAATAAGGTCTTTAATCTCAATCCACATAGTAGCAGCAATTTTTCACTCCACCTGAGAAGAATAAAAGAAGAAAAGAAAGAGAGATAGGAAAATGGGATATCCTACATAGTAGTGGATTCTCTAAACTCTTTTTTCTCCACTTCGATGTATAGCCCATTTTGTATGAGGAAGTTTATGAGTTCTGTTGTTCATCAGTGCTAAAAGGTTAAAGACAGATTTATCCATTTTGCCATTTTCAAGGCATAAATCTCGTAACACTAATGTAATATTAGTCCAATCCGATATAAACATCTCAAAGACAGCCATGACTGTAAGCTTTTAATTTATCCTTGATTCAAAATTTTTATGGTGGAACATATTAGGCACGAATTCTAAAGTTAGATTATCCTATATTTATAAACAAATATGTAACCACTTCTATTTTTGCCATGTGCTGCTTTTGGCTGTGATAGAGTTAATTTTCCTCGTAGTAGCTAGTATAGGGCCATGTTTTGGATTTGTGCTGAAAACAGTGTTAATAAGGGGATGGTTTTGTTACTGCTGAGCAGTGCTTACACAGTCAGGGCCTTTTTGGCCTCTCACTTGACCCCACCAGCAAGTAGGTCTGGGGGCACAAGAAGCTGGGAGGGGACACAGCTGGGACAGCTGACCCTAGGGATATTCCAGACCATATGATGTCATGCTCAGCACATAAAGCTGGGGGAAGAAGAAGTAAGGGGTGATGTTTGGAGCGATGGTGTTTTGTCTCCCCAAGTAACCGTTATACATGCTGGAGCCCAGCTTTCCTGGAGATGGCTGAACACCTGCCTGCGAATGGGAAGCAGCGGATGAATTCCTTGTTTTGCTTTGCTTGCTTTCATGGCTTTTGCTTTACCTATTAAACTGTCTTTATCTCAACCTATGAGTGTTACTTTTTTCCAGTTCTGCTCCCCATCCCACCGTTAGGGGGACTGAGTGAGTGGTGGTGTGGTGTTTAGCTGCCTGCCAGGTTAAACCATGACACCATTCTAGTAAAAACTCTGATTATGTATCTCTACAATAAAAACTGACAAAACAAAAAAGTTGAGGTGGCCTTGGGTGTAGAAAGACTGCAAAATAAAACTGAATAACATTATATAATCATTTTGAAGGGAATATTTCGGAGCCCCTAGTAAGCAGATATGGAAGTATCCAAATTTTTTTGTTATTATTCAACTCAAAGCACGATTTGGTAAAAGAGCAAATACAGGATTCTAAACAAATATTTTTAAGATAAATTCTTTAAGTTGAAAAAAACTTCAGCCTTAAAGAAAGGACTTCATAAAATGGGAAATTAAAAAAAAAAGCCACAGACTAAGCTGTTCAGGTAAAAAGGAAGTTTTGAAGAAATGCAAAGCATTTTTTGCTTGAGTTGCAATAAAGCCTAATAAATTGCAATTTCACCTAAACTGTCTAGTCTGACACTTTGAAATATTTATGAATCACATTTCTCTAAGACTTAAGATAAAACTATAACAGTACAATGTCACTCTTATTTACATTAACTGAAGACAAACAAAAAATTTATGTATATTTCTTTAATCTCAAACTTCTGGAATTATGAATGAAACTCAGGTTGTTGTGTTGGTTTTTTTTTTGTTAAATAAATGGCAGTATTAGGAAGTGAGCCTTATATATTTATTTATTAAATATACTCAGTCTTGAAATCCTTAATAATAAAAGCACTGTTAAAGGAAAATTGTTCTACAAAATATATCACCTATGCAAAAAAACAGTAGCAATTAAGAGTGAGTGATGATTTTTTGTCTTTTTTAAAATAAAGTTTAATTTTATTTTTCTTTTCTGCTGAAAAACTTCCATAGGAAATTCTAATGGTCAAGATGGACTGGTTGGTTAAAGACAAGGAATAGATGCAGCCTGAAAATTACAAATTGATGTTGAAGGTCCTGGTTTTGGCTGGAATAGAGTTAATTTTTTTTTCTAGAGCTGTTACAGTGTTATGGTTTGGATTTAATATGAGAAGAAAGTCGATACCACACTGATGTTTTCAGTTGTTGCTAAGTAGCATTTGTAGTAAGTCAAGGATTTCTTCAGCTTCTCATGCTCAGCCAGCAAGGCTGGAGGAGCACAAGAATTTGGGAGAGGACATAGTCAGGACAGCTGACCCAAACCGTCCAAAGGGGTGTTCAGTACCATGTGATGTCATGGCCAGTATATAGACTGTGTGGAGTTGGCCCAGGGCAGGGGGAATGCTGCTCAGGAACTGACTGGGCATCAGTCGGCAGGTGGTGAGCAATTGCATTGTGCATCACTCAGTTTGTATATTCCAATTTGTATATTATTATTGTCATTTTATTACTGTTATTATCTTCATTATTTTCTTCCTTTCTTTTCTATTAAACTGTTCTTATCTCAACCCACAAGTTGGTTCTTTTTTTCCCGATTCTCTCCCCCATCCCACTGGTTGGGGGAGAAGTGAGTGAGGGGCTGTGTAGTACTTAGTTACTAGCTGGGGTTAAACCCGACACTGCGGAATACTCACGTTATAGGTCATGTTCAAGAGATAGACAAGTTGTGAATACTCCATATCCCATAAAATGCTTGTAAGAACTTAACTTTTTGTTATTATGAGTCTTGTCTCTGGAGGAGACTATTTCAAGGAAAATAAATCTCTTAGTCATCTCATTGAAGAACAGAAATTTTCAAAGCTTCCAAGTGTACATAAAAAACTAGAACCCTTGTTTTCTAGCCAGCCTTATTAGAAGAAAACTGATGAAAGAAAATGGAATAGGTCTGAAACATTCTGACAACTCTGTATGTAGTATTTCAGCATTGGACTGCACTGTGATAAAACAGTCAACAAAGAACTCTGCTGTTGTTCTTCATCTGTAACTTGAGTTTCAGCACTCATCTATGTTCTGTAAAACTTTATATCAGCAGATATTTCAAAGTGTTATATTTATGTTTTATGCTTTGCAAAGAGACTTTTTTAGAAAGCAGCCTACATCTGTGAATGCTTAGAAATTGCTTAAAAATTGTAGTTAAAAACCAACTTGATATATAAAAGTTTGGGCTCAGGTGAGTACATGTGGTCTTGCATGCAGAGTAATTAAGTGAAATTTCCTCTGTATAGGGTATAAAACATGCCTGAGTATATGCTGAAATCAGCTTAGATTTCAGCAGATTCAGTTAAATCCAGAAGGATGAGATAAGGAGAGAAGACTGCTTTTGTAAAGCCCAGTTGCTCTCTGTTTACTTTGCAAACTGACTGCCTTGAAGGGGTTCTTGAGAGGTCTCAAAGCTACACAAATAAAGTTGTTAAGATTTCAAAGCACCAGAATTTAATTGAAGGAAAGTCTTGAAACCCAAGATATGAACTAATGCAGCAAGAAAGGACTTATTCATGACTGACCTAAGTGGCAGAACAAAAGCTTATGTAAATTCAGTTATGTTATTTTTGGAACTAGCACCCCACCACTGTGCATAAGCCTTAAGGGCAATGTTGAGAGAAAGCCACCTAGTGCTCAGAGACATCCTTTTCATAGTCTTTACAAGTAGGACAACAAAGCAATGCACAGAAGGAGACTAACTCATTCATGTTTTTCAAAGAGCTGTTTTTTCAAAGAAACAATTTGTGTTTCTCACATCTCTCACTGAAAAAAAACCCAATAAGAACATCTTACAATCTCAATAAATAATATTTAATCACTGTAGGTACATTGGAAACATCAAAAGAGCATGAGAAAATATGTGACAATCACAGCTGGAGGGGATTTTAGGGGATTTTACAGAAGACACAGTGTCCTGCCACCTATCATCAGCTAACATCCAACTACTTTTTCAGAAGTCAGCAAGTGTTTGCATCTAAGTAAATACAAGCAGTGTCCTAGAATAGCCAAAACCCCTTTTTTCTTTGATAATCCATTTGTAGATTAAGTGGAAAATTATCAGTGCATCATTTCTTTACACCATTGGTTAGAACAAAAGGTGAATAAATATCAGAATTCCTCTTTTGAGCTTTTAGAGAGATGTGAAATTTAACTTAGATGTAAACAGGTAGTTGCTTGTCTGTAAGCATGTACAGCATCTTGACTTATGCTCTCAGATTAAAGGAAAATTCTCACTATTATACACTATGCTAAAACTACAAACTGAATGATTCAGTTTTCAGATTAAAGTAAAAATGTAACTCAATTTACTGAATTAAACTCTCTAAGTAGTTCAGTTGCCAAGAGAACAAAGCCTGTTAAGGTTGATACAGTTGATATTAGTTCTTTAACACCAACATCCTGGAATCTTGAGACACAGTATCCCACTTAGTTCTAAACTCCTATTCAGGGTTTTTCTTTAAAGGAAGTCAAATAAACCTTGTGAAAATTTTAACATGCAAAGAAAATTAGCTTACTCTCAGATTTCAAAGTGAAGCTTTTTCCGAGGTTTCTGTGACTAAAACTGTATCTTATACCATCCTTGCCAATCCAGTCCTAAGAACACAAACTGCAAGGGGAGTTTGCAGCTTTCATTTGCTCTGTTAACTCCTACTTTCTGACAAAACTAGACAGATAATCCAGTTCAAGGCATAAATCTTAATATTTATGCCTTAAATTACAAATGCCAAACTGGAAACTCAACTTTAGGTTTTGAGGACTCAAAATATAGAATATTTTTAAGGTCTGAACTCTTCAGCTTGAGTGACCTTTGAACTTGCAGTCAAATAGCTATGTGGCATCATGGCTGCCAAATTCCAGAATGGCAATCATTTTTTTAGCAAATTTTCACATTTCTTTCCTTGATCTTCTCCTAAAACTGTCTTCCTCAGCTTAGTGTTTTGTTCTGTTATGGGTTGTGTTGTGTTGCACTGGGGTTTTTTGAATGACAGGTGAGCTACATTTTCCTCTTAATTTGTCCTAAATTTTTACAAACACATGTCATATATCTAAGAACTTTTTTCTGTTGCTCGTAGATTCTATACATTTTCACTGCAATGGTGAAAACATACACACACATACTTTGTATGACATCTATGTGCAGAATTGTAACTGAAATCACAATAGATTTTCCAAAATAACTAATCTCCACAATGATCAATGTAGTAAAGAATATAGTCAAGAAATTCTCAGAAGAAGGTTTCTTATTTTCCACAGAAATTAGCAAGTTATTTATATATGAATATCTGAAAAATTATACACAAAAATAAATATATACGGATGTATAAGTGATAGTGCAAAGAAGCACCATATGGGCTTCAGAGGGGACATTGTCCTATATGTCTTTTCTTAATCACCTCCCGATCCTTAGCACTCCTCCCTTGTAGGCCTCATTGCAATTCTGATGCATGTTCTACTTTGACAGAAACTTTCCTTTTGATGTAGCTGGCTGTATTAGTCATAACTACATTTTGCAAATTAAAAAAAGAGTAAAAGAATGGACTAAATGCATTTGAGTAACAATGACATGACTACTTATGATGTGTGTGGCTTAGCTTTCTAGGCTAATAATTGAGACTGATTTTTTTTTAATAGCAGTCCAAAAGAAAGCAGAGCTTACACATTGCCTCTCTGATAGAGAGAAGTACACAGGCACTAATTTTGTGTCAAGATCTCTTTTTCTGTTGACTGTGTTTTTGCATGAAATACATGTTATGTTAGTTATTAGGTGCAATACAATAAGAGACATTTCAACCTGCTAAAAGCCTATGTATCACTTGCTTTGAATGTACAGCATCATTCTACTGCTGTAATCAAACGTCACAGGACATATTTATGTGCCTGATTCTGTTGGACTCTGTTGTGTCAATCACAAATTCTCATACAAAAGGAATCTGCTGCCTCAGTTGCTCCTGAGAGATCACTAGCATTGGGAACAGAAAATTTTGATGACATTATTGATCTTTCTTCCTAGGTTTTCAACAGTACATATTATTAAAAGCTTGACTCTAATTCCATTTAAGTTAATGGAAAAGAGTTCTGAACCGAAAGGCAGCAGGCTGAATCTTAAGACAGATTTCCTTTATGGCTCTAAGACCTGTTTCTTTCTATAACTAGGAAAAAATAATTCTGTAAAATGTGAAAATTGACACCACTTTCAGAAAACATCTACTGTAACAGTTACAAACTTCTGCCCAGTTTGCAAGCTACATTTCTGTTAGCAGCTAGTAGGCAATCATCAGCTTGTAGAAAACACCTCTGCCTTCTTTATCACTAGTGTTATATAATTCCTGTGTTTATGTTGTGCTGCTTCCTACTGAATAAAAAGATACAGACTCCTCACCATCTACAGTTGTCAGATCACACACCACATATGTAAATACTACATATATGCCAAATCACATACATTGAAGCTACCATCAGGTTATGCCTTAGTTCCTCTTCTCTGGTTTTGATACATGAAATTTAACTCCACTTAGTTTCTTTCACATTACTCCAGCTGAAAGGAAAACCCAGTAAATATCTGCAGGTTTCCTTGTTCTGCAAGCTCTCTTTCACTATGTCACATAGCATATGTTTGCATATACATACACACATACACACAGTCATCACTATGTATGTAAAATAAACAAATAATAACCATGCAAATCCTTTGACTGCTGCTATGCTAGATTGCTGTATTCCTAACTACATCTCACTAATACAAATACTATCCTGTATTGAGGCAGTTCAAAATTATTACAAATCACAACATAATAAATAGTGTGTTTGATGAAAAACAGCTGCAACTTAAAGTATCATTTTTATAAAATGGGAACCTTGAAATGGGAAGTTATAGAATATCCCCAAAGGAGTGGTCTCCTAAGAAAGAAGTTAGGGAAATTTGACTGAGACTGTAACTGTGGTAGGTAGAGTGCTCCGTAACTGCTCCCTAAGCTTCTGATTCAGACAGAGGTTTCACTTTGTAACTGTTGAACAAGAGCAGAGATGGGTAAATATGTTGGGATTTTTTCTCATCTGATGACTGAACTGAAATGTTCTGTAATCACTAGGTTACAGATCCTCAGTTACTGCAAACAGCAAAGCTACGCTGACAAAGGAATTATACCATATTATTAGCAAAGGAACTAGGTCTTATTGACTCACAAAATGAATAACACTTGCAAATTTATACCATGTAGCTTTATATAAGCATGATATTACAGAAAAGCAGATTCTTAAAGAGTCTTTTGTCACACAAAGATTATGAGAAAAGCATACACCCTGGCAGCACATTGGAGCCACATATATTTTGATGAGCTTCTAACTAGCCTGTAAACAAAACATATATGTGGAGTTAAGAAGGTGTACTGTTACTAGTTGAATATATCTTTAATCTTGTTTGGACATCTACATAATTTGGCTTCTTGACAAAAAAACCCAAAAAAACAAAAAACAAAAAAACAGAACAAAATGCTTGTATTTCACCTCACAGACAAAAATGGTAATACACATAGTTATTAATGGTTTTTATATCTAGCCTGATATTTTTTGTTATGAACATAACACCAGAATAAAAATTCAATTAAAGAACTTCTAACTCTTCTATGTCACTTTAAAATGTGCTAACAAACCTACTAGAACTGAGACGCTTTCACCCTGTATTGGACTCATTCTTTCTGCTATGTGGAGCTGCTCAAATCCTGGTGGCTAAGATATTAGACCATACAATATATCTGGCATGGATAAACCTGATACAGGTTGAACAATCTCTGGAAAGAATCATGCATATCCTTGCTTAGATTTCTCTGTCAAGAATTTATCTTCTGACAGTATTTTTAATGAATTAGAGAAAACATTTATTTTCATATAGGATAGTTAATAGTAAGGAGTAATTCAATCATTGAAATAGCAAGCCTGTTATCTCAGAATAAAAATTGTCAAATCTATACATTTTTCATTTTCTGTATTTTTTAAACAAATATCATCCTCTCTTTCATTTTAACAAGTTTTATTTTTATGAAACATTCAGTTTTACCTTCCTGCACTCTTTATTGTTGCAATGAAACATCTGTACCTTGGGGCATTTGTGTTAGTAATTTTTTTGGTTCCTAGTATTAATTGCTCTAGACTGCCAACTTTCTCAGTGCCACTACATCAATAGCCTGGAAAAATCTACAAGATAAGCACTGTGACAGCAACACATCATTAGGTGCAGAAAAAAAGCAAGGTGATGATGATGATGATGATTAAATATTACTAATAATGGTCAGAATTTTGAAGTTGGAAAATTAAAGCTATTAGGTATTTTCATGTTTAATTATAATAAATAAAATTATAAACTAAAATTAGATCATTCATTTCTGGGCAGGCTGGTTCTAGTCTAGATTTGGCCCCAAATGTACAAGTGTAGACTAAAGATCATACTCTCCTAAAGGTGACTTCAGAACTTCCACAGTTTTAACAGGGGCTTAGTCCTTCAGAGGAATTTGCAGAGAATAAGTGACCCACAGATATGTATGTGATGTATTCTCAAAAACAACGCTGCAAATTTAATTTCATTTCTCTGCAAACAGACTGTCAAGTGCCATCACATCAAGACAGATGGGAGGCAGGCACACATCACAACATTTCTCAAAGTAAAGCTGAGTATCAGACACCTCAAATTAATTTTTTTTTTTACAGAGTTGTTATTTTCCAGCATGTCTGCTCTCAGTCATAAGCCAGGAATTTGTTTAAATGATTGTCAGTTTATATGCTGGTACAACATACACAGTTTAGTACACGGAAAAGCTTTTTTTTCATCATTACTCATTGCCTCTTTGAAGAGGAATTTTTCTCTTCTACAGACCATTACTGAGAATTGAGTCAGAAACAAAAGGTGGTAGCTGACCTGTTAATTCACATACCTATTTCCAGTTACAAAAAGCAATCAAGAAGATATTAAAGTTCTCCTTTATAAAGGCTATGGGTCAGAAATCTCTGGGCATAATATACCCACTCTCCTTCTCCAGGTTATTAGTAAGATAGCTACTGCCCCAGAAATTTTATATAATCTAAAAGACTACAAAATACTAATAAAGAAAAAAAAAAAAGATGGTTTTAATACACAAGTTGAAGGGGAAATCCCTCCATGATTCCTTTACTGTGTCCTCCATGAACTGTTTGCATGTTCTAGACCAGGGGTGTACAAAATTAAGGAATTTCAAGAAGCCTGTAGTAACAGAAGCAGTGATAAAAAGCAAGAGCATTTGGATGCAGCAAAGACTGATTTCATTCAAGGTTTGTAATTCAGATTTCATAAGTTTCATAACTCTGCTACAAAAAGGGATTAAGGGTGGGAAAGCAGTAAGGGATGATATACAGATCCTCCCATTATGCCTGCTTAATTCTGCAGTGTTTGTGACAGCTGCTGAGGTAAGGGTATGTGCAGAAGCATGTTTAGCAACCAGTGCACAGAAACTGACTCCAAAATTCTACACCTCAGAAAACATGAAGATTGTAATGTGACAGGACTAACAAGATGGGACTATGAGAAAAACATCACTGTCCATCAGGCAACTCACTTGAAAGCAATTAGCAAAGTTGAAAATAAATTCCAATATACGCTTTCAATCAGAAGAAGCTTCTACTAAATCCCGTAGGAATCTTCTGCCAAATCCCTTGTGATTAAGTAAGGACTCATCCTACAGGGTCATCATTCCCAGAAAAGGTTAACAACCAAATTTCAATGGAAAGATATAGGCAAAATATCTACTGAAGCTATCATAATCTCTGAGCATGAAGTTCTATACCATGGTTACCAACTAGCATATCAATCAAAACCTATTTTGACAATTTACTTAGAATATTAAAGGCGTTCAGTTTTATTCCTGAAAGCCCCCTATAAATAATGGGGTATAGAGAGACAGAGCAGGCCCACGGACAATAAAATAACAGTGAAAGGCAGCTGGCAGCAATCCACACCAGTAAATAAGATCATGCAAATCCAATTATTTTTGAAGGAATGTGTAAAAATCAAAATTTCCTCAGAAAGGAAAAGAACCCCCTTTTTTTTTCCAGTCTATTGCAGTGTCTTAATGTAAAGGAAACCACAGAGAAATCCAACACATACACTTCACACAGACCTATAGAGGGGAGGCTTCTAATGAAGTCTTTTTCAGCAGTGGTACTAACCATTGTTAACACTTCACACACAAGCATTACAGCTTCTGACAGCTGCTTACTTGTGAGATATCTAGATCTGGAGATACCTAGATTTGGAAACAGTTTATAAAGGTTCAGGAATATTCCTTCTGACCTAGCGCACACGTTGAAAAAAGAACTATTGTCAATGCTATGATCTTTGCCAAAAGGTTTTATTGCTTTATTCAAAAGCTTCCTTTTTCTCCTTAGTTTCTCTGTGTAGAGAAAGAATAATTTCATACTCCTATGTAGCTATCAAGAGTCTCTATCTTCATGCTTAACATAGAAAATTAATACTACTATAACAATAAAGACACAGAAACCAGAAGCAGCCACTTTCCCAAAATAGAAGCTGCCTTTGGAGCCAAAGTTCTGTTTAATATTTATTAATCAGACAGCTTGGTCCATGAAAAATATTGTCTGACAGAAAGACCGTTGGTCTATGGTTCCGTTGTTTCAACACTACAAAATAACATGGACTAAAGGGCCTAAAATCTGACTGTTCTCATATACGTTCTTCCTCAGGCATAAAGGAAAGATCCATAATATATGCCATGTGGTAGGATAGTTGGAAACATTTCTGAATCCACGGTGGTGTACATTTTAAAACACATACTAATTAGAAATTCTATTACTTAAACATCTTTGACTTGAGGTTTGCTGTTTAGGGACTTAAGTTTTGGGAGACCTGCAGAAGAGCTGGTGAAGCAACCTGGAACTTTTCAGAAAGTAAACATCAGAGCTACAAAACAAAAGGAGAGTTAGTATTTCATTGGTTACTACTATATGGTAAAACAGATAGATCTATGTCAGATTCCACCTAGAAAAAGACTTTTAGCTTTAGGAAAAAGGTATCTCAAGACAGCCACATCATTCATCATGTAAACAATAAACTGCCTCTTTACTCGTTATATTTCTGTCACATTTTTATGAGGTGATGTAAGAATTTCTCTGTATTCAAATTTACAAAACACTTTCAGCTTCAAAGCATTGTTCTTATTCCCAGGAGCATGATTAAAAGGTGCTATTTCTATTTAGATCTATTCAGATTCAGCACGACAAAAATTTAATCTGCTTTTGTGCCATGCTTGCACAAAGTCAGAGTTAATGCTTCTTCATCCAATATGAATATACTTATATTTATACAAAATAACATTAAGTTTTCTGTGCTTCACTACTTAGTAATATTAAAAAAAACAGTAATTTCTGAAAGTCTGCAGACATATTACAAACTTGCAACTTTTTGAATCTCTAATCTCTTCTTTTTTGTATTTATTTCACTTCAGTGTCAGTACTCTTTCTAAAGGATAAAGGCAACTACTGTCAGACAACATTTCTGATACAGTGCCTCTACACCCTATCCACATTTCAGTATGCATACCTACTTAATAGCCAACAACTACTGTTAGTGTTGCAATACGTACCAGTGGCATGATTAGCAAAACCTACAAAGTTTGCCAAGTTGAAAGTAATACTGCCTCTTTGAATGAAAATTATTAATATAGTATATCATTCCATCTTTTGTAAACTGTTTATTGCTGCATACAATATATTGGGAAGGACTACAAATTATCAGATTTTAGAAAAAATATACTGAGACCTACCTACATAATTTAATATTTTTGCATTTAGAAGGCATACCAAGAAGTTAAAATAATGTTTCAAAACTAAATTATATGTATGAACAGCCCTCTTGTGATAATTTTTTTAAATTAAGAATTCAATTAATATGATGTCTGGAAATCCTACCACATAATTGAAATGTCAAAATACAGGAGGCTGTAAAAATTACTGGTTTACACTTCTTTTCTCTCTTAAACTACTGAAAATAGTGTCCTTACCAGAATATTTATTTCAGCTAGCTTTAGTATTTTTAGTGGAATTCTTTACTCCTAGACTATTTTGATCCCATAAAAAGATTACAGAGTTTTTCATTAAATAAAGTACTGATTACTAAGCTTCAACACATAAGTTTTCCATAATAGCCATGCTCAGAATTGTCAGCTATTGAAACCAAAAAGGTAAATTGTAGTGAACTAGGTTGGTAGTGATAATGGTGCCCTTGGCACTGATAATTTTTACACTATACTAGCAAAGTTTGCATATTAATTGTTCAATCGATCTACCCAACAGAGAAAAGTGAAAAAAATAAGTGGACAATAAATAGAGAGATAAACACAACACTTTCTGGTAATGAAAGTATGTCAGATATTCAAGAAAGCATTCTGGCCATGATAGAACATCAGATGCATGTTTCAAATATCAGAATTATTATTTTTCTCCACTGCTTAATTATTCTTTTCTTTTTTATCCCACTTGCCCTTGTCTCAGTCATAAGTCTTTTCCCTGCTGAGGCTTGTAACTTGCAAACACATCTCTGCAGTTTGTCTGTTAATAATGCATACACGTGTAGGTTTATCAGGAATAGACATTTCATAACTTCTGAGATGATGTCAATGAACTGGTTCCCCACTGACTATTCAGATCCTTTCTAGTGTCTGCTGTCTGGCCACTCTTTGTTAGATTCTGCCTAAAGAATTCATTTATCAGGAATTTTGTGCCTTCTATTTTGCAGCAATACAACAACAAAAGAAAGAGCAATATTTCATGAAAGGTAGATGAGGTCCATTATATACTTTCTGGCACAGACAATAAAAAAACAGCATTTGTAGACCTTGGTTATTGAACATTTAGGAACATACAGGTGTAGTCTGAAAGATTTGGCAAAAGGCCTCCTATCATTTGAAGTATGATTGTTTTACTTCATTTTATGCTACTCAGTTTCTTTTGGCTGGTCCTGGATTTGAATGGCGTGCTATCAATTTTCTGCATGCACCATCCAAAGAATGTACTACATTAAGGTTTTTAGATCTTCACTGGTTCCATGTTCCAATTTTCTAAACTGCAGGGGAAAAAATTATTTCACTGAAGGTAAAGCAATGTCTTTAGTCATAATGACACTTTTCTACACATTGCCAGGAAAGCCTAGACATTGCTGGAAATTATGTGGTTGTTCAGCAAATAATTTGAGAATTCTGTTTCTTCACAGGGGTCTTAGGGTTAGCTTGAAGAAGCAAGGTTTACAAATGGTATCAAGAATAGTGTCATGTAACTTATTTTCATATTATTTTTTTAATTTTCTGTTCAACAGCAGTAATTTTGATGGAACTTGGCTTGTTGGTTATGCAACATAAACATTTTCACCATTGGTAGATTTTATGACCCCTAGCTATGTTCATGAAATGAACATGTGTGTTGGATCATCTGTCACATCCCTCAGCTCCTGATAAATATTCAACATCAACTTGAGGACATTCTGCCCCTGTATGCAGTGTTAATATTCCTCAAGTTCTACAATGTCCTCTTAATGCCAGTAGAATGTCTGACCATTTGGTCTTTGGACCAGACTTTCTACATCAATGATCACAACAGGTCACCTGGCATTGTCTTCTGAAGGATGCATATTCTAACAGTCACTCTACTGAAAGTTACATTGTTTATGTTTTTTGTAGGGGTCTGTCCAGTGTTGAGAAGTCACCTTGAAACACAAGCTAGCATATATGCCAACATTTTTCTAATAGACAACTCTCCATTTTAAGATAAAGCTTCTAAACAGGTTCTAATGTCTTTTGCAAATATAGTCACAATAATTCCATGAGGTAGAACCATGCTAAAAAATTCCTCTGGAAACATTTGTGCACTTAATTCCCTGTAATGTTTCCAAAAAAAACTGCTGAAAAAACCAACATCTTGTAGGAATATCTATTCATCTCTAACTGTTTCAAGCAATGTTTCAACAGCTGTTCGGTCTTTCCAGGTCTTTTACTTATGCACAAGTTCATTTGGAATCATGTAATTATGCTGTTCCTTAAACATGTCATAAAAATATTACTGTCCTTAGCAGTTAGAATAACTGACTTTAGTCCTTGGTTTGGAGCTAAATCTCCTGGAGTATGAGAAACTTTATTTATTTATCTACCAGATTTTTTCCTACAGTATTTAAAAATCAAGTCCAAACCAAGCTTTTGTTGCCCTAGAGTACTGACAATCAGTTACCACAAAAAAAAAAAAGTGCATCATTTGTACATTGTAAATTGGTAAGTAACAAGAACTGTTCAGCTTATCACATAAAAAATCAAGCAAATCATATCTGAGATTCAATTCAGATATAGAATTTTGTCACTACAGACCAACCTTTAACCCCAGCACAAAATGTACCTCAACCATACCAATGCAAGAACTCCAAATCACCATCAGGTTTCCTTGTAGTTGTGGTGTACTTTAAATATGTGTCCTCTGTGAACCTTTGTGAAAATAACTGTTCCACTACAGTTCACAGATGTCATCATATAAATTTCTAAACCTATTTTTCCTTCAAATAGAAATTACATTTAAAAGTGTGGGTGGAAAAAAAACACCTTCAGAAATGTCCCCCTAATCAGCAACAACAGGATTACAAAGAAAAATGATGTTGTGTCATCCAATTTTAAATTTGTTACTGTTTGGTAAAAAGCACTCCTTTTCCAGTGTAGAAAAGGTTTTCAGTTGAGAAATCTTCATAAAGCCATGGAAACAGATCTGATATAATTGTCCAGAGGAGATACTAGTTACCACTTGCTTTATGGATTAGAACTGAATTTTCCATAGTCTGCTTTTTTCCTGGCCTGCCCCCCTTGATCACCACAAGGCTTGCAGACAGGTACAAAAATTATTCTATGCTTTACAGTTTTTCACTTTTTTCAGTAATTTCAAATCAGAAAAATGTAGGGGAAAAGGTAATATTCCAAAAAATAATTCTGTCAGCAGAAAAAGAAGAGGAGAGATCTTGGACCAGGTGTTTTGGGGTAGAAATGCACATTTTACATCACTGCATACACTGAATTTATTTTTTCTAAAAAAAGGACTCCATCATGTTTCTTAATCTGATAGACTCAAAGAAATTATAGCTGAAAATTGATCTTCATTTTCTTTATTGTATGGATCAGCTAGCTAAGCATCCTGCAAGCAGCATATACATAAACATATACATATTTATAAGACATACATCAAAATTCCGGAATTATATATAAAACAAAATGCAACAGGAGAAGAAAAGGAAATTTTAGCATGCCAGCTGCATATAGCTTGAACAATAAGTTTCCAAATTTTTCTTAATTTTATACTGCTGTTAAAGAGCGAAAAAATGATCAGACTGTGTATGAGAATTGCTGTCCTAGAAGGTATAAGAGATCCACCCGGTTTCAGAAACTGTGTGCAAGAGAATGTGGTGCTGAATGACTGATCGAGATACAGTCTCATGCACAAGATTAACGCACATACTACCAGCAGTATGTAATATCTTCCTGATATTTTTTGGTTCCAATATCGTGCTCTGCATGTACCCATTACCATTTTCCTAGGTAACACTACTGAAAGGCCTATTCCTACAGATATAGTTTAAATTGATCTTTTTTTTTTTTTTTAGCAAATCAGGCAACATCCTATGAAATAATGGGTAGTGTCAGAATTAATTCCTCTATCCATAATACTACAATTCTGATCAGTGATTAAGTTTTGCCAGTTTGTACTTAGGCCATGACCATGGTCTTCTCTCAGACCTCAGAAATCTTCCACATTTCCCGATAATAGGCTTCCCAGCGGCTTGACACTGATGCAAAGAAGGCTATTCAGCAGTTAAAGCATCCTTAACACAAACCATTACAGAAAGAAATAAATATAAAGGTAGAAAAAAATCACATGATTCTCAAAACCACTCACCAAACACCTATATGTGAACATGACAACAGTTTTCCCCACTACCTGTCTTAAAGCCACTGTCTCATTTTCAAAACCCTGTGACTGTCTTGTGCTGAGTAAGACATTTTCTTTTTCTCACACAAAGACTTCCCAAAACAATTGCCTTAACAGAAACAGGAAGATACACTGCAATGGATGAAGCCCCAAAAGTACAAGAAATGGGACACACTATATGATTTTTTTTTCCTGTAAGAAACAGGAATGACCACAAAAACACAGTGTTTTGTGAATCAAGAGCAACTGTTTCAAGTGCAGCCTTCCCTTGAAAAAAACCTGTAATAAACATGCAAGTAAAAAATAAAGCATATTCACAATATGCAAGGAATTTAACAAGAACAAATGTCAGATTCTGCATCTGGGATTCAGTAATACCAGACACAAATACAAACTGGGAGAGGAGTGACCAGAGAGCAGCCCTGCAGGAAGGGATCTGGGGGTGCTGGCAGTGGACAGCAGGCTCAGTGTGAGTGAGTGGTGTGCCCTGGCAGCCAGGAGGCCAG
>JANZLQ010000441.1:0-48637 GCA_026212715.1 Elanus axillaris | reverse complement strand
GGGTGGGGGTGGGGGGGTGCATGGCTCTTTGTTCCCACTCTTTTTATGTGCTTTAAATAGCATAACACATAATGTTGATATTTTTTGAATTTTTTTTTTCCCATTCACTGTCACAACTTTTGTATGAGATACTCAGATGGTGGCTGAGTAGAAGTCAGTCTGGAAAGTACCCTTAATAGACATGTAGGTCATTCTTAGGTTTTGATATAGAGGGGATAAAGGAAGATTCAACTGAAGAACTGTTTGGTCATAGATGCAGGTAAACTCATAAGACAAATACAAACTCAGTTTGTGGCAGAGGTTTTTCAATAATTTAAGTTATTCTGCATCCCAGTACCCTAGTAGTTTTAACTACTAGGGCTATGTATTTTCCTGGGAATGGCAGTCACTTTGGTGGCTATTGACCCCTGAAAGTTAATGCTAAGGTTGGTAGAATATAAAACTTTCATTTTACATTTAAATAAATGGTAATTTTGTATGGCTTACATATACAGCAATGATCAAGAAAATCAGCTCTGCAGAAAAGGACCTGGTGGTCCTGGTTGATGTTAAGGAGAACATGAGCCCACAGTGTACCCTTTGGGCAAAGACAGCCAACAGCATCCTGGGCTGCATTAGGAGGGGCATTACAAGTTGTAGAAGGTGATCCTTCCCCCGTACTCAGCATTGGTGAGACACATCTGGAGCTCTGTGTCCAGTTCTGGGCTCACCAGTACAAAAGAGACACGGACATACTGGAGTGAGTCCAGTGGAGGACCATGAAAAAGATTAAGCCTTGGAGCTTGCTGCCTCTGCCATACAGGGATGTTGACAGACAAGGGACATACAGGGACAGAAAGATCTGGGACCATTCAGCTTGGAGAAGAGGAGGCTCAGAGATGATCTTATAAGTGTATATAAATGCCTGGTAGGATGGGAGGGAGGGAGTAAAGAAGAGGGAGTGAGACTCTTCACAGGAGTACCAATGTCAGGACAGGAGGCAATGGGCACAAAGTCAACCAGATGAATATACATATAGACAAAGGAAGGTGGCCAAACACTAGAACACGTTGCCTAAGGGGGTTTAGTCTCCATCCTTGGAAATACTCACAATCTGACTGGACATGGCCCTGAGTCACATGATTCAGCTGATCCTGCTTTGAGCAGTGGGGTGGGAGTACACAATCACCAGAGGTCCCTTCCAATCTCAAGAGTTTTGTGATGCTGTGATTCATGTTTCCTTGTATTCCCCATATGGGAATAGAGCTTTTTTAACAAGCTCATTTGTTTGGGTGTTAGGACTTAAATTGGATAATATAATTTAAATAGATGTTTCATCTGTATGAGTACAACTTAATACTGATTTTAAATGAGAGAATTATTTGGATTCAAACAACTGGTACAACTTTCCTTGGAAAAGTTACTACAGGATGAACTATACTAGAAGAGTCTGATAGCCAAGGTGTGCCTTGCATCTGTGCTGCCCCATTGACCTGGTAAGTTAAATTAAAACACAGACTCAGGGCAACATGATCCTGTAAAGCAATGTCATGGCTTTCCAAGACAGCTTAGAAGACATGATTCAAAAATCAGTATAGCCTGATACTGATAAAGATTTGGACTTGTTCCTGAATTAACAGATCTTAATAGGGCCCAAACTGAGAAAACGCAGCCTAGACTATATTTTCCATCAGTTAAATGTATCACAAAGTTCTTTTATGGCCATTTTGTGGAAACAGGTGTGACATAGCTCCTTGGGATTTTTGCATTCAGAAACTGAAAGCATAAATTAGAAGAGACAGATTATGAGGTACATACAGTTTAGTATCACAACAATAGACAAAAGTGATTAGAGAAGTCTGCTTGGATAAGTGGTTTGGTATGGAATACTTTGCACTTGCACTGTGATGCAAATCCTGATTCTTCCTTCTTCTTCCCCATTTTGTCTGGTAAAGTAACCTAACAACATAAGCTCACATGTGATCATGTCTATTGCCACAAGCTAATCACTGGAAAGAGCATCAAAGCATGAGATTGGAGATTGCTGGCAGAATGGTGTGACCCCTCTTTATCAGTTGGTTTTGTGGCCATGCATTTTCTTCTAAAAATAGGGAAATATCACAAGTGTTGTTGTTACATTTGTTCTCTTTCCCATAGTGGAGGGTTAGCTTTGTTTAATACAGAACAGTTTCATTCACAGACTTCGTAGGAAGTACTGAAATAAAGCACAGGAGTTGAACCGTAGCATACATATGCCTCTTCGCAGATTTGAAATGACAGCCTGCTATGCTTCCTAAAGCAAAATGCAGCTACTTAACATTCTTGTAAGTCATCTCACAATTACCATGATCCACAAAAGGACACAGCCCCAGGTTAGCATTCAGGAAACTCTTGTAACAGGCAGCTGAAGATTCTCAAGAACTTCATTAGTAGACAACACAAATTAAAAAGATGGTAAGAAATAAGTACCAAGAGACACACTGAGCTAGAAATTCTTCCAAAAAGTGATGGAAGAAATCCAACAGAACAAAATAAACAACGAATCTCTGATACTGATGTTGCTTCCCTTCCTGGGTGGTGATAGGAACTGCAGTACACAGAGCTTCTTACAGTAACCACCAAAGAAAAGAAAAGAGAATTTTTGAGACCTTTTTCTATCGAAATACTTTGGTTATTACTAACTCACTGAATAAAAGTGAACTAAGTTTTTATTTTCTTGTCCAGGCCCCTGATTAGCCTGTCTCCCATGATTAGCTATGGCTAGTTACTCCTGCTTTGTACCAGAACAGATCAAAGAGGTAAAGCAGCATAGTACATCACATGGGATGTAATCCATCCAGAAAACTCTGTCCTCAAGGAATCTGTGAATCTGTGGGTTTGCAGGCAGGGAGCAGAAAGCTCAAGTAAGTGGTGAATTAATATCCCCTTCGTAGCAGATGGCACACATTCCCAGATCAGGTTTGCATAATCCTAGAGCTTTAGGGTCTCAGTATTTAAAATGCGGTTTCTCTGAAAAATTAAACTAAGTTGACTCAGATCAGCCAAATGGTATCCTTCATCAGCCCACAAATATGGGTTCACAACAGCAGAGGCATGACCAAAGGCTGCTTCACTAAGACTCAGAAGTTCACAAGAGCCTGACCAAGTACTACGGAGAGTCTAACTCTGCACAGCTAATTCAGACACACAGCATGGCATGGCTTTGTTAATGCCATACAGAGCCTTGACAATCTGGCCCCAAGGAGCCCCTACATCTATTGTGTTTATTGGTAGCTCCAATATTATTGTCCAGAATGCTTTGTGCATAATCATTTTCAATTCTGCCAAAAGACACACACCAACAACATTGAGAAAGAGATATGAATGCAGCTAAACTTAATTCTGAGGAGACAGGTTAAAGAAGATAAAGCCATCTCTGGTATTACTGTAAAATTAAATTTTAAGTTTCAAGTAATTGGACCTTTCATTCACAATTTAAGTACATCTAATATATTGCTTAAAAGATTTAATAAAAAAGGTTAAGTTATGATCCTCTTACGAGATGTTTGGGAACTTGAATAAAATCCTTGGTTGGTACCTTACCAGATTTAAGGTGACAATGAACTAGGGAACTTGCAAATATCTAACCCATGTGTCATTCAACTGCTGGGATGGGTTTGGGTACATTGCCTAACACTTGACTAACACTGTTCTGGGAAACTTTGTGGGACACAAATTAAACACTAAAAAAGAAGAATTTAGAGGAAATAATAAACAGAACACTGCAGTCGACTATGACAATATAAAAAATGTAACCCCTTGTCCATTAGATACTGCCAAGACAACAAAACTCCCAGCAAAATGGTATTTTGTACTGAGAAATATATGCACTTAAGAATCTATTGGTCTGTCATTAAAAATAATTGCACTTACCCATTTTAACTGTGATCTATTTACATGGCACTTAAGACGTTCATAAAATGCTCCTCTACTCGGCACACTGTTGATCTTCTGCAAGCAACAAGCAGTTTAATCACTTGCATTCGTTCCAGTATAGACATGATCTGCTCAGTAGCCGATAGCTGAGATTTAATTGAGGTTGTGTTAGAATTTTCTAAGAGATCAAAATTAAAGAGTTAGTTTTCTAATATAGTATTTATGTATCTAATATAAATTAATGAGAGTTAATAGGCATTAGTCACCTCCTGTCTACAGGTCTTACACACAGTAATGAAATAAGTTGTTAATTCTAGGAAAAAGATCAATGACATAATGAACATTTTGATACAGAAGACTAAAATAAGACAAGATAGTCTCTGGATCTGAGAGGGGAAGGAACTACTCTGAAAGACTTTCCACATGAGAGATGCAGCATAACAGAGACTGAAAGCAAGGGACACTGCACACTTCTGTCCAAGAAAACTTAAGCACATGTTAGATGGTTTGAGAACCTATCTGAAGTGATGAAAGACTTTCCACCAAAAAGATATGAATACCACTGGAGAAAGAAAGAGAGGGCAAAATAGCACTAACTTGCATTTCACTTTTCCTTCACATAAAATCTGGACAATATCAGCATTCTGGACACATGTTCTATTTCTCTATTTGCCTTTAGACATGCACCTGAAGGTGTTGTTTCTACCCCTTCAAGGGAGTAATTCTTTTTGTCATTTGAATTGACTTATGTGATAATGACACTTAAGCCACCTATCAGACATGGATCTTACATTGCCTCACTTGCCTGACCCTTGGCTGTACTGGGAACAGAATAAGAATGGATTTTATTCACTTCAGCTCAGGCAGAAGAAAGCCAAGACAGTAAGATATGTCAAGGTAACAAAAGCCTCCAAGCAGTTGAAAACCCTGTACAATTTCTATAATTATTTATTTTGCCAAAGGTATTAAGAGTTTTGGGCTACGTCTGGACATGATTGCTCTAAGCCAACATTATTATCTCTCTTTGCACCAACTTTTTTCCTTGGAGACCAGACTGGAGTCATCCATCACTTACAATACAGGCCACCAAAAATGTTTCTAATTTGGAGCATGCTGAGAGCCCACTTATGTGGCTGGTTAGGCAACTCCTAGTGAAGACAAACAAACTACCAGGGATGCATGCAATCATGATAAACCTGCATGCTACCAACTCCCAGGCCTTTCTGCTTCTGTGTACATCTCCCACATATAGGTTCTGATCAATTACAAAAAATAATTTGGTGACTGCCAGATTGCCAGTACAGCTGCCAACATTCCTGCTTATGTATTTGGGCTGTATCTTCTCAGATGCACTCTTTGAAGAGCAGAGCAGGGTGTTGGGCAGACAAAACACTCACATTAACTTTCACTTCCCTCCATGGATTTTGTTAGGAGCCAAGATTTAAGATATAACTACCCATGTGTTTCTTGGTGAATGAAGGCCACAGAATGAACTGCAATCAGAGCCAAAGGGTTATGGTTATTCAGTCAGTACTAATTATAAAGCACCTACAACATGTGATTGCTATTTGCAGTAACCTGCCATGCAAGAAAAACATATTCTTGAGCTGCATGTGAATGTAGCAGTGCGAGTAGGACATTGCAAGTCATTAAGTTCTTTGCTCAGAGGCTAAAAGGGAGCCTAGAAGATATTTTTCTTCTCAGATGAATCTAAAATAGGGAGTGTCTTTCTGAAACAAACTCTTCCTCCCAAAGGTCAAGCAAGGTAAGCTGAGAGACCTAATTACATGTATTAAGAGATGCTGTGTAAACCATGAAAAAACCCTTCCACAGCTCTATACCTACAGGTTTTTTATTTTTCTTGGAAGTGAGTGATGACTTCAAGGTAGAGTAGGTGTACAGAAAGTTATATGATGAACAGAAAAACAGCTGAGACTACTCTCTGGTACAGTACACTGTCTTTGTGTCATGTAGTCTAGCACAACAGCGATTGCATCCTTTTCCACAGTTCTGGGGGTATTGCACAGCATGGCAATCTGGGAGCAGGGTACTGGGTTCCATCAAGGCTAGGGTTCAGAAACATGGAGATTTTAACTAAAGTATTTCCCCAGCTTTTTCAGTGGAACCAATCTGAGAGATGTGAATGTGCACAGGCAGGTTTATTTATTTTTTACCCCAAAGCTGTGTTTGACAAATAAGACATTTGTAAAAAGTTAAGAGTTAACATATTAACACCTCAGTAAAGTAAGCAAATCATCAGATGCATATTCTGCTCCTACAATGATGTAAGTAGTTCAACTGGAAGAATCACACATAACTGGTATAAGGGCCAGTTATATTAATATTGGTCTCTTTAGCAGCACCACTTTGTTCTTCTGCATACAAGCTGTAGAGTAGCTGGCAAAAATCCAGCACATTTATAAAGAAGTTCCCATATACAAAGTTGAGTTTAGCTTACCAGAAAGCAACAGTCCCATGGATTCTGAATTTCTGTGGTAACAGATTCTTTTTCTTAAATGAAATATGGAGGTGAATAACATTCCACATTCATTATAATACTTATTTGCTATTTCCTTTTAATGTTCAATAGAAGAACCATTTGTCTTCCAATATTTTTCTTACTTAGAAAGGGATTAAAACAGGGATTTTAGCATTTGGGTTGAACTGCCACTTTCAGTACCCTGGAACTAATGTAAATACTTTTAGTCATACAAGCTCACAGTATTGCTGCCCAGCTAGCAGCTTATTGACATAAACTGGAACACTTCAGGTATTTAAGTAATTGTTTCAGGCTGCCTGCAGAATTGAAACTTTGTAAAGTTCTTAGCATTTGCAGCTAAGAAGAAAAATCTTAAGAGGCAAAGCCTAGTTTGAGTTTTTCAGTCCCAGCAGCAGCATTTTGGTGTAGATACATACAACTTGCACCAGAGCAATTCACTCTGCTTTTCTCTACAGCAATTCTGCACCAAGATCTGTTCTCTGCTGTCTGCCAGCTATGAAATAAACTGGTGCTCTATTTATAGGTAAACTTCCTGTGACCCATGGAAAGACATTCTTTCATTTCCCCTTATGTTTTTGCCTGTTCAAAATCCTAAGAAAGCTATTTCACTTTTCAGTTGTTAATGCCTTTTTTTTTTTAACCCATTACACAGATATGCATTAGCTGGAGATTTTTTTAAAGTGGACACTGACATACCTGCTTAAGATTGTACCAGTTATTTCAGAACATCTACTATCCTGAAAATATCCCATACATTTTTCAATAACTTAATAACTTTTCTTCCTTTTTGTAAGCTTTGGCTTTGATTCATAGAACAGCATAGTATGTTTAGCTTGTTAAAAGACACTGAAAACTGAAAAGGAAGAAAAGCAAGAAGAAAGTAATTTCTTCTGGAGAGAAGAAACTCTGTTCTGGGTTTTCAGAGTATTTCTGTAGCTTAAACATGCCATTCTGTTTTCCCAGGTAACACAACTAACTTGCCTGGCCAAATGTTCTCAGTATCCTAGCAATAATTACAATATGCAACATGAGCTTTATGACAGTCAAAGTTACCAAAGAACAAAGACTACATTTTGTCTTTGCTCAGACTGTGTTGGTGGCATTCATTTGCACACAGCTATCTCTATCCAAGCTACCTTTGCAGTGAACAGGGAGATGTGGATGATCCACACTCTGAGGTTGCCCAACCTTCTCCAGATGCCTCTTTCTAAAAAAATGATGAGCCACAAGTCAGAAATGTTAGTATTTCTCATTTCACCAAAAGGTAAACTAAAAGAAACTAGTTTAGAAATAATGCTTAAAGTTAGGAAAACTAGTCCTAGCGTGGTGACTGTCAGAAATTTGAATATTTGTGAGTTTTCCAAAACTACCAAAGCATTTTGGTTACTGATCTGAAATGCTTTGAAGGTTGATTTAGGGAACACTAAGCATTCCTAATTGCTATCAGTGGTAGGTCAGATTATGAATCTGCTCAGTGTTTGGCTGAGACATTGACAGAAAAGCTTTTGAGACTTTTTTTGGCAAACTTCTCAGAAATTGTGAATTTCCAACTTGCCTTTGGGGTCCCAAGAAACTAGCAATAGTATATGTTTTATGTTCATAACAAATACAAATCCAGGATTCAATGTCCTCAACTGTTTTGCTGTGAGTTTTCTTTTTGAACACTTAAGTCAAGACAAACCTTTTATGGGGCAAACTCATCTGCACTTTGGGACTAGAGGGACAATGTGTTAGCACAGATATGTATATATAAATCTCAGAAGATTAGAACAGTGGCAATATACCCAGGAGTTTTAGGAATAACCTGAAATTCTGAAGAAAGAAAAAAAAAAAAAAACCAAAACCAAAACCAAAACCAAACCTAGTGAGCTTCTTTTCCTGAAATTACCCATAAGACCTGGCAGATGTAGACAGCTGTAACCATCCCTCTTATACAAATATCATGTGAATTCTAGAAAAGCAGTATCCACAGAGGTCAGTAGCAGCAGTCAGTACCTTCAAGTACCATTGGAGATAACCTAGGACTGAAAATTGCTATCAATTCCTAAACACTCAGATATCTCTATTAAAAGTTGCTATGACATTTCCAAATTCAGAAAAACGTTCTCTACTTCTACTATTTCCCAGCCATGGAAAATACTAAATTTCTGGAAAAAGGTGTGTAAGGTCAATTTGTTTTGTTTTCTTTTGTTTTCACTATGCTGTTTACTTCAAAAGATAGTAAAATGCCTGTAAAAACTTTCCTTTTCATCCCTTACAATAACTTACTTGATAGATAAGGCCAATAAATACTTATTGGAAGCTTATTGTACTCAAAATAAGTTTGCATACTGTGAAGGTCAAGCAAGTCTAAAAATAGGAGGATTTGCATAAGCCAAACAGCACATGGTTCATTCCACTTACATAAGCAGACAAACTTCCCTCCCTCCCATCCCCCCAAATATCCAGACTCTTCAGATCTTCAGGTACTAATATGGGCCAATGTTAGTGCTGGCATATTACCTACTTTTAAGATATTGTTACTGATCTCTGCCTCCATGGAGAATGCCACCTCTGCTAATTGTGGTCTACAGGCATTTGGACTCTGGTGGCAGTTTCAGGGCCTCCCATTACAGCCTATCCTCTTCTTTTCCACTGCTGTTGTTTTTCACAGAACACCTCATATACTGGTTATTTCAGATACTTTTATTTCCCCTGTGCAAGGCTATTATACTGTTTCAGTGAGCGTGGTCTTATCCTTACTAGTCTCCACATGTCTTTCTTGCTACAAAGGGTAGTTAAACTGCATCCTCCTGCATTTATTAAGCCCAAATTTAATGCCAAAATTTAATTTGATGATTGTCCTACTTGTTACAGGTTTTCTTGACATATTTACCTGACCTTTCTCTCCTGCCTTGCCTAAAATTCATTTTTTTTAGGGCTCCAAGAACTGAAGAGCTGGTCAGAGAGTCCTTGGCTATCAGAATAAGGATCTTTTCTTTATTTTTTGTTACACAGATGAGTTTTATTGCACTACTTCATTCTGGGGAATTGTTGATGCAAGAACTTGACAGATGTTTTGTTTCCTTGGAAATAAAACTGAAACACTGATACATCTCATAGGAGAGGAACTCCAATATGTTTGCTTGGTCTACATTGAAACACTACTCTGATACTACTTTTCAAAAAAATACTTCTTTGGCTCTACTCAGTTCAACCTTTCCCAGAGTCAAGAGCTCAGGACACCCCTCTGGTTTTCTACCGAATTATTTTACAGCTTTTCTCAGAAAGCTTTCAATTTTGGTAAATGTTTTATGGAAAAGATACTCTTGTTAAGCTAGTGTTAAGTATTTTGGATGTCTTTTCCCACAATTAGACTTTGTTGGCATGTTTCCTGCACTTTGCCTTGGTTTTGTGTGCTCTGTCGGTGTGAGATTACATGGGGTTTTCCTTAACTTGAAAAATCTTATCTTTTGTTGATGGGAGTGACCTCACTATTTTTAGACCATAATGCAAGACCCATCTTTTCACATGAGCCTTTCCTCAGTAACAAAGAATGACATCACGTCCCAGGGATACTTTTAAGAAAATAATCAGACCCTTAGTAACTAGATATCAAAGATTAAATCAAGACAGGAAAATTGAGGCCTTTTACAAGATACATCTACACAAGTAACTCTTGCTTATAACCACAGTAACTTTGATTTGCCTAGCCAGGGAACTGATAGTAATAAAGTTACAGCAGCTTAGGTTTCAGCAGTTAAATATACACCAGACACACTTGTAGAGCTACTGGGACTTCTCTAGACTACACAGATCAAGGACATGTCTAGTTGACTGTAACTGTACCCCTTGATTAAAGTGTATCCAAAAGACTGTTCTCACCCACAGGGGCTTGTGAAGGCCAGCACCCAGTAGGGTGAGGATCACACAGCCAGCACTGCTGCTCCTCTCCTCCATCCAGAGGTTGCTGAAAACACACCACACTTCTGCTAAGAGGCCTCCAAGAATGTAAGGTTCTGGTCCTGACTTCCAGGACCAATAATTTTTCACCAGAGTGATTCAGCTGCCTAAAACAGAAGTGTGAGCCAACCTTATGGAAGCTGTAAGACCCCCTCAGGCATTTCAGTCACTGCAAGACTGATGCTTGGTTTTATCTCTAACCATGCCAACATCACCATAAAAGTAGCATTCTCTTACAATCCCAACTAAAGGGACCATGTATGCACCATGTAATCCAGTGTGACTTTGGCTTTTTAACAGTGAAGCACGCAGAAGGCACTCAGATACTACAGTCAGTATCAGGAGTACAAAAACCCTGAAGTTAAATAAATACAATAATTAGTCATGGGCTCTCTTGTGTGGGAGAGCAAACATCTGATTGATGTGCATTAACATTTAAGATTCTTTAGGCAGAAATATGTTTGTAGGAGGATTTATTCACAGAGAAGGGGAGACTAGAATTGTTTGCTACATGAAGTGGAGTCTCCTTACTGTGGAGAGGGTTACAAAGCAAAGGGAAACACTCTTGTCCAACTGATTTGGAGGAAGCAGACAGCCCTTCATCATGGGCATTCTCTGGGAAACTTAACTGACCTCAGTTACCAGGGTAAGAACTAAATCTGGGGCAGAGAGAGAAACCAGGGGGGGAAATATTCACCTGGTTGGGGACAATGTGCATTTGTAAAGTGCCATATACATTCACTATGACAACAAAGCTTTATTGACAGCCTTTCTTTATCAAGAGAACAGCCATTTTCACCACACATCTGTTTCCCATGTGAGGCATGTGACTTACCTCCTTAACTTCAAATATTCAAGAATACACATAGCAAAAGCCTTTCCTCAGTAAGCAAAGCTTATAAGCCATCATTTCTGAACAATGGTTAGTATGCAATGGATTCTCCCACTCATGAGCTACAAATACACTGCATACCATCAAGAGCTTTTAATAATTTTGTCATCTAGTTCTTTCAAAAATGTTTTTAGATTTCTGCAATATGTTCAGCTGTGAAAGTGGCACGTATCCAATGTTAACAATAGACTTTAAGCTATGAATCACCAGAGGAAGAAAAAAATAAAAATTGCAAGAGTAATGTTTAGTCATATTTGTTGGAATATATCAGAACAAGCAAATGCAACAGTATCCCTCAGTATTCTAGAGACTAAATCTCTCAATGCAAAACTCCTGAATTCAGTGAAAATTTTGCCAAAGGAACCCCTGCTTTAAAATTCAAAGTACCTTGATACTGCAGCATTTCTGCAAACAAAAATATATTTATGAAATCCTACGGCAACACTTTGTGAAAATTTTTTCCCTCAGTACTGAAAGCCTTATGATTTGGGGGTGGCAGGGGGCAGGGAAGGAGGGGATACGGTCTAGCATGTTGCATGTGATACTATGGACTCTGGGTCAGCTCCAATACAAGTCTTTAAAGTCTGCAAGTGTCACACTGCTTGAATAATAGATGTCAAAGCCCTTATAACAATCTTTGCATGAACAAAGTGCTTATTACTGGGCTGCCTAGGGAGAGCCAGCAGGAAAATTTGATTACACAAACAAATCTCAGGTCAGCTCACTTCAGGGAGTCTGTAAGGTAGTGCCTCTGTCAGGTAAGGATCTGCAGCCCAGAACCTTCTTCTTTTCCCTTAAAGAACGGAGTGAGGTCCATTCTTGTCACTGAAGAGACCTCAGTACTTGCATCCTCTTTTACAGTGTATTCAAAGAGTATGCAGAAGTAAGCAGGAAAGCCAGGTTCAACTACTTTTCCCTGCTTGAGCAGTTTCAAACTTGCATGTCTATAAGGAAACACCCCAACAATTGCTGGCTATTCTGCATTGAAAGTCTCCCTGCTTCATCCTGTTTAAGCTGTTCTGCTGCACAGAAAAAGGATCCAAGATTTGTTTGACTAGAAAGAGAAAACAAGTGGCAGCCTGATTCAACAGCCAGGTAATCATCACACTTACCAGAGAGGAAGAGTCCTTACTCCTAAGAATGTTTTAGGCATTTTATCTACTGACCTTTGGACAAGCTACAGGAACATGCAGAGCAACCCCTATCCTGGTACCTAGGGCAGCATGACAGATGTGGGTTTGAACTCCCTCCAGCAGAGGGTAGAACTGAGTGTGGAAGCATCGCAACGGCCTCAAAATTTCATCCAATGTTTACAATTTTCCACCTCCTTCAAATTCCACAGCCAGAACACCATGCTATTAATATCACTCCATAAGCAAACATTTCCAGCTAGTTAGATCTCTCATGTTTATTTCTGCAACAGGTCTCACTTCTCGAGTAATACTGCAACCTCGCCAGTTGTAAGGAGCTATCACAGTCAGTTGTGGAAAGGGACATTAGGAGCTAAGCACGAAGCACCAATGTGTCACTGCACAAACTACCAAGAATTATAGATCCTCTTAAAATAATTTTCTTATTTTTAAATAAACATAGTCTAACTATAGTTGTGTTGAGACCTCCTCTTCCCCTACAGAACATGGACTACCCCACACTGTAATCTTGGTACTTTCTCCTCCATTTCTCATGGAAAAGCTGTTGTTGGAGATGACAGGCTTGAGACGGCAACAGGAGTGAAATCACTAGCATCGCCAATACCCATAACTGAAGTCCTAAACCTGTGTTCAACAGTGTATAAAGTGACTGTTGTTCTTCGAGACTTCAGGGTGGATATTTGCAAGAACAGGCAGGAGCTAAGTCTGCAAACTGTATAATTTCTTATCCAAAATCCAGAGAAATCAAACCTACCAGACTCATTTGTCCATCTCCAGACTCTTGACAAGTATTAAAGCAAGTTTATAAATGACTAGAAATCACTTCAGAGAAACAAAATTACCACTAAATTTTATTACTAGTTTCAAGATCTAGCTCATGACTAGAGCTTGAAAGAGAAGTACAGAACATTCAAATTTTTCCATTTAAAAATAGGATTATTTTATTAAACAAACCTAAATAGAGCTAACAAAGACAAAGAGGGTGAACTAACTGAGGCAAATTTAAGTTGGAGGAACTGGTTTCATTTATTGAAAACCCAGGGGGAAAAAAAAGATACTAATTTACCGTAAAGCAAAACAAGTTTGGTAGCAAATGATTTGATGGAGGTCCTCAGCCCTACTTTCCCTCTTCCCTGTTTTACACACACTCAATCCAGGCAAGTTTATTGCAAAGTAGAGAGGCAATATTTTCTGTTACAACTTTGGCAGGACATCAGTGGCTAGCAGTAGCCACACAGGAACCTTCCTGAACAAATTCACTGAGAAACAGCAACACCTTTTTACCTTGAAACAAACTGACAAAAGCAATTGCACCACAAATGGGAAATTCTCCTCCTGTTAGCATGCATAGCTGCAAGTGTTTGGTTCTAATAACCAAACAGCAAGATGGCTACAAGATAAATTGTCTAATCAGCTTCCTGACTTCTAACTGTTGAGTGCTTTATCCCATATATAACAATGTTTCAAAGTTTATCAATCAAATAATAAAGTAGCACCAGCCCTTAAATTAATTAATAGCTGATAATGTTTCTCAGATAACCAACTGTTAACTCCTTGCACCAATTAGCTTTTGGTTAGGTTTATTGGCTCACATACAGAAAGTCCTGTTGTTCTAAGTCGCACTGGATCTGCATCTGCCAATTCCTCTTTATACAAATGAGCCTGTCCTGGGAACAGCAAGGCATTTATGTCAGCGAGTGTTTGAAGTATGAGCTTCTCTACACCTAGAAATGCAGCTGTGAATAACTGTAAGAGCTAGTCTGAGCAAGCAAGTTCCATTACATGAGTACTTCAGCAGTTCATTGAAAATTGTCTCCGCCCCACCCCACTACCCCCCATTCTTTCTTAAGGTCAAACCTTGGACAGGGAGTGCTGTTTCAGAGCATTAGCAGAGACTGCCTGCTGCACAAATACTGAAGAGCCCAGTCCCACTAAATCTGGATGGCAGCGCAAATTCCTCAGAAACCCTGACAGGCAGCCAGCCCAGTGAGAGAACACAAAACTGTCTGCTTCACTACCTGGCATGTTGAAACTCCAGTGGTTCTCATCCAGGCGATTCAGCAGATCCAAATAAGAGCTACAAACCTAAGTGCTAGAGCTGCTGACTGCAGGGTTGGTAATACACTGGGGATGCCTCAGATGCATTGGCTCCTGGCAGTCTGGATCCCCATAACCTGCTTGATGGGCTCAGGGATGGATACCCTGGAAGAAAACCAGAAAGGATTCGTGTAGACTCCAGAGAAACACCATCTCAGCTGACATTTCCAATTTCATAGACTCAGCAAGTGTGGATAGGATTGAGGTTTTTTTCTGACCAGCTTTGAATTATTACTACAAATATGATATCAAAACTTTTGCATCACTTCTGCTGCTTAGCACTATTGATCTTGTCTCTGTTGCAGGAAACAGAATTGGCAGTACCTGTAGAAATAAATTGGAATAGCTCACATCATATATTTTTATTTTGTTGAGCCACAGTCCATATTCCAGAAAAGACCCAGCTGAAAATTATTTTAAAGGCCAGTAACTCATTGTATGGAGTTTGCATGGAAAGATTTTGGTAGCAGGGGGGCTACAGGTGAGATGGTACTAGGCAGCTTCCTCTATGTCTGATACAGTCAGTGCCAGCTGGCTCCAAGATGGACCCTTCTGGCTAAGGCCGAGCCCATCAGCAATGGTGGGAGCACCTCTGTGATAACATATTTAAGAAGGGGAAAAAAACCCTGTGGAACAGCAGCTGAAAGAGAGGAGTGATAACATGTGAGAGGAACAACCCTGCAGACACCTAGGCCACTGAAGAAGGAGGGGGAGAAGGTTCTCCAGGCGCCGGAGCAGAGATTCCCCTGCAGCCCGTGGGGAAGACCATGGTGAGGCAGGTTGTCCCCCTGCAGCACAGGGAAGTCCATGTGGAGCAGATCTCCACCTGCAGCCCATGGAGGACCCCACATCAGAGCAGGTGGGTGCCTGAAGGAGGCTGTGACCCCGTGGGAAGCCTGTGCTGGAGCAGGCTCCTGGCAGCACCTGTGGATCTGTGGAGAGAGGAGCCCAGGCTGGAGCAGGTTTTCTTGCAGGACTTGTGACCCTGAGGGGGACCTGCACTGGAACAGTCTGTGCCTGAAGGACTGCATGCTGTGGAAGAGTTCCATGCTAGAGCAGTTCATGGAAAACTGCAGGCCATAGGAAGGACTCACCCTGGAGAAGTTCATGGAGGAATGTCTTGTGGGAGGGACCCCATGCTGGAGCAGGGGAAGAGTGTGATGAGTCCTACTCCTGAGGAGGAAGGAGTGGCAGAGAAAATGTATGATGAACTGACTGTAACCTCCATTCCCTGTCCCTCTGTGCTGCTGGCAGGGAGAAAGTAGAGAAAATCAGGAATGAAGTTGTGCCTGGGAAGAAGGGAGGGGTAGGCAGAAGGTGTTTTAAGATTTGGTTTTATTTCTCCTTACCCTACTCTGATTTGATTGGTAATAAACTAAATTAATTTCCCCAAGTCAAGTCTGTTTTGCCCATAACAGTAATTAGTGAGTGATCTCTCTGCCGTTATCTTGACCCATGAACATTTCATTATATTTTCTCCCCCTGTCCAGTTGAGGAAGGGGAGTGATAGAGTGGTTTGGCAGGCACCTGGTGTCCAGCCAGGGTCAACCCACTACAGTCAGTTCCTTCTTATGCTTTTCTTTTTGCGTATTTTTAAGAGGTTTCAAGCTCACTGCCCTAGTCACTGAAGTCCTCTGTTTTTATGCAGAAAAAAACCCAGGGTATGTAACAGAAGTGACTGTTTTGCCTAGCTGCTTCAGTGAGCTTAGAAGGGTGTAGCTTGTTGACTTCGTGTGATAGCAAACCAGAAGAGGAGCACCCACTTCCACAGCAGCCCTCTCACTTTCCAGGTTCTTTTTTGTTCCACAGTAAAGCAAGTGCTCTCCCCTTTGGTTATATGAAAATGAAGAGGTATAGATTTTGATCAGTTTTTCAGTTTGTGTGTGAGAGGCAACATTCAGTGGGAAAGGTGGCATTTTTCACTGGAGTCAAGTGGTGCAAGTAAGGGGAAAAGAGCCACCAGGCTTTTTGACCCAGAGCCACTATGTCAGTGCCATACAGCGGTCAAGTGCACAGAAAGAACCTGGAGCTGTTATGACATTTGTTTAGTATGAGGGCTCTTGGTCTTAGAGCAGATTGCTTATCTAGCACAGCACAGAGAGGAAATCTTACATTCAAGGCTGGCTGTGTTCTCACAGCATAAAGATTCTCTTACTGAAAACAATAAAGCTGAAATCTTGCACCTAACTAGTAGGTCTCCTTAATATTTTTTAGCGTCAACAAAACAGCATATTTTAATGAAGTAGTTTAGTCAAAGTGTTCTCTCAAGTTCAATTTTTCATGCTTGCTGACACATCAAGAATACAAGTACAGTCAGTACCTGTGCTGAAAGGCTAGTTCTTGCAGTATAAAAGCCTTCCCACTGGAGCCAGAGCTGTGATCATGATTAGTTTATTTGACACAAGCTAGTGACACAGGAAAGCGACATCTTAAAAACTCAACCTTACAACAGACTCCATGTTAAGGTGACTTTCAGTGGGTTTTACACATGAAGTGCTCCTGTAAAACCACTTACTTAGCTTCCTTATTCTTCAAGAAAACACAAAGGAAGCTGGCTAGAGCCTGCAGTTTTCACTACTGGCTTTCTCACTGCATATGCAAAACCAGACCTTTGGTGCAATTTTTCTATGTTTTTTTAATATATGCCTTCCACTTAAAAAACACATAAGCAAAATCCAAGTTCTGAGGGTTATGGAGCATAAAATAATTTGTTGGAAGTAGTATAGCATTAATCACAGCATTTCTCCCATTGAAAAAGATATAACCAAAGCTTTTTTTTCTTATAACCCCTGCAAAATAACATGCCCAGTATCTACTTCCCCCAAAGAACATACAGCAAAATTTCTGAGAAAGGCAGGAAAGGAAAAATATTTTTTTTTTATAATGACAAACAAAAACTCTGAAAGGTAAAACCACACAATAAGTAACAAAAAACTCATCCATGCTTCTGGGTTTCAGCACCTCCATTACACCTTAAAGTGAGGGATACGCCTCTCACCCACAGATATCCCCCACTTCAGTCGCTCAGATGCACTGTTGGCAGTGGGACTGGGGCAGGTCCCAGCAGGGGCACACGATCACCACCACCCCCCCACGAACATGCTCCCTTTTGCTGGCAGTAGCAGTTCCCTCTGTGCCTGAGCTGACAAACTACAGAAATGACCAGTCAGTCACCTGTCAGATTAATTTACTATCTGCTTAACTGTGGCAATCTCTGGAGGCATCCACCCTGCCTTCATTAACATTAAATAGCTAGCAGCAGGAGAGTCCAGAAGCGTGTGTGACCCAAACTATAATATAAATGGGCTGCTCTGGATTGCCCACAGGTGTGGGGAGGGAAAAGCTAAATAAGAAAGGCAAGGTTCTGCATCAGAGATAATTCTAAATGAGTGCTAAATGAAGGTGTGAGTACTTCTGCTACTGAAAATAATGCTATCCTTGGGATAAGACACAAACATAATACATTGATGAGTAAGTGGTATTTAAAAAGCCCAACAGACTTTCTAAGAGGAACATATTCAGCCAGCATCCTTGTCAAACTCTATTTTGGAAATATACATCATGTGTACAGAAACATATACAGCTTCATCTGGAAGAAGCTGATATTTTTTCTTCCTTTCCATCTCCAGCAGAGGTAATACCCATGTGGTTAATTTGTTACAGCTCACTGCTTATTGCTGTTTGTGACAAGTAAGACAGCCGTGACTAAAGACTTTAAAGCACCCACTTTCTCTACCACCTTCCTCTGCTTAGTCTCCTCTCCTGCTGATTTTTACCCAGCCTTACCCTCCCTTTACTGGCAAGTTATTTACCTCTTTTTCAGCTGGTTGGGTCCTGCCATTCCCAATTTGACCTTATGTTCAGTGATCCGCCTATGGCTTATCATATTTCATACCCTCATTTTTTTCTGCCTTTCATTGCATGTGCACATTATAGGCAGATATTTTTTCCTCTGCTTGTGCTCTGACAAAAAAAGTAAAACATAGAAAAAAAGCCAACCCACTCTGCAAGTTCATACGAGCATGTCAGAAAACCTGAGTTTCTAAACTTAGACTGAGTAAAATTTATAAACTTGGGCTCAGGGCTGTACTATGGCAGACACACAGCTTTTCCCCCTCCCTTGTATGAGAGAGCAGAGTGAGCCTGCATCAATAGCTATTGCACTTGTATTTGCTCATAAGGTAGTTTGCACATGTGAAACCTGGACTGCTCACAAAGATCTCCCCTGAAGCAGACCCCATCAGTACTATGGAATAGTTGACCTTCTTGCCTTACACACATCCCAGAATAAACTCTGCCTTTCCACCACCCCCACACGAAGCATAAAATTATTGACTTCTGCTGTGTTTGTGATCACTGCAGTCCCAGATCCTTTTGTGTGGTATCTCTGCCTACCTGAGTATTTGTGTTCTGCAGCCATTTATGGGCTTCTTCTCTCTGTTGATAGTATTTTGTTACTGTTTCACAAAAATTTCATGCTGTAAGGCTTTGGAACAGCTTTCCATTTTTGCCAAGACCATTTTGAATGCTGGTCCTACCCTTCAGAGTGCTTACAAACCTCACCTTTGTTTTTGCCATCTCAGATTTTATGGCTATATTCTGTCTTGCTTTACTCATTCGGTTATGGAGTTGAGTGGCCTTCGATCACTAGGAACTGCTATTGAAAACAAAGAAAAGGGAATTAAATATTTCTCACAGTCTAGATGTATTTTTTGTTAGTTGAAAGCTCTGTAAATTGTATGATTGCAAACATACATTTTTACTTGTGTTTAATTTGCTTTATTGTATTCTTAAAATAATGCTAGGAAGGAAAAATATGGATTGGTTTATATGTGGTGTGAGGTTAAAGAGCTGAACAAGCCTGTCAAGAAAAGTTGTTTGGTGTTTGCTGACTATACCTGCTAATTATACTACAGATAATTCTTGCTTGTGCATTGTGTTTTTATATGGCTCATTCTTTCATGTTTCTCCTTTGAGTTCCCCTCAGTGATTTAATAATCCAGATAGCTAAGTGACCTCATATGTATTGCCTTCTCTAAAAATCATCTCCTCAGCATCTTCAAAGATTAATTTTCTGATAGATGTTAAAAACCAACAAAAACCTCCTAGTCCTGTGACCATGATAGCATGGTATATGTGACAAATAAGCACTATTACCTGGGGAAAGCTGATGTACATGATATAGACAAACATGAAACTCATTATTGCTGGAGAAAGCCAGCTAATCTCCTCAGGGCTGCTTACAGCTTCTTTTGCACAGTATTTCCATCTATATTCACTTTCTGCCTACACCGCATACAGGTGAAGATTGCTATAGTTAATTCTGAAGTGCTGGAAATAACCTCATGAGTTTATAACTAATTTCACCTCATCACACAGTAGAACTTTTCAAGGAACAAGGACATTGGCTAATTAGAGACTATATGGGTGAAGAATCTATCTGACTGAAGCCCTTTTTGTAGCCCATGGAAACCACCTTCTACTTATTTTTCTGTCTGTAAACAGCATAGGGCTGACACAACCCTAAGACATATATTTCTGCTAGGTACCTAATGTTAAGTACGCTGAATCTGAGTATACATCTTCAACGTTTCTGTGATGGTCAAGTAAATGTAATGGTGAATTTGCCCTTGCTGCTATGATTAACTATTTATGATTGGTGTGTTTATTATTGAATAACTAAGAGGATGTAAGTCCAAATTTTTTATAGAAGCATTCAGGAAGGAGGCACTAAAACTCTACATGATTCGTCATTACTCAGAAATATTCTAGATAAGCTTATGTGGCTTGTCTAATCACCACTATGACTACTTCCCATGCAGCAGAGAGCTGGAAAACGTGATGACAACAGAACAATTTTAAATCCTCTAGTCATCCCATGAAAATTCTCAATGGAGTTTCATTAAACTTGGGATAATAAAATGACATTGACTGAATTCCTTCAGCCCCTGGGCATTTGAAACACAGCTGATAAATTATCAGTGAGATATCCAATGTCAAGACAGTGATCTGTGGCAAGACCAGCTTTTAGTCTTCTCCTTGGAAGATGTAACACCTATGACAAAAGGGGAAAAAAAGTCAGAAAAAAAAGTAGGGAAAGAAGCAGACAGGAAGACAGCATCTAATGGGAAGAAAGGAGGTAGCTTTATTATTCTGAGGAGTTTTCCTCTTAATTCTCAAGCTTACTTCAACCAAAAATCAGAGCAGTTCTGTGATTGTAGCTATTATTTATACATTTACATACAGCTTCACTGTATTTCTATTCTCTCCCTAACTAGGGTGTATTGGATTTTATTCTGTTTTCTCCTCTGCTAAAAAGATGCACAGGAAACTCCTGGGTACACTGACACTTGAGTGAAAGAGTTCAAGTCCAGCTACAGTTGCTTTAAAATCCACATTAGTATTTGCCAGAAGTTGTGCATAGGACTGCATTCATGTTTAAATGCACGCACGCATAGTGGGGGGGTTTCCCTACTTGAGGTTGGACAGGATGTTCTCTTTCTTCAAAGAAGAGGGAAAAGAGAATAGTTGTTGAAAACTGGGAAAACCTAGAAAAATGTTTGACAATAGAACTTCTTAGCAAAGATGAAGTTTTTACACAATGGACCTTAGTAAATGGGAAGGTTTTAGAGACTTCTGGCCATGTTAAATTCCTCCCCCCCTTCCTTGGGCAGAAGTCCAAAATCAACAGGGAAGTACATTGGTTGTAAGGGACTATCAAAGTAGACTGAAATCTGTGATGTTTCTGAACTCTGCAAGTACTTCTTTAGCTTGTAAGCTGGAGTTTGGAGTTACAAGCATCACCAGCAGCTGATGCTTAGCCTTTGATCAATTTGCAGGTAATTTGTACCAAATCCCTGTTCATGCTGACTGCAGTGAATACTGTAAGGTATGTTAAATGTCTATATTTACACTGTCTAGTGAAAGTTCTGCAAGCTTAATGCTTGAGACTTTTTTGTTTATTGTATTTTTTGCTCTTTCATGGGTCTGAATTAACATTCTCTCAATTTAAAACATGCTGACTGTGCTTGAGTTCACGGAGGAGGAATTAAGGTGCTGCTTCCTTCTGCCTTTTTGTTAGGCTTAGGAGCATGCAGAATAATTGTGACTATGGAAATGTTTTGTTTAAAGAGTAGAAAAGATGCCCAAATACAATAAAATACAATGCATTCAGGTTTCATTACACTTCCTGTGAGCTGAACACTGGCTGTGTATGCTGGACTGCAGACCAGGTATTCATGTGAAATCTCATTAACCTAACACCTGCTTGTGTGGCGTGGTCTCTGCAGCTGTATTACTAAAGCACTACAGCTAGCTCTAATGTCAAGAAACACAGCAAATCCATCTAATACTTTTATAAATTAGTAACCATAAAGAAATAGATCTTCATTAAAAAAGCTATTTTTGTACCTCTGCTTCCTCTTAACTGCAGCCTGAAATTAGCAAAATTGAAGCACTTGTCAAATAAAGTGCTTGTTGTGGCAAATTAATTAACTAAAGCCATTTATTTGTCTGTTAGAAAAGTTCCCAAATGTCTGAACCCCATCCTGAACTCCCAAAACAAACAAAAAAATCTGTTTCTAGTAAGTTGAAATAATACATTTTGACAAATTTTCCTTTTAAAATGTTTTATGTTTTATTTTATAAAAAGCAAAGTAGTAGCTTCAAAACACAACCAAAATAGAAATTTTCCTGAAATTTCAAATGACATTTGTTGACATTGGTGTCTGTGAAACGAAACTATCACACTTTGAAAAAGTTTTACATTAAATCCATAGGGTTTTATTTTTTAATCAGAAAGCTGTTGAAAAGATATTTCTCAGTTGTAATTTCGGGTCATGGAAAAGGTGTGGTAGCTGAGGTAACACTTAAAAGGTTTCCCTGACTCCACTGTCATGGGGGACTTGGTGGAATGAGAACAAGCATAAAGTGCCTCCTGTGTCTTGGGGAAGCATACAGCCTAAGCTGTGTGCTAAGGATATAATGGATATATAAAATAATGAATGTTTATAATGGATATACAAGGATATCATACACACAGAAAACTCCTGTTCCCTTTATGAATACACCATGGCCAATTCCCTGGGGATATATTTGACAGAAGTCATTATTAAGTTTAGCTCTGCACAGGTACACTCCATACATGCAAACCACGTCCACCCCACCACCCCCCAGCCCCCTGCTGAAAGCCACATCATCTGACTATTACCAAGTTTTCTTTATTACCAAGTTTTCTTTCGCATTCTTTTCTGAAGTGTAGATAGAGGTGAGGATTTCTCAGAGGCTCCGTCCAAACTGCTGTCATCTGCTGTCAATGAAATACCATGGACTGGAACCCAACAGTTTCTTGACAGGCCCCTGTCACATCTTGTGAAATTGGGATCTCAGTAATGTGGGAAGAAATGTAAATAAGATAATGCAAACTGCACCTTCTACATTCAGTGAGGATTTAATGTTTTGGGCCTGAATGAGGATCTTGTCTGCTGAGAGTGGCTAAGTGGCGCCTGCCAGATATACATCTGTGGTTCCATGGCACTGGGAAGTCTCTGTTACTTAAGCAGAGTTAAACTGGCGGGGAGGAAGCATTTCACCAGCTGTGCATTCATTGGTCCAGATTCACAAATTTTGGTCTCCAAGTGGACACAGTCTTCACTATAATTTAAAATAGAGAATAAAATTGTGTTTAAAATTAGCTTAGGCACAAGAGCATAGGCCACTCTGCATGCTGATTAGAAGTGTGGTGTGCTCTGGCTTTAAGTCCTTAGGTTTTTGGTCATCTAATAAAACAAAGACTCAGCTGAAACTTTTCCAGTGGCAGCCACAACATCTGCCTCTTCCCAATGATTTGTGTGGAGTGCAGGATGAAGTATAGTCTCTGTGATGCCTTTCCCTCTCCACTGGTATTACAGTTTCCCTCCACTATCCAGTATCTTATTTTCTGAAAACTAGCAGTCTGAAATATTGGAGATCTCCTACCTTTCTCACTATGGAATGGCATCAAAAGGTTTTTAAAGGGGGGAACCAGACACTTTCACTTGCACTTCTCTGTTGCATGTCTCATTTTCATCAAGCTAAAAGGAAAGAAATGCATCTTAGCATATTTTTCTATTATATGGTGTTGAATACTTTATCTATTATCTACCAGCAAGTAGTTGCATTAGTAATATTCATTGAGCAATAATGAGATTCCTTGTAATTTGCTTTTTGGCTCTATTTTCTAAGAATTAGCCCTAGTGAGCAGCAACTTGATTTCATTACATGTGTTTAATTTTAATGTGTTTACAAGGATCAACAGCTCAGCAATTTATAACAATGGAGTACTGTAACAGGCAGGGTTAAATTATGCAGGAAAATACTAAACAAATACTTCATTTGATGCATAGTACTATATTTCAGAAAACATATCCTTCATCCAGCAAAGTTTGACCAGTTCAGAGACATTATTGGGCCTGAAAGTGATCCCTATGATTTCCTAGGATTTCTTGATTTGTACTCACATCTAATTGTGTAATGCCATAAAGTACATGAACAATTGCCAAGGTCACTTCAGATAGCCTTATTGCTTTTTTTATTCAAGGAGATAGCCCTTAAATAGTGAGATATATGATATCCAGGAATTCCAGCTTGCCCTCATGTAATCTCCTTCACAGAGTACAACAAAGAACAATTGTGTGAAGCACAATGACCTCAGATGCTTGAAAAGTCTAAAGCTATTTATGAATGTGGAGTGGAGAGACTAAGCATGCATTCAGGATGAGGAAACCTTGAGCAGAAAGAGCCCGTTTTAGCTGTGAATTATTTTTGTATGAGAAAGCTTTAGCAGAAAACAAAAAGTACAAGTACTGTGATAGTAAAGTCAATGACAGGCACACTAATTTTTGCATTAGTTCTGAAAGAGCACCATACCTCTTCAGTGGTTAGCGAGAGCAGACATGACATGCCTTGTATATGTCCTTGAGAAAATTCATGTGTGTTACTATGAGGAGTCCTTGTACACCTGTATCAGTGGAGATCTAAACTAATAAAGACATTTCCCTTAGCATTACCCTAATAAAAACAGATTACTTGGATTTGTGAACTGGCAGCTCTGTTTATCCAAGGAAAAATAACAACATACTATATCTTGATGGTAAGTAACATGCCTATGTATGTGGCTTGCTGTCAAGCAAGAGATTGCATACCAAATTATCCATGGCAAATGAGCCGTGATGTGCCCATTTCTCAGGTAATAGGTGTTAATATGCCTGTGATTGTACAAATGAATGCATGTCTGGATAGCAATCTTTTCTACAGACTGACAATATTTAAAGGAGAATTTGTGGGCTGGACCAAAAGACCTGTCTGTGCTACACACATTTGCCACTCAACTGCTGTCAAATAAAAAAAACCCCAGTAAGCAAAAAACAAAAAAAAAAACAAAAAAAAACCCCCAAAACCTAAGCAAAGAAAAAGCACGACTTGGAGTTGTAACTATAGTTCTGTGATTTACAGCATTTGCAGTCAAATGTGTTATTATTACTGTTATATGCTATAAAAAGCAACCTCTTGCATACCCTCCACCCTGAAAATGACTTCACCTCTAGGACTTTTAAATCACAAGCATTATTTTATTCCAACTACCAGGAAACAGGAATCACCAGGAAGTTTTGCAATGGAAAGAGATAGATACACTGAAGGCCAGAAAATATTGTGGGAATGTTATACCCAGGAGCAAATGTCGGAGATTAGGAAGTGAAATAATAGGTGCTTGGGAATGTCAGTACAGAGAAGAACAATATGAATCCGTCCCTTTTCTCTACATTAACAAGGAGTTTTCATGGAGAGTATACTGAGAAAGTAAGGTAGATCCTGTATGTAAGAATTGTGTATAATTAAAACTAGGCAGGTACTAAATTCTGAAGTTACATCTCCATGTAGGATTTTGTTGATTATATAAACCAGGGCCATTGTGATTTATGAAGTCAAGGAAACATAAGAGAGTCAAAAAGCCCTCGAAACTTGCTTATAATACACAATACATTAAAAATAATTTTAGAAGTACTTTAGAATACATTTCAAGCTTTTGGATGGAGTGTTGTTGATTTTTTTTGCTTCAAAGAATATGAAATTAACTTCCCTGATGCTTGCTTTACTTTTTTGAATACAAGGTTTTAAATAGGTTTAAAATATTGTTTTAGGTTTAAAATAAAGAACTGTGCTTTTTGTATAATTTGTAAGTCACTGACGAGCATGCAGTAATGATCTTCTGTTACTGCTATTGCACATGGAATCCTCTCTGAAGCACCATAGCTAAGAGAAGGGACATTTCAGGACCTAGAAAAACAAAACACAGGTACAGAATGACAACTCCACTAGAGACTCTAGAATAGCATCTGGTAATCATAATTGCTACATTTCTAGTAATGCCTAGTTAAGAGTCAGTCTTAACTTCATTTAGGAGCTGTGGCCATAAAGTCTTATAGCCCCACTATGTGCATCTTTATTAAGATGCTACAGTGATCTGGTAACTGGATATGATATTAGATAACAAATTTCAAATACAAATTTCAGTTCTCAACAGATGACAGTTCTTTTGAAGCTGTATCTTATTTTCAGTCTATTTCTTGATTCTGTTTTAATCATACACTATCCCAAAATAAGGAGTGCCTATCAGTATATGGTGACTCCACCTGAGCCTTACAAGATAGATGCATTTTCTCTTTTAATTGTGACTTTACCGAGGTATCTAGGACACATGATGTACAAAGATTTAAAAAATGGGAATGTGAAGTCATATCCCTTATATCTGAGAAATGAGAAATTACCTCTAAGGTAAAACTAAGTATCATGGATACAAGATAAACAGGTAAAACAAATGCTACTAGCACCTTTATCCTTACTTATCTGTGTCAATTGCTGAAACAAAAAATAAATGCAATTATGTGAAATACAGTCAAGTGCTGCTCCTAAGCATTTACTAGTTCAATGTCTGTCTACTGCTGAGTTGCCAAAGACACAGACACATGAAGATACTGAACTTGTACTTTAGATGAGCTTAATTGAAGCTATTTACTTTCCAGTGTTTAATACAGAAATTAGGCAGCAAGTCCTCAACTCCTCATTTGGAAATAAGACATTATAGCTTTATAAATGAAACTGTGAAAAAATATAAATCATCATTTTCCTCTTTTCTCCTTACCATTAAAAATATAAACCACTTTCTTCTTTTCTCCTTTGAAATTGTATGATGCTTTTCACGGAGCTCTTTATGATATTTTAGTCAATACAACTGGTAAAATTTTAAAATACCTGAATAGTTATTTTTTTCAATAAGATTAGTGTTCTATATGTTTCCATGCTGCACTGCAAAACTGCCTCTGTTTTGTACCCTCAGAAGTCTGTGTTTTATGAATTCACAAAGAAATAGGCAGAAAACCAGGTTAGGACATGAGGTGGTGGGAAAGAAGGCTAAAGAACAAATAACATTCTCCTTGCATGCCACTTCTACCTTTTGAAGTAATATAGTCTCCAAGACCATAGGATTTCAGTACATTGCACTTTTTAATGTTTCTACTCACTGGCATAGGAAATGACTATTTTCCTCACTTTACTTTCTGTGGGTGAATACATAAACATCTGCAAATGTAACTAAGTACCTCAGTTTTGTTGGAAATGAGTAATCTTAAACACCTTTGAGAATTTAACAGTTCATGGTACAGCACAGATATGAACCCAGATCTCTTAGGTGGCAAGCTAGTAGCCTGCCAAGGGGGCTATGCTGCTTTATTCCATAAAATACCAACAATTAAGTAAAATAGCTCAGAAGTCTTTATCCAACCTGAGTGCAAGAGGCATGGCCCAGCTATGATAATACAATTAAGTTCTCTTTCCTTAAAAGAGCAGCTGTGTCCACACTGCTTGGTGAGAACCACCTCTGGTCCTTGCTAACCCTTGAACTGTGCCTGGGTGTCTGTGAGGACGCTAGCTGGTGTGGGACAAAACTGTGCTATGGCACATGCTAAAAGCTAAACAATCATTAGACACTACTCGGGCCTATGCCCTGGCTGTATTTAATATGCTTGTGTAGATATAGCAAATTACAGCAGTTACAAGCCTTCTAAGACACTAGTATTTGAGAAAAGAATTAAGACTGGGAACTTCCCCACATGGGGGTAGACTTATCTGCTCTGGTCTCTTCATACAGCACCACACCCAGACTATTTTCTGTTAAACTCTGTACAATGGCAATCATGTCTGTGCATACAATGAACATGAATAGCAAAGCACCTTTTCTCTCCTCCCTCCTGCCCCTCAACACACGTACACACACTCTAACTCAGTTCTCAGGAAAAACAAAACAATTCTGTGAAACAAGGCATTTCAAAGTAATACAATGAATCTGCCAAAATAACCTGTAAGAATGAGGAGGAAATGATTTCACTTTTTGCTTTATCCAGGGGGTGCTCTTGCATAACCTGTTCACTGTGCACAACAGCTCAGTTCCAGCCTTATGCAATGCATATTTGAAAGCAATGCTAAGAACACAGTTTAAGGTAGAGCTTGTTCAAAACCCCATGTCTTCCAAGAATAAAGAAAAACTTTTCTCTCTTTGTGCTGAAGTGTTTTAAAGGGCTTATGAAAGGCATACGGGAGGGTGGTCTACAGACGACTGTGAGCCTGAAGCTGATAACCACGTATTCAGAACTAAGAGCTCATAAAAAGCTAAAATGTTTCTGGTTATGAACCTATATTACAGCCTCATGGCTTAGATCCTATGAACCCTTGCTTGAGTTTTCTGAATACTGCCTATGTTTTCTGATTACATTTGATTCAAATTTTGCTTACATGAATTGACTAGGCTGACCAGCTGGATCCAGTCCCTCTATTTAAAATTTAATTTATTAGGTGAGACTAATCACAGGGTTGGCATTCTCTCCAGATGTCTCCCTTATGCAGCAGGAAATGCAGTATCCATTCGGCATCCGCACTGAGAAATGAAGATTATCAACCTTGCTGAGAATATTGTTTTAAGAATTTTGAAATAGCCACAAAAATCATGAACGCAAAGATACATGGATGTAGGAAGTTATGAAAACACACATTTTAAACAAGCTACTTCAGCATGTTTGATCCCGGTGGTTCCCCCTGCGCTCTGAGCCCCAGCTGGCAGGCAGCAGCATGCTGGCCCAGCTGGATCTCCAGGAAGGACAGTGCAGCAGGATGACACAGAGCTCTCAGCACTGCTACACCACAGCAGTCTCTGCAACCCTTATGTGCAGCCAGTAAACCATTATCCTATTTTCTTTCTTGACCTCTCTAATCCTTCCAATCTCCTGCAGGAAAGTCAGTTCAGGAAAACCTGAAGGGTTTAGGTCTTTCCTCTGAGATTTTGGGAATGAAGGAACTAAGGGGCAGGGATGCTAATGTTACCCACCTCATAGAACTGCAAAGAGATGGGAATAAAATGATCTGTCCCCTTATGTGTCCTCTTGTCATTCCAGGGAGAGTTCTAGGAAAGCAAACAGCCTTTATTCATTTTGAAAACTACACTTTTTTCCTAAGTCTTGATTGTAAGCCATTTACTAACCTCTTCAATTCAGTTTCATAAAATGAAATTTATTCCTTTACATGTTACAAGGTCCTGCTGCCCTTAACAGAAAATTTTTATTTCCTTTAATTACTTAAAAATATATTAGGGCAATGGGCAGCAACAAATTGCCTTAGCTTCTTTTGTAAGTTCCTTCACTGATTTCTGAGATGATAAACTGTTTGTAATATACCTATAAATACACTCATTAAAGTGAAGATTACTCAGGACAACATCCAAATATGAGTGCAGCATCCGGTTATCTCTCAGAATGTCATAATGATTCTCCTTTGGGGACAATACTCTGACACATTACTGTAAATTCAAAGGAAAACATAAAAAGCATAAATCAAACCACATCTTTTCTGCTTCCCATTGTTTGTTTCAATTCATTGCAGCTAGCAGGTGAATGAAATATCTTAGAGATGTCTTAGAGACTCCTGGATCAGGAAAAAAGAAGTACCAATATGAACCATTGTCCAAGATGAAACAACGCTACCTTTTAGGGGTTCTGAAACAGTGCAGTACATTTATATAGAATCATTAACTTCCACTATTCTGAACTCTGCTTTTTCTTGCCAGGACCAGGAGATGAGCTGGTAGAATGTAGTCAGATAGCTTACTTTCTGTGCTGTTAGCACAACAAAATGAAAGGAGAAAATAAAAGGAAAATCTGAAAAATAATATTCCTGTGTGACCTCCAGGTTCATGGTTTTGGCCCAGAGTGGCTATCAGTCCAATGTATTCCGTTAATGGGTGAAAGCCTAATCAAGCTTGATAGTTTTAGAAAAACACTGATCCAAAATGACCTTTCAGGAAACTCTTGAAATTCACCATTGGGGTTCTGAAACAAAGATTCATCTTTATGTCAGGTTCACTAAGATTTATTAATTAGCAGTGTTTTCAAAGTGGATGAGCTTTTGATTTGGTGTGGACATGAAATGTGAGAAGCCAAATGTTTTCAGCTCCCATTATCTTTAAAAACAGAAATGCGATTCTCAGCTCTGTCTGCAAGTGCCCAAAGATCTCTATGTGTTTAATATAGACAGGATCAAAAGGTTAAAATTATCATGTTCCTGTGTTGTTGATTTAAAAAAATTCTTTAAATCCTACAGTATCTACAGAATACTGATGGATGTACACTTCCATGATGTTTTTTGTAAATATTACAGCTAGGCAGAATATTTTGCAACTATTGCTTTGGAATTTTGTGTTCAGTTCAAAAGGATTGCTATTGCTTTCACTTCTATTATGAATGTTGTATAGATAGATTTTTGTGTTGTGTTGACTACCCATCCTGAACAGAGGAAGATGGCAGGTTGGATGAGTAAGAAATGCGATGAGAGTTGATCTGCAGAATAAGCATTACTCTCTAAAGAAATTGAGAATGATTTAAACAAATTTAAGAAGTATATTCAATCTTAAAAAATACCACAACAGATTTAGATTAAAGTAAAAAATAAATAGAAAACTCGACTGCTGTGCCATGAAGTACACGTTAAAGACAAATGGAGGATTCTAATAATATCTATCCTTACCAATTGCATTAATTGCTTTTATATTAATTTTATGAAAAATGCCACAGTAAATATATGACTAATGAGAAGGCAATTTGGGCTCTTTTTAGGGGAGGGATGGGAAGAAGTTATATTTAGTTTCTAGTGTTAGCTATGTCACTGAAAAGAGATTTTGCATTAGAAAGCTGACTTTCAGAAAGCCCAAGAAATGTAATTCAATCTGTGTTGGAAGATTTTTTTTGCATAACTTTTCCTTGTTTTCCTTATATGCATAATTTGAACTCTAACCGTTACACAGATTAATTTATGACTTAAGCTAGTGTATGGGACTGCAACTGGACCTATCATATTAATGCTTTTGTATTAAGTTTTGCTATCTTAAATGGATTTCATTACCTCCACATTGTTCATGAAGTATGTGTGTAATCAATGCAAACTGTGAAGACTTGTGTCTAAGCAAACAGACTCTCCTGAAAGAGTACACAAAGTGTGTGTGGCTTCCTTGAATGTAATTAATTGTTTTCCATTCCTTTTGGCAGTGTTTTCTTTATTGCTAGCTTTTTGGGAAGCTTTTATCAATAATGTTTTCTCTATTTGCCTTGGAATAGTAATACATCTAGGAATAAGTCCCTCCATGCTCTTTTTAAGCCAATTTTGGTTCACCTATTAGTGAAAAGATTCAAAGAATTATCTCTCAGGGCTGACTTAAAAAGCAGTGCTAGGCTTCAACTGCCCTTTTTCCTGCACAGCTCTATTTTTAAATTTTTGTCTCTTATTTGATACTGTAGTCTCACAAGAAGCAGCTACTACGTTGCCATGAATGAGAATTTAAGAAAGGCTTAGTGTTCTGTTTAGGGAAATATTAGCTTTTTTTTTATTATTAAGACATTTGCTGTTCAAAATTCATATTCTTTCATCCTAAAGAATTTTCCAGTATATTTTCACTTGCTTATTGACCAAATTTCCCATGGAGTGCACTCTCTGGTCTCCAGCAGCACACCATGTATCAAGGGGGGCCCAGATGTCCTGCATGACTCTGGCCCTGACTCCAGAGCAGACTGGGCCCTGAGTACAGGGCTGTAGCCCACTGGGCCAGCTGCATCAGCCAGCAACTTCCTCCTCTTCTCCCATGGTTTTAAATGTCCCTAGAAAATTTTTCAGAGATAATTTAAAAACTCTTGGTTTTCTCTTCAAATCACCAAAATTCCCTGCAATCTGGACCTGCCTAAGCAGTTTGGGGTTAAAGGGTCTGCTGCTTCTGACTTCATCAAGGCACAACCCATTTCAGAGTGGGAATGCAGGGAGAAGGCTCAGCCTGGGCACAGGACTCCTACCCTCCTGACCATGTTGTCACCATGGTGGTAAGGAGTCCCTTTCATTCACACCCAGTCAACCTTGCCTGTATTTTTGCTCAGTGGTTCAGCAATAGCAAGTAGGAAGGCTTCTAGCCTGGTAGCTAAGGTACTCCCAGGCCTGAGAAATGGAGATTTGACCTCCTTAAGGGAGTTTAAACCAGATCTACCACTTCCCAGGCAACTTTCTACAGTAATCACTGGAATGCTGTAAGAAAAGTAAGGCATACCTTGACCATTAAAAAAAATGGAAAAGTTATTTTACTTGGAAAAGTAGTACTTTTAGTGTGTAACATTCTCAAAGCACCCCTGATCAGCTGGGTCTCTTAAAAAATTAGGTAAGGAATACTTATGAAGATATTCATACTGTCTAATTTTGGCCTTTGGATTTAAGTGTTTTAAACTGACCTTTGCTGGCACCAATTTCTCTCCATTAACTACAAGAGGAACTTCAGCATGCAGCTTTGATCCCCTGAATTATAACATTATTATGTACTTAAAATAGAGAGTAGGACTAACCCCTCTGGATTCTGAGTCTTACTTAAGGAGCTGGCACATAGTTCAGATTGAGGTCATTGAGAATTTGCACAGAAACAGAACAGTGAGTTCCTCAAAAGTGTCTCTGGCCAGAGGAGATCAGTGCCTTAAGGGCTTGTTTTGAGGAGATTTGAGTGTGGAGCGAAAAAGCCAGAAGAGGTTGGAATGAAAGTCTGACCATAGCCAGAAAATGATAGAAAGTCTTCCCATTTGATAAAGTTTTCCCAACATAAACAGAATGCCATTCATATCATTTGCTATCCTCTCACAAGGGCCAAAAATTTCAGACAAACAAAAAAATGGATTAACAATACATAACAATCCTACTGCCTGTCTTTCTGCTATGTAGAAGCTGAAATGGGGTGGCAGCTATATGCTGACTCTTCATAGGACTTTGCATCTGACAGACTGTTTCAGGTAGAAGAAATTCAGACACTACAAAATAGGCAGCTGTGTAAAAGGTTTGAGGGATGTTTCTACTTTTGTATAGGTGCCTGCTTCAAAGCATCTGAACACCCTTCAACTAAAAGAGCACTGCTGTTTTCCTACCTGCTCTGAAGGTTTCATCATATGCTGATTGTGTTTTATGTAGATTGTGGCAGGAGGCAGTAGACATTGTGCTTAGTCAAAGTGTTAAAAGCAAGGAGTTTTAGGATGGAACTAGAAAGCACATACATGGCAAAGCATGGGAAGGTGTATGTTCTTGCAAAATGTCAGGAATAACCACTGGTAATTTTAATACAGTATAGTATTAATATTAATGCTAATATTTAATAATAATGATTATAATAATAATGATAATAATACTACACAGAGAACACCCTTCTCCCTATGTGTAGACTTGAAAATGAAATGAGTGGGAAACCTGTCAGAGTAAAGCAAGTAACCCAGATTGAACTACTTGGAGCTATCAAGACATCAGTACCTAAAGTATTCCAGACATTCACTGAAGGAAGCAGGAAGTTCTGGTCCAAGACAGTAACGCTGAAAACAAAGATGTGTGCAAAATGTACTTAGTGTATTACTATAATATTAGTGCATGCCTCCGTAATTTAGCTGCACAGTTTTAAATACTGGCTCACCACCCACCACAAGGTAAAATAACTCTATTGAACACAACCTGGCATTAAGTACTATTGTTACTGTTGCCATGGTTCCCTTCCCACTACATAGCAGCATGCCATTTACACTGTTAATTAAATACATTTATCCAAGTGAGTTCTGATTACAAGGATAAGACAAAGGTTGATGCATTAAACTCGTTCAGGGTGATTACTTACATTCTCCATGTCATTACCGTTAGTGCTTTCAGTGTCAGTCTTGTAAAACCTGCAAAAATTAATGGAAGTTTCTCTTAAGAGGAAAAAAATAACTTTGATAATCCTCTTTTTTTTCATCAGTTTCAGGGCTATCAGCAGCCTTTACAGTGTCTTTCCTTCTTTATGATTATTTAAAAGACAATCTTTTTTTTTTTCTGTTTACAACATTACAAGGTTATCTGAATTATGCTCATACCTTGATTATGTATGAAGTCCTCAGTAAAAACTAGTGTGTTTACTAAAATTCTTAAATTATAAAGCCTATTCTGAGGACACAAAGAAAATGACAGAAGGAAACCCTAAAACAGCTAAGAGAATAAAGCAGATTACAGGCTGTATAACTATAAAAAAATCAGTGGCTGTAATAATGCTTTAAACTGAGGGATTCAAATACTGTTTAAAAAGGCTTGACATTGACGGTTTATTCATCTGTCTTAGCCCTGGCTGACAGGTTTCAAACACAAAATTTCTGGAAAAAAAAGAATATAGAAAAAATTACAGATGGTGAGATTAAGCAGGGCTGGGAAAAGGTTATTTACCCAGTTCTTCAGCAGCAGTAGAGCTGCATTGCCAAGGTCTGGAATACAGTTTAAGTTTAAAGATGCCTACTGATATTACCTCATTTAAACGTCAGTTTTGAGAACAAAGACAGTTCTCAAATACCAAAGATTATATCATTCTCCCAGTATAGGAACAGCCCTGGTGTTCTGTCGCAGAGAACTAGCAACTGGAGTCAGAGTCAGAACATTTTCAACTAAATGTATCTTCATCTAAACATACCATTTCACTACAGTGAAATTTCTTTTGAAGAGACGTATAAGTTGCAAGATATGTTTTCAAACAAAGGCTTAAGACGTCATGGTTCCTCTAGGCATTTCCAACCAGAAGCGAGAGAGAACCAGACTGAAACCTTGACATGTGCTAGCCAAGGACAGATATTTTGAGGAAATTCTGATAGTAAATATATATTTGAAGGATTTCATTTTTTGTTCCACAACTGAAATTTCAGAAAAAGTTATGAAACAACTGGGTTTTACCAGTCTGTTGTACTAATACTTGTTAATGTTCAGATTACATATTAACCAGGGGCCAAAACAGACCAGAGCCTTACATTTCAGTGCCCACAGAGTATACAGCAGGAAGATGCGGGCTAGGCAAAGGGCAGGAGGGTCAAACAGCAGCCCTGTGGCCTAGCTTATGGTCCTCATTGACCTCTTCACTAAACTATCCTGCCTCTCATAGCCCTGGCAGTAATGAGAGCGAAAGACAAGGTGGAAGAATGAGGTATCTGTGTTTGCCAAATAAAAAACATATTAGTATGGAGATATTATGTTTAAATTTCAATATTGTCCAAAACAAACAACTGGGGACAAAGACAAACTTTGACCTGATGATAAGTGCTGAATGGCATCTGGAAGGCAGAGTCTGAATGCACTGCCACTTACCTTTTTACTTCCAATATTCTTCACTAAGTTCCATCGTATTTAAAGAAGAACATTCACAGCGCAATAAAACCCATGAGCTGATTAATTTGTAAAGACTATAGGTAGCTATAAATTTTCTTTTTTTTCTTTCCTTTCAGTGACTGTAGGAGGTTGACACTGTACAGCTGAGAGACCAAACCTATGTATCTCTAAGGCCTGATTTATGGCTGAAACTGGGTGCTCCTAGGAAATGTTGGCAGAATCATTCTTGGGATGTACGTGATCAAATTAACAGTGTGATATGAATTGCACTTCTTAGTTTAGAGTTCATTCTCTTTAAGCAAATAGCTTAATTAAGGGTCAAGTGTCCTTCAGTGGAGATGTCATATAATGTAAAATAATCTTCTTATAGGCTTACATAATGATGATAAGAAGACAAGAAGCAATTATATTCCAGAGCAATTCTTCCATGAGTAGAAAGGATAACAGGAAACAAAGAGAAGAAGTGGCTAACGAAATAAATGTAACAGTGAAATTGTACATGTATTATGTGAAAATGAAACTTGTCTAGGAATTAATAAAGACCGAAAGCAAAGAGATCTGACAAGTAATGTGATATACAGATTCTTTCAGTATGTTCCATGAAGATTAAATTTCTTGAGTGAAAGCAATTTCTTTCAGTGAAACATCTATGGCAGTAAGAAGACTAGACCATAAACAGTTACACCCAATACACCTTAAATAGTTTGTAAGCCTAGCTATCATGGGAGGGAAAGCCATTGAAATAAGACCGATGCAGATGGAGAAGCCAGAGCATCTCTCAAGAATACAGGATACATAGTGACCTAAAGATGACAGTCTGCTGAAACACAATCCTATAAGGGTGCTGTGAAACTTTATGAAGTGCCAATAGCAGCATTAATCTGCTTGAGAGCTGGCACTTTCTCCTCTGTTTTTTTTTTTGTGACAACTGAGACCAAGAGAAATACTTCTGTTCACAGCATTTAGGTATGACAACACATGACATGCTCCTTCTACCACCAGTCCAGCAGTACCCAGGAAGATTGTTCATCATTGTACACTGCAAAACATAGCTACCACCTCAGGTGAGTGAGGGAAATTGTGGTGTATGAAAAGAGATCTGTTACTATGCCTTTTATTGTGATAGTGCTTAGAAGTATTAATCAGTGATTTAGGCCTAACTGCAATGAGAGCTATGCTCATTTTATTAACAGATTATTTATAATCCTAGACCTGAATTCTGCCATCACTTTTACATGTGCACAGATCTCCTGTAAAAGAAAACTTCACAAGGGTTACATACTATTCACATTAAATTTAAGCGAATATGGAGGAATTAATAGGACTAGGACATTGGCATAGTCTTTTTGTGTAATGGCAAATGACAGTAGCTCTGACAAGGTTCTGTAAAATACCTGGAGGACATTTTCTAAACAAAGAAAACATAGACATTGAAAGCCTAAGTCACACCAAAATTATGTCAACACCTCTAATTTTACAAATACCTCAAAAGCTAATACCTCTCACTCTCAAATACTCCTCACTTTTTTAGCACATGTAACTGGGAAAATGGAGTCACAGAAAGCTTTAATGGGGAAAAGTTCTGTGACCATAGGTTCACACAGAAATAGCATGTGAGAGATATGGCCACAGTGGCTTATTATTTTTTCTGTTAAGGCATAGGTATGTGTTTTAAAAGGCGATCTTGTACCACCCCTATGTACAAGTCCACTTGTGGGATAGCTCTCCAATCTCTTTTTACCATACAGCCACTGCTTTGGCCTTCAGGTGCATGACACATGTCTCACTGAAGGGATTCCTACTTGTTAAGACCCCTTACCAATCCTGCAACATCAGATATGCTGCTACTACAGTTTCATCCCACAAAATCAGTATCTGAATTCCAAGTTCCAAATAAAATGCTTCAACAATGTCCTTTTTGTCTTCTTGCTGCACCTGAATTCCTTACCCAACCAAAGTGTCCCATACTTTATTCTAGGGCCACCCTGTTGCTCCCTACAATTCTTACTTCTCAAAACCCTTATATTTCTTGTCCATAATAATCTTCTCAAAACAGAGCAAATACAAAAATCTAGTGATACAGTACACTAAAAATAATATGATTAGATGTATATAAATTAATATAAATTAAGTAAGTTTGTCAAAACTAACTAGCTTCCCTCTATCCTAGAGGAGGAGCAGAAAACTTACCTCTTGCAAAGTTCATCACTCTAGGTTTTTGGTTAAAGTAGAAAGAAAAAAAAATAGCCTAGAAAATGAAATAACAAGGGACTGTTAAACATTTGTCATTAGCATAAGAAAGTCTATTTCACTGAGAGGAGTTCCAGCCAGTAGCCATAGTTTATAAAATATATATAGTTGATATATAAAAAATAATAACATGTTTTGAAAAGAAAAAACCCAACCAAACAAAACCATCTTAAAAGGTGAAAGGAAAACAATAAGAAGATAAAAACATATTTAAATGTTCTAGCAAGAATCTCTTACTTGGTAAATGAACCAAAACAAAGTCCCCTCCAGCAAACAGTCATGCAGCAGTCACAAAATTCATTGCCACTTACAAAGTGCTACAGGGCCATTTCTGCTCTGCACTGCCCTGTAACAAGGCAAAATACATTAAAGATCCAGGAGTGCTGAGGTACTGCAGTAGTGAGGCCACAAGCATGGAGCAAGGATGGAGAACTAGAGCATCTCTGCTGCTGCCTATGAGTGAACAAGCCACTCTAAGGCCTTACAAGTTATGTCCCTTTTTACCAGACTCTCCATTGGGAGAAAATGCAGATATGGAGGAAATGGAATAAAGTGAGGGGCATTACTGAGGAGAATGCACTATAAAACAACAGAAACAATGAGGAAAAAATGCTATTACAGAATTTTATTACACTGTAAATGAAAGCCAGAGAAAGCTTATCTGAGAAGACAAAGATTAAATAGAAGTTAAAATGGCTATTTTACCCTGCACAATGATATTGAAGTATACAGTAGTATGAAATGTCCCAATGAAAGCTGAAATTTCAGATGGCCTAGGTATTCCTAATGCACAATAGATTAAAGAAAATGAGTACAAATTCCAGAATAACACTGGACTGTCAAAATACTTCAACATGCTCCAGATGGATTTTTTTTTTAAATCTACCAAAATCAAAGCTCAAATTTCTGAAAAATGTAGAGTCAGAAATGTGCACTGAGCACCTGAAAATATTTCTATGATATTGCCTTTGTGAAAAAAAAAAAAAAACCACAAAAAAACCCAAACACCTTGATTCTTCAGGTTAAAGTTTTTTCTAATATAAAATAGAGAAAAAGAGGTGGATCTGAAAAGATCTGTTTTTTTCTCAGGTAAAAAATAGAGGAAGAGATCACTAAAAGCTAGCTGCTTCACTGGAGCCATGCCACAGGGCTTTCCTATAAACATTAACTCAGAAAGTTTGGTAAATTACAGAATCATTTTAATATTAGATCAACTAAATGAAAAGCTTGCACTACAGCGGTTTAACTGTCTTAAAATTACAGGGTTCATCAAACTGAATCTGTGAGATAGGTTTTGTTTAAACCCCAAATCCTAAACTTACATTTGACAGAAGGAGTAAACCAAAAAGATTTAGCAGCTCTCAAACAACATAGTAATCAAGAACAGACATCTACAGAAATTCAGACAAGAGGAATACTCTTATAAATTATCAGTGGCTATAATTCTTGAGTTATTTAGGCAGTTCCCAGCATTGTTAATAGCCCACTGCAATCTCCCTGTTCCACTTCAGCCTTAGAAAGGTGTACTTGGTACTTCTTCTCAATATACTATGACTACAAATATTTCTTAGATTATTTTTGAGCTACTACACCCAGGATGTGGTAAACTGAGATATACAGGAGTACAAAAGGCAACATTTATTGGGTAAGAATAACAGCTCTGCTTCTCTTACAAATAAAACTGAATATCAAGCTGAGAAGTGACATTGAGCATGTTGACCCATTTTGGAATTGCTGTGCAGCATCTGTGATCTTAAAAAAAAGCTCAGCCTCAGCAGTGATCCTGTCACTTCGTCACATGCAAGCACAACATCATAATTATAAAATCCAGAGCATTTTAGCAATAGGAGCTTAGGATTTGGGAAGTATCTGGATGAAGCTGAATATTTGTAACCATATCCTAGCATAACCTCTAATTAAGGGTGCTGGAGGGACCTCTCCTGACTCTATAAACACCAGGTCTGTAACTGCATGCATGTCATCAGTTTGAAAGGCTTTCAAGCAATAGGATTTTGTGGAGACTTAATCCCCTAAACCCTTTTTGCCTCATGTGTAGGAACTTGATTGCTCTTCAGAAACAAAGCCTTCAAAAAGATGCACATTTTTTATGTGTACAGCAAATTTGAATCATTTGACTATTCTCGTAGCTCCTAGGCAGCCCTGAGCACAGGCCTTCGGGACAATATACAGTCATAGGGATGAAAGTCACCCTTGATTTCCTGTTTTAAGATTGCCTCGGGGCAACATATATTCTACAACTGAAAGAAAATCGAGTAATGTCAGCACCTTGACTTCAGCACTTCACTAGAAGAGTATATGCATAGCAGCTTGTTCCAACATCAAAGATGGCTTACAAGAGACATTACTCACCATCACATTCCTGATGAATATGAAGAATTACACTGAAATCAAAGGGAGGTGCAGTTTGTGTTCCTGTGGTAATACAGTCTCCTCTGCTTTGCCTGCCAAAACTCTCACCTCTGTTTGCCAGCCAGGTGACTGGAGGTCTAATTATTTGCCCGTATATGAGAAGTTTCTCTGTGCATGTGGTCATTACACCCACCACCACATGGCCTCAACCACAGAAATCTCTTCAGTTGATACAGTAGACATTTTTAGAGACTTCTTTCAGTTACAGCTCTGGACACAGTGCAGAAGTGAATATGTGTAAATGTGTTTTATAAATGTCTTTAAAATGCTCTTTGGCTCAAGTTCCTGAACTTAGAAATCTTCCCTGAAGAGCACTGTGTGTTGGCTCATCACAAAAATCTCATGGATGGCCTCACCTTCCCACTGCCTCTTTTTCCCATGCCCCCCAAACATACAATGAGAGACAAGGTATTTCTCTGGCGGCACTGCTGTCCCTGACAATGCCTTAAGCTGCACTGATCCTGCTGTTGCTAATTCATTTACATGATGTAAAACTGCTTTAACTCAAGGGAGGATTTTGCTATTCATCCTCATGCTGCTACAAAGCAAAGTAAAGAAAAATGTATTCTTCCAATAAGAAGGGTTAAGCACTGGAACTAGTGGTGCAGAGGGGCTATGGATCTGCATCCTTAGAGATTTTACAGGATAAGGCCATGGGCAACTCAAGTTGACTTTCACAGTTAGACCTGCTCTAAGCAGTGGGCTACAGTAAGTGTCATCCAGATATCCCCTCCAAGATAGATTGTGCTGTGGTTCTGATTTTTAAAGCAGCATTTGCCAAGTGAAGTGCATTAATCCAGTTGCTGCTGTGCAAGGGGTGTGAGGTACTTATTTTTAACATGAGGTACTCCTCACATGATACCTACTGAACTCTTACTATCAGAAGGAATGTGAAGTTCTCCATGGAAAATGAAATGTTCAAACTTTGGAATGCTGTTACATTTATGAAGAGGTGAAAATAGCAGAGTACAGTTCCCTATAACAGCTTAGATCCATTTTTGTGCATAGTGAGAACAAAATTTTTGTGATACTAAGTGTGACTGTCTGAGAAGAAGATGTATTTTTTTCCACATGCAGTAGTTTTCAGTGCAGCTATGTTTAACAGAAGCCAGAACCCAGAGGAAATAGTGTGAAAACAACCCTTCCTGAAGAGCTGAACACTATTATTTTTTATTCCTTGAATTCTGGTAGCTATCAAAATATTTCCACTTACAGAAAGACAGTTCTTGGCCTGCAAAATTTACAGCCTGAGAAAAATCATGCACAAAATACAGGAAAAATGCCTAAAGATTACAGTCACTTTCTTGTACTTGAACAGCTGACTTTCATCATTAAAGTATTAGTAAGTGAACGAAGTAATTGACAGCACCTATTTAGAGTCACAGTAACAATATCTGTATTCTTCCAGACAATGGTACACGAATAATGGTTTACTGCATAAACTCATTTAGTCTAAAATTGTATTATGTTCATCCTTTTTAGATGTAACCCCACCCTTGCATTATACTAGGTAGTCCTAGGTATCCTCTGCAGTTTACTACCTGGGCTAAGTTTTCTAGTATAGAGCCTTGCAGCAGCGTCACATTGGTGACTCTGAGATCCCTCTGGGCTAAGCATGATATTTCTACTAGACAATCTGGGAATACAAGGCAGCTGAGTTTATTGTTAGATTTTTAGTTCCAGTGCTCATGAGGACAACCCTTAATTTTAGGGGTTTTGTAATGTATTGATACATTGACAAAATAATTTTGATGTTGACCTAATATCTGCAGGTAAAATATGGGCTGTGGCTAACTTCTATTGCATATGGAATTCCACTTCCTTTCCCTAGAACCCAAAAGATTTAGATTAAAATTAGTTTCTCATGTGGGACAGCAGTTCTTTTTCAGCAAACTGACTAGATCTCTAGAAGGCAATTTCATAACCTGTTCATGAAAACATTTACCCAAATGACAGTGAATCCTTGGTTTCTTAAAACACGACATTTTAAAAAGCATTTGGACAGAGTGAGTATTGTACTACTTAAGAATTCTCAGTAATGAAAGGGTGTTAAACTTTTGGTTTGCCTTGTTTCATAAAATTGCTTATAGTGAGCTTCTTAGCTGCAACTATATTGACATATTCTTCTTGAGGAAGGTTTCTCAGTGTCACATCAGTGACATAGGATTAGATACCCTTCCTAGTGCATTTGATATAAAGAGCTAATGAAGGATTTTTGTACGGCCACTTGGTAAAACAACACATGACTCTGTGAAAATTAAGGCAGTAATACAATTGCTGTTCTGCTTTGCCACAGTGAGAGGGGAGATCTGTCAAAGTATGGGGAACCAAAAGGGAGAAGGAAGGAAGTTTATTAACAACCTTTCTCCCATTAGCTCCTGTCTCCTCTTGCCAGCTGTGACACTGGCCTCTGTACGCCTATCAAGTACGGCAACAGACTGAATGATTCCAGCAGGAGAGCAGGAAACTGGGGAAAATAAGGTCTAAGACTGGCTTCTATGGCTGTGGCACACTGCCTGTGGGACCCCGTTGTCTGTGGCTGTGTGCCTCTGCAGCTTCCTGATAATTCTCTGGTGGAGACAGTGTAGTGATGCTGGGTGTGCCTAGGACTGATGTGGAAAAGAGGACCATTTCCCCATCCCAGGGGCCATAAGGGCTGTGTCCAACTCTACCTGAGCTTGCTGAGCTCATCTGAAAGCAGATGTGTAGAGTGCAGACCTAGTCACTTCAAAACAACCAGGAAAGTTCCCAATTGATTGTAACAGACTCCATTTATAGTAAAGTTGTAATTGTACCTAGGCTTCTCTGCAATATGGAGGAGCAGCCTGTGGACATCACCAAACAACCTGCCAAACTTCTTCATAAAAGTTGATGTCTCTGGTGTTGGACCTTTTACTCTACAACTGTCATTCTGTAATAAAATCTCATTTTCTAACTCCATGTGTTGAACTGCTCTCAAATCCATTTTTTACTTACATTGGATTTACTTTCCTTTTCATATCACTCACTTTTATCTTGCTGGAGCATTCAAAAGTGAATGCGACACTCAAGCTTTTTAAATAGTCATTAGACAACTTTTCCAATGAATCAGATATGAACATACAGTGATAAAACTACCTTTGGTGAAGTTCTGAATGACTCAAATGCATGTTTCAGCAATGTTTGTTTTCAGCTGAGTGAAAACAGTAGTTACTTTCTCTAATGCCATGATTTCCAGCTGTGAATCTGACACAAAGAAAAAAGCTGAGGTATCCTTAGGCTGATTAATGCACCTTCTAAAGGGACTACCCAGGTAAAGAGGTTTTGTGAGGGTGTGGTACGTATACTAAAAGTGTTTGCATTGTAATTGGACTCTCTGTTTGCGCAGTGCTGATACATCATTTCCTTTGGAAACTTAATATGTTAAAAAAGATATGATACAAATAATAGTAGCAAAACATGTTCTTCAGCAATTAGTAGCTGCAAAGGATTGAGTATTTGCTACACTGGAGACAGAGAAAACTTTGACAGTGACATCACTGAGATCAGAATTTCACTGAGAGAGTTTTTCGCATCCTAATTCAACTGCAAGCATTACTTACAATGACACAATCATGAGGGTCATACTTCAACCAGCCCGACTCCACTTTAACTGGACTATATGTTGCAGCATAGTACTCCAGTGCACAAATTACACTTACATCAGAGGGCTCTAGCTGAGCTAGGTGGGAAGATGGAAGCAGTCTACCCAAAGCAGCCTGAAACAAATTTATCCTGCTAAGAATATTATGTGGAGCTAGCTTGGGCATGCCTGCACACCAATGCAATGTGCAGTGTGGACAAAAGAAGGGAGCATATCCTGGGGGCTGGCGGAGTCTCACTGTGGCTGTGATTCAACCTTACAATTTCTTCTGTGGCAAAAATTATTTTAAAAGATTTCTGTCCTTCCCCTTTCACCTCATCCAACGTCCTCTGTGAAAGTACATGGTTTAAATTAAGCCCTCCAAACCCCATTTTTATTTTGGGACTTCATTTTTTAAAATTAGTAATTTCATTGATTGAATTGATTCCATGATTAGCCTTGTCATTCTGATGAAAGGAGTCAATAGCAGCTTGATAGTAGAAACAAGTAATTTGGAAAAGAGAGGGGTTGGAATAATGCTATAGCTAGAGGAAATGTCCATGGGGTGATCTCTCAGATGCATGCATTGTTCATATGGAACAGTTTGAAGAATGGGGTCACTAAAGCAACCTCTGGATCAGCTTGTGAATAATGTCTCAATGTAGAACACAGAAAATTTGTTCTTCTCACTGGGAATGTGTGTTTTGATCTAGTTTTAAAGTGAATGATTTGCTTGGGGAAACTGTATGATTGAACAAGATTTGAAATATCCCCATTGTTTTCTTTATTGCCTCTTTATTGTCACACTAGGGAAATATAAGTAAGTGATGAATGAAGATCATTTGCAGAAAGAATTAATATTAGAAGTAGGCCTGTTTATAGGGAGAGTTAATACTAGAAGATGTTAAAATATTTTTTAAAAGCTATAGGAATAATACCACCCCTTCAAATTAGGAGGCATTTCTTTTAATAATTTCATAATTGTGCCTTGATTTCACTGAAAGACTGGGGAAATGGTTAATAAATGAATGCTTTTGTTTTAGCTTTGTGTGTCATTCCTCTGACTAGTTCAGCTCCTGTGTTGCCAGTTTTTCACATGTCCATTGTGAGTAGAGTTGCATTTTTTGCATGCTTCAGATAGAATTGGTTTTAGAAATCTTTATGGCTGTAATGCTAATCAATGATGTTGTTAACTGAGCTACTGATGATCTTTCTGCAGTACCCAATTAATTCCAAGATACAGAAGAACTGTATACTACTGTTGCAAGTGATACAAAAAGATAATGTTTCTTCTCATCAATATTTGCTATTACTAAGGCAATAACAAGCAGTCAGAATCATGTGTTTCTTCACTGTTTAACATTCTCAGAAAGAAAATAGATTCTAAAAAGGAAATCGACTCCTTTCCCAAATGTAACAAAGCATAGAATGGATTTATAGAACTGATTTGTGTTTTGAACACCTAGGATGGAATTTGTCTTGTTCAGCCAAGTTCCAATTGCTTTCTGGTCCTGTCTTCTTCTGACAGCTCTTCCTTTACTGACAATTCATATGCCATAATGCTTTGAGATGGGGAAAAAAAAAAACAACAAGCAGAAAAAAAATCACTGACAAGAGGAAAATTGTACTTTGTAAGATCTGTGACTCCACTGATACCAAAGCAAAATTCTCTCTTTATGCCTTTCTTAAATATATTTCTGTTTTAAATAAGAAATTACACTGAACAAGACATTAGAACCACTATTAATAACACAGTAGTATTCCATGAGAATTCAGGCAAGCAGGCAGTCATTAATGGAAACACCCTGCAATTGGCCTGCTGACAGGTCCCTCCAAAATACTCCAGCCAGAAGCTGGTTCTCAATGTATTGGTCTTTTGTAATCCTAGCCCATGTTAAAGATGTAAGGGCAACATTGGAACACCGATGTGACTCATGTTGTTAGTATAGCTTAGCCCTGCATAACCAACATGAGAGACTAAACATTAATGACAGATTTCTAGGGCAGCACAAAGCACTACACACCTAACTTCTTCCAAGTTAGACACTTCCACTTTTATAGGTATGATCTGTAGCTCAGGATTACCTGGCACTTGTTGTCAGAATACTTTATTTTAAAAGTTGTAGCTTTATTACATTTTTCCCACTTGATCTGAAATTTTCACTCCTAAAGATATGAATCAGTTCAGCAGTATAAGGAGCGTTTCACCCAAAACAGTTTATACTCTGAAAAGACAGAGAAAAAGTATTGTCTTCTTGTTACAAAGCTCTGGAAATTTTGGAAATTGCTAGTGTTTTCTCTTTAAAATCTGGTAAATTTGTAGCATTTATACTAAGAATGTGTCTTGTGCTGTTATGGTGAAAATGTCCTAGACATTCTTCCTGCATATGGCCCGGTCCAGCCAGATCCGTCTTAGACAATCTCTGAGATCTTAACTGGGGGATACTAGGGGCAATAGACAATACTGATCCAGGAACCAGAATCACAAATGGGGACACTATACTGCTAGTGTTTCCTCTAACCTCATTGTTAGATGCAGGCAATGAGGAGGTGGAAGGCTCCAGACTTGTATGAAGAAAAGACAGGAGGCAGATGTGGGAGAAGGATGCAGATTGCACAGGAAGAAGCAAGTGCCTGTTGTGAAGCTGTAAGAGAGATCTATGGAAGATCTACGGAGAGACTGAGGCTGGATAGGGAGCACAGAGAAGGAAAGTGGGCCTGGATGTGAACCATATGTGAAACATGGGACTAATAAACCAATGAACTAAAAAGTTTACAAAGGAGGTAGACAAGTCAAATGAAACTGAGAGTGCCCAAGCCAAGCGATATGGACTTGCTCCACATTGCTGAAGACAGTGACTGGGACAGATTAGATGTGAAAAATGTTATGAGGACAAGTGTCCTGAAGAATGAACTGCAACACATGTTGTTCTTCTAATATAGCTCATTAGGCATTTGTGAGGGTATGTCTTAACTGGTACATTAACATACAGAGTTCAGATCTGTGTTCAAATTTCAAAGTACAGAAAACATGGAAAGAAAGAGTGTATGGAATTTCCAGCATTGCTGAAATGTAAATACTGAATTCGGTTAAGAAATCCTTCATCTCCCTGAGACTATGTCTTGCATTCATTTATTAAATGTAATTAAATAAACCCTAGATGCTGGAAGGAAGGAAAAAAAAAAAGCCCAAACCCTAACTCAGCCCTTTGTCATCAGTGTAAAATGACAGTTATGTTTCCATAGCAATATAAATCAGTGAATGAGCTACTCACACTGCATGCCAATGAACACATCCAACTCTTTGACATGACTTTAGGTTGCTATAGCAACTATTTTTATACTAGTGTATCAGGTTGTCAAAAATAATTACAAATGGTATCCAAGGCATTGTAGTTCTTGTGATTTCATTAATCTCACCATATTTTTACATATTTGCTGATTGAGAGCTTGTGAGTGTAGAGAAGGCAAACCCGCAAACAAGATCGTAACCCCAGTGTCATAGACATGAATCCAGAGTAACAACCCAGGCTGCAAGAGGTGCACTCTGGAATTACATGGGTGCTGCTGGCAGGACAGTCATAGTCCTTTGTGCTCCATCTACAGCATTGTCAGCTGGAAAAGCTGGTGCTATGCATCTCAATGAATTTACACAATTATGTGTAACCTATGTAAATAGGTTATAATGTACAGGGAAACCTGAGGGATCTTATGTTCAGTTATTGTTTTATCTCAGAATGTAAATCTTTAGGAAGTATAGTGATCAAAGGGAACACTAAATAAGAACATTTTTTTACATGAAAAAAGAGTTGTCTTAGAGCATGCATTTGACTGAAGACAAGTATCTTAATCTGATTTTCTGGGGGAGAGGAGACTGAAGGATCAAACTGTTTTCCTTCCTTTTTTTTTTTTTTTTTTGGCACATATCATCTCTCTTGTCAACCATGCTTTTGTATAAATAAGACTATTTCATAGCAATGTCAATCTTCCAATAAGCCCTTCTAATCTCACCGGACCAGAAAGACTGTTGCTTCATGTTGTGTTTTGTGCAACTTCAACTGATAGAGGCAGGCTGAGGTTCCACTTTTGAGCTTGGCAGATTCCTTCACAACCTAAATCACTTCTGCAAAACGCCACCAGCTTCCCCCCAAAGAGACTATCCTAGACCACTTTAAGAGATGAAGGTGCTATTAATTCACTATAATTGGCACAGGTTTTCTCCCAAATCTGAAGGATTCAGTAGGTCCAACAGGTTTACAATGATTTCTTTGTTCATTTTTTTCAGCTTCATGGAAGTTTCTTTAGCCTTTTAACAGAATCACAGAATCACAGAACAGTGGAGGCTGGAAGGGACTTCTGGAGGTCACTTCCTCCAACCCCCACTGCTCAAGCAGGATCACCGAGAACATTTTGCCCAGGACCATGTCCAGATGGCTTTCAAATATCTCCAAGGATGGAGATTCCACAACCTCTCTGGGCAACCTGTTCCAGTGCTTGGTCACCCTCACAGTAAAGAAGTGTTTCTATATCCTCTGAGGAACAATCCTTCAGGTTTCCCAGCAAAAGTGTAAGTTTGTGTGTATATATATACATAAGAGCATATAGTTACAAAGATGGAACTCATTTACACAGTAACTTTTTAGCCATAAAGCAAATGCTGATTATGCTGATTCCCACTTTACTGAATGCTCAATATATCTTTAACTCCCTAAAGCCAATTTGCAATGCCTTTGTAAATGGTCTGCAAAAGAACTTAACTGTGTTAGAACCATGACAGAACTGGCTAGTCATTAGGACACAAGCCACAATATCTTGACCAGCTGTGACCTCACCAGTATGAGTGTGGAAGTGGTCAAGAGGCAGTAGTCAATCAGAGCCCAGAGAGCTGGGCAGCTGGATGTTCCAGATCCTCCAGCCCTTCTTACCATTCTGCCTAGTAGCAAGAAATCTCTGGAAGTGTCCCATCTCTGTGGATTTTTTTGGACTTTATGTTTTCTAATGTTGCAAAAGGCACCTAACCAGAGAAAGAGCCCAAAAGTGCATATATTAAACAAAGGGAGGTGAAGTTGTTCCTCCCAGAAAAAAAGCTCTGAACTCTTTGTCCTGACATGGTGTATTGGGTT